>VXBI01007448.1:899791-1042284 GCA_013397375.1 Toxostoma redivivum
TTTTTTTTTTTTTTTTTTTAAGAAACTGAAAGCAGTCAACAATCAACGAAAATCTGAGAAAAAGGGAGAAATAGTTTATCTTTCAAAAATGTCATCAATACATTTACTGGAAGCTAAAGTCTCTGAGTGCTTGAATATTTTTCTTTTCCTTTCTTTCCTTTTACATACTTTTGTGTGTGTGTGTGTATGCATATCTGCCTTCACAAGGCTGTAAATTGTGATTAATCTCCCAATCTATCACCAGGATTGAATTACACTTTGTACTGTGCTGCAAGACTAATTAATTTAATAGTCTTATGTAAGTGCAGTCTAGATGTGGTTTTGAGCCTCCTCACACATTTTGAGACTCTAAACTGAATCTGAAACTTTTTAGGTTCATGTTCTGGACAAGCCTGAGAACGTGCCAGCTCTGGCTGCTGTGGGCTATGCTCACTGAGCTCTGCCAGACATTATCTGGGTTACTCGAGCAGAAGGACAAGCACACATGTTCCTTCCTCACCCATCCTCTCAATCCCATGTAAATGCCCCATTCCTAAGAAATCCTTTCTCAACTGTATTGCTATAACGAACCTAAATGGACTTTCCAGCTTGCTGTCTTCTCACAGTCCAGACACCTTCAGTTCTTTGAGTTTTGAGAAGAGTTGGGCCAGAAGCAGTAACAGCTCCTCAGATCTATTATATTGCTGTAGTTGTTCTATGCGCCAAAATTTAAAGGAGCTTAAAATAGCACAGTGACTTGTGAAAGGTTCTTCCTCATCAACTCAGACAAGTCACCAGAGAGGCAGAGGTAGGAATGAATTGAGCCCAGCGTATATTTTGCCGTACTATCCCTATGCAAGCAGTGAAAAAGTCATAATATTGGAAGAGTAAAGTTCTTTACTCAGGAAGGAATTAAATTCCTCTTTCCACATAAAAATATGCACATGCACATCTGACCTTATTTTTTGTAACACAGATGTATATTTTCTCCTTGTTCTGATATGCATTTCCAAAACAGCAGAGCTGGTTTTGTACATATTCTGTCCTGTATTTTCTAACATTGCTGTTGGCTTCCTGCCCATGGTAGATGTCTATTTGCACTGCTGTTTTTGACTGTGTAACTTTTTCTTTTAATTATTTTTATTCTTCTTCTAATTTACTAGCTTTTTTCTAGCTTTACTTAGCTAGAAATCCTGGCCTGGGTTTTTCCACAGCCCTGAAACTCGTGAAGCAAATAGGAAGTCCATGAAGTGAAGACAAAAGCACAGCTACCAGACCAGTGGATTTCTTCACCCGCTGTACATAGCTTGATGTTCAGGGCAATGAGTTGGATTCTGAAGGTATCCTAAGCCTGACTGGAAGGACTCCTAATTTCCCTGAAAGCTAAATTAGCTCCCTCACACTGTCGTGGTGAGACCACTGTCACTTAAAGCACTGGGATACCACTGCCTGGGTTATCTCAGCTGCATCAGTCAACAGCTTTACAATTTTGACATTTGGTAGAAACAGTTGTAAGATTTTAATGAGAGCAGACACTTACCACCCCCAAGTAGCCAAATGGGCTAAAAATATCCCTTGTTTTGGTATTCCTAGGTTCCCTGAGGTTAGTGATATGTTTAATTTGCTGTCCATTTGAATACAGGAAGTCCCTTGACAGATTCTTGACAGTGGAGAGTTTTGTTAACGGTAAGGTTTGAATCAAGTAACATTCCCACTCAATCCCCTTTTTTAGCTATCCTCAACACCATTTTGCTCACATTTTGTCATAAAATGAGGGGCAACAAAGATTCCAAGATTTGACAGGTTCTCTGTTCTTTATTTTTAAAGTAGAACTATTCCCCAAGATTTTTTCCTATTAATGTATTCTGCTTAAGGCAAAAAAAACGCACAAACAATCCCCCCTCAAAACAAAACACCAACAAAACCCCACAATAAACCCTACAAATTGAAGAATACTTTATAGCACTCGTGAAGTTTTCTTTTAAAGATTCTCTAATTCTCTTACATTCCTTCCTTACTGATTATGGCTTAGTGCCCTTTGCTTAGTAAAATATTCAGAACCCCATTAGAAATGACAATGGGCTGACTGTGGGAATTATAGGAGGAATCATTGCTTGTTCCATGTTAGGAGCTCCACTGGCAGCAGCTAGACTGCTGAAGATGTCTTTGGTTCTGAGACCAGCAGCTTCTGGGAGATGAATGCAGGTCATTTGCACATCAACTTTGTTCTAGTAAATCACATACTGAACATCTAGAGGAAGAGTTACATGGAAAAGAAAAGGTGTTATTTTAGTTTATATTGAACTTGCTTCCCTTGCATGAGATGCATCTCACCTTTTATATAGAAAATCTATATATACTCCAAACATTCTTTTCTCATTTGTACCTCCAGAGCCACATTTTCTACTAACGGTCCAGTTGATTAACCTTGTGAGTTAGTTAAAACATCCCTGTTTACTTTAGCAAAATGAAAACTTACTTTGTCAGTGGGCTAAAGATCCAGTAAAGTGTCCTCAACATTAGTCCACAGGTACAATTACTTTTGGGGAGGTTGAACAGAAGAGAAACTGGGTGGAGACCAGCCTTCTCCAGGCTTACCTGAGAGGAAATGTGGACAACAGAGAGAGCCCAGTCTTTTCCAGCTAAACAGTTCTATGATTCCATATGACAGAGAAGAATTAGCACAGAGCAATGAAGATCTGGAGAACAAAGGCTTGAGCAGTCCCTGACCTGAAAGCAAGGTTAAGCACTGACAAAATGCCATCGTGTCTTTACCAGATGCTTTGCACAGCACTGCTCTATGCAGCATTCATGCACCTCACAGTGGTTTCTGCACCCCATCCACTGCTCAGCCAGTGTGGACCCTAGGGTCTTCATATGATTTGGGAATTCCTGGAGATACCTCAAACAATTATGCAGCATTGAAGGATATTTGTGTAGAAGCCATATGATGTCTACAGGTCAACTACTATTTGCAGTCAAGAATTTACTCACAAGGTTTTGGTATTTCCACTATTACTCTTATCCCCCAGTCAGCTACAAAACATTCTGGAGTTTTAAGTGCTTTTAAAAACCCATATATTCTTAAGTTTTTAAAGAGGAGCCTTATGTGGGAGGAGAGCCCCTTCTGGATATTTCTGCTACTCTTTTCTTTCATGGATTTCCTTTTACCTGGTAGAGTTTCTGGGAAGAGGAATCTAGAAATATAGTGTTCCAGTGCTGAGGTGTCTTAGTCATACAGATTAAGTTTATACTACAGAGCAAACAGTGCAAGTGCATGTTCTCTTACCATAGGGCCAGCTGGCATTGTCATGACATTTACATATTATTAATTTTTCTTTATTTCCAATATGTGGACTATTTCAGTTTGCCTGTTCTAAGTGGTCATTCTCCCCTATTAACTTCTGAACTGTGCCAGGAAATTGTTTGATAAATGCTAGGTGATTTTAACAAAACCATGTCAGGGACCATTCTTACAGTTTCATCATGTAAGTGGCAGAGTTGCAGAATATTCCCTGGCATAATCATAAAAAAGGACTATTGTGTCCATAACTGACAATATGATGCCTTCTTGCTTGCAAGCCAGAACTTAATTTTTTCAGTTCAGTTCCTATGTATTAGAATTACATTTGAGATAAAGACTAAAACAAGAAAGCAAATTAACAGACTGTTTATCCATCTTCAGTATTCACATATTCTGGGTAAGAAATTAGAGGCTGCCCTTTCCATTATTTGAGGTTTGATTTATGTTCTGAAGTTATTTGATCTGCACTATTTCATTTTTCATTTTAAAATAGATCCAAAGACCCTGACCCTCTTAAAAAGAAAGAACATTAGCTTGTGGTATTGCTGTACAAAAAGTAAACAGCCAGTTTTATGAGGAAAATGTCTTTGGGATGCATAACTATCGCATGCCAAAGACTGAATGTGGGATGCAGTGTGTGACAAAGATGCAAAATGAGGGACACACATAACTATTCATCCAGTAAATTTAAAATGTGGTGGGATCCAGTCCTGTAGTATAAATAATTCTTGTTCTAACCTCAAAATAATGATTCTTTATTTCTGATATAAGTGGTTGTCAACAAAAAATTGTAGTATAACCACATTTGTATAGAAAGCAGGAATCTTAGTCTAAAACTAGATGCTGGAAAGGAATGTCTAAATATATGAGATATATATATACATATATATATATCTCATACCTATTTAGTTCCTGCTGTTGTTCATTAAAGTCTTAGTTTAGCAGTGGCAACTGATTCTTTTATTTTTATTATATCACATATTTTCATTGACTCCTCACTAATATAAACTGGATGTCAATCTGAAATCAACCTGCCAAAGAGGAAATGAGGGTCATGTGAGGCTATTCTGATTTCCACCATTTGAGAGCTCAGACTTTCCTTATTTCTTTTTTTTTTTCTCTCTTTTCTCTTTTTTTCTGTCTTTATTTTTTTCCCCTCCTCATTTTAACACAAGATACTACTTTAAATTCCCAGCAGCAAAATGCAAATAAAAATTGGCAAACAAGTTATTTTATACCAAGTTTGCTTAATTCAATGTTAAGAATGCTACTGTATCTAGTTGCTTGGCGAAAGGAAGTCAATCAACTGGTAGACTTATTTATGTGCCTGAAACCTTGCTGTAAATTGGAACTTTTAAGGAAGTGCTAATGCAGCCTCTGTTGTGAGATAAGAGTGAAAGTGTTGTTAGTCATGTAGCTAACAAGCAATTTCTGTTGCTGTTTTTACTAAGTTTATGGATTAAAATCCATTAGATGTGATAGTAATGACCTGCTTCTAATCCAGACAGATTTTATAGTTGTTAGCACCTCTGACTTCAGTGAAACAACTCCAGGATCAATCTGATGCAAATGAGAAGAAAATCAGGCTGCAAATGCTGCAGTTCTAATGAAACCATTTTCCTGATCCTGTCTCTGACCTCCCATACTTTATCTTCCAAAGATCAGCTTTGTGGTGTTAATTATGGGGTAAGTAAGCAGTTACTTCCTAGAGCAAATCAGCAAAAGTCCAGGTTTGCTCTAGAGGTCCCAAAGATCAGAGCTCTGTGTTTCTTCAGGTTTCAATTTACCAGGCTCAAAACACTTAAAAGCACAAGGAGGAGAGGCTGGGGAGTGATCAGTTTACAAGTGACCTGGGAGTTCACAGTCTCCATGCCGTGAAATTACAGCCCATATAATAGGTCTTGTGCAGACAAAACCGCAACAAATTAACTCTAGCATCTTTGTTGGGAGGAGAAAAACACCTCTGCTTTATCAGCAATTCCCAGGTTGCCCTTCACTGCAGCCTCAAACTCTTTCTTTCCAGGAGAAATATTTTGGACATGACACACACGTTGCTATTCTGCCAAGAAGGTGAACAGCATTTACCAGTGCACCATGGTTTGACTGAAAACTCAAACCCCAGCCCTTCAAGGAGTGACGGGCACCAAGGATGTGTCTTACATGTGTAGTTACATCGAACGTCATCACCCTCCATCTGCTACCACTCATCTGAGTTCCCACCAAATTTTCATGGTCAGAAAGTTCTTCTGTGACTAGTATGAATTTAAGGACATGTAGAAGTGTTTGAAAGACTTAGTGTAGGGTGAGCAGTGTGTTTTGTCATCACACATCAAGTGTACTTGATGCCATCTTATAGGTGGGTCTGGGAATGTACACGTGTCTGCATTCTATTGACCTATACCAAAACCATGAGTGTAATGACTGGACATATCTAGAGGAAATTGACAGAGACAGGTCAGAAGTGTTGGCCTGTAACAAGCCAATTGTTATCTGCAAAAGTGGCAACATTTTGTTAAGACTTTCAGAAAATATTTTCTCAAGTCAAGTTCATTTTTTTCTACCCCACATTTATTTTTGCAGATGTCAAGACTGAAAAATGTTTTATGATTTTACTGTGAAATCGGCCAATTTTGCAAAACCAGGCAGTTTTAATTCTGAGGTTGCAAATTTACTGTTAGTTCCAGCACTGAATCCCATTACTTCTTTTCAATAAACTTGTATTTGTACGTAGGGTGTGCTGCAACAATCCTGAAGTTAGACCGCAAGCCAAGATTCAAGGTGGTTAAATTCATCTCTCCAAGAAAAGTACATTCAGAGGTGTATATAATCTGTAACAGGGAATTTAAGCAAAGACGCTGGAGATGAAAGCATGTTGCCATCTCTGAGATTAGCAGTTTTTTCTAGGCCCTCAACTACTTGTGCAATATCCTTGGTAAGGTTCCAGAGGATAACTTCTCTCCATATAAAAATACCATATAAATAACATTAGGAGTATGTTTCGATGGGGCTCTGTGCTGAAGATGAAATGTTGTCTGGTGCTTCTGTGTGTTTGGGGAGCAAAAATGAAGCTAATTCTATTTAAAAAATCACTAAGGCCCAAAAGGACTCAGAAGAACCTAATTATTGCTGCATTTCTGTGGAGGTACACCAGTCTGTTGAAGTAGTGAGGTGAGCAGAAGGCAGAGATGCATAAAAGATAAATAAGTTACCCTTTTCTGCAGGTATTGAGAACCAGAAATATCTCGGAAATATTGACCACAACTGTGTAGATGCAGCGAATATGTTTATCTCAAATCAATCAATTATTACAACTAGATGATATTTTGCACTCTGGATATTTGAGCAGAGTGGTTTTACAGTCAGTTATATAGGTTTTGTGGCTTCTTAATATGTGTACATGTAGACTAAAGAATATGCATACTCTCAACAGTCTCAAAGCCACTGGAAGAGAGGTTAAGGTATACTTTGTCGTGTAAAACAGCCATCTGCTTCTGTAGAGGCAGCCTTTGTCTGCCTTATGGAGAAATTTTGAGATGGGGAAGGGGAGGGAAACTTCGCTAATGAAACCAGAACAGGATATCTCTGATATGTTAGTCATGATCTGCCTGAGCTAATTAGGGATAGGGCATGGATGGCATCATTCTCTTTTGGACAGAGAGGAAAATCAAGGTTGCTTGGGAAATAAGTCCAGTGGATGACACACCTGATACGATGTAAGCAAATGGAACAGTCAGAAAACTACAGAAGAGTATATTCTCACTCTGCAATATTCGCAACACAGGCTTAAATCCATGTCCTAGTGGATACAGTGTGAGACCTGATTAGCAGGCAATGGTGAATGAAGAAAAGCCCTGCAGGACTCCCTCATGCTCCTTTGGTATCTTGAGAGGGCATTTCTACAAACTCTGGTTTGTGCCCAGATGTTGGGAAATAGCTAGAGACACTTCCTCAAACTGCCCTTGATCATTTCAGTCTGTAAAATAGACCTGAACATCATATGTTAGCTCACCTTGGACCTTAGGAGCCTGAAGGACTTAAACCCCGGCCATCGAGGGAATTGCAGTCTTGTTTTAGGGCTGTAAATTTCTGCAGTGTCTGTAAGTTAGAGTTCAGATCCAGAATGCTGACCTGAGCTTGACATGCAATATAAATGTATCCTATGATGGGTTTATAACATCCTGAAGTCTGTTGTGGTTGTGGATCCAGACTGCAGACTTTTTAGCTGTATCCTAAGGTTTCATTTTTACCAGCAAATTAAACAGGGCACAGGCACAGACACTAAAACTCCATTATCTGTAATGTTAAATGGTGCCTTGCCTGATTTTGACTCAAGATAACTAGCACTCTCCCTGATGATTCCCAGGTGTGGTTTGAGGATAATGTATGGGATAAAGATATTCCCCATGTGGAGTCTGAGTGTGGCCATCTTATTTTGGAGGTAAAGACAGATAACCATATCATGCTAAGTTAGCTTTGGGGTCACAGTATCATTTATTTTACTGGTATAGATTCTTTACAGAGGCTCAGAGGAACCCATTCTTACATGGCCTGGACTCCAAGCTGATGGAGAGGTTGTTGTGTTGCTTGGAGAAGACAGAAAGCCTCTCCATGGGAAAGGTGCAGAGTTTTTCCATACATACATGCCCTAAGGCAAACTTTATATTGGAAATACAGAACAGTGATATGATGAGGATATTTGCACAGAAAATTTAGACTGAGCTACTGACTACCAGCTTCTCAAGGCAAATTCTCTGAGGCATCTCCAGAAGCTGATTGCAAGGGTAGATGTGTAATTAAACTCTATTTTCTAATCAGTTGCAGAGCACATGCTCTTGGTGGTACACTTTTCCTTGTAAAATCTTGAAAAGACTGAGCTCTGGTCTGTGCTTCAGCAAGAAAATACACCACGGGACAAGAAGAGAAAAGGAATGAATGAAAGCAAATCAGTACCTCATAATCCATTATAAAATATCTTATTTCTGCCCAATGTGGCCATCAGTTATTATCACAATCTTGGATCCCCTGGCTGTCACTACTAGAAACTCATGTCTCTCAAACCATTAAAATAGAAAAGAACAAAAGTAACCTCCTTCAGAGAAATTATTATGATCAAAAAAACAGAGAGAGAATAAAGTCTTCTGCTACTGGTGCTGTTCCTTCTCTAACATCTCTAATGCTGTGCAAGAGCTTGACTCTAAACCAGGACAGAAAATCTACTAAAATCTGAATATATGCTTACACTGAGAGAAAGAATTTGAATGTACTGACACTTCAAGGACAAGCCAACTTTTATTCAAAATGCTTCTATTGCTTCAATTTTCCTAATTTTTAACAGACCATGGCTATAATTATTTCTTGCAATAGGTTTGACAAATTTTTTATCTGCTTTACAGCTCTTCTTGACTTGTTCTTGCTTACAGTGTAATCATGACAATTCTTTGTCATAAACATGAAGAAAACAAAGTTAAAGGATCTTCTGTAAAATATCCGTTCTTCAGTTCAGCAATATTACTTTTTCTTTACATTGTATGAGCATTCTCTTTTGGCTGTGGAAAAAAGTCTTCTATATCTGTATTTTGACATGCAAATATTTAAAATAAAAATGTTTCAAGGCAGCTGTCAGATACTTAATAAAAATATTAGTTCAGGTTACACATATTTAGAGCACTGAAAACATGGGATATGAGAACTGAATTGAAAAAGAACGTTTTAATTGTAAACTAGTGGTATAGAAATTTTAAACAATAGTAATGAGACCCAGGATGTAGACATCTTGAATTCTGCAACCCCTATTAAGCAAAGTACAGCCAGACGCAACAGTTAAAAATATGTAACCACACAAGTTCCCCATTTGCCCTCTTTTATTTGCTCTGTGTTTTCAATTTGTAATGACAATTTTGTATCAGAACAATAAACCAAGAGGATCATCTTTCTTTTGCCAGCTGTGACCCAAATGACTAGATTTGACTGTCCCACGAATGGAAACTGACAAATGAGACTTCAAAAGACTTCCCATTGCCAAGTTTAACAAAATTCTGCTATCTTTTAACCAAATATTTATGTATTACATGACTGTGCTTTATTATATTTATGTATTACATGGCTGTGTCGTATTAAATTTAAGTTTCCTCTGATCAGCAAAACTCTGTTTCAGTGTCATTTGTAATATTTGGTTTCAATTAATATACATGGGACGGAAAGAAATGCAGAAAACCTTGTTTATTTTCCAACAGTTGATAGTAACTGCTTAAATCATTGCACATGGCATGGTCTCCATCCCCTGTTTGCTGTACAAGGCAGCTGGCAAGCCGCACCTGTCAGCCTAGGAGAGAATCTCATAAAGCTGCCAGTAAAACAGTATAGCTTAATGCACATCTGCTAATAAATTCTTTTCATCATATCCTAATCAAACAGCATATGTGGTTTATGGCCTTGCTAATAAAGGGTTTGAAATATCTGCCTGTGAACTTGATTTTATCAATGTCAACAAGCATGACCAGTTTTTATTTACTCCACTGCTCGGTGGAAAGGTGTGTGGTGAAACAGCTGATGCACAGAAAATGGGGAATGAACATAGGTTATTATCATAAACAATGGTTAAATCTAGCCTTTTGTTAATCCTCCTTGTCCATTAACGAGACCACTTCACTGCCTGTGTTGCCAGTCCTTCTGTTCCTGACTCCAGCTGCCGTGTTCAGATACTTCTCCAGTGGTTCACATGGACAATATTCCAATAGTGTCTACTGTAACACAGGAAGTGTGAATGACAACATGAATTTAAGGGTGGCCATGTCCAGCTGTCTGGTTGGGTGACTGCAGCTTAAAAAATCAAATAGTTATTGACCTTTTTCAGCTAGTGTGTAAGAGCCAGGATGTTAATATGGTGTATTGGCTTATGGCACAGGTTTGAAGATATTGAATAACATACTGTCTTTTCACAGGACTATCCATTGATAGTAATCAAGAGTGGCTATGACTAAAATAATTATATTTAAAGTTGAAATGAGCATTTGTGAGACAGATTTTGCAGTTCAGATTGGAACAGACTTCATCCAGTGTGGTTCTTCTGATTTATTTCCCCACTGGAACAGTGCTTTTTCCTCTACATAAGTGATTGCTGTTTTAATGTGCCAGCTCAGTTTGCCACCTTACATATTCTTCCTCCTTGATGTTTCAGTGAGGTATACAGCAAAAGTATATTTCACAGGCAAAACATCTTCCTTTGGAATTGCTAACCCCACTGCACTAACTTCTGGAGTGTCCTGAGAAGCTGTACAAAAAGTAGAGATTAGATTTCTTTTCCTTTCCAGTCCCAATGATCTGCAAGTGTCCAGCACAGATTGTTCTTTGCTCTGGTTATTTATGGTATCCTACATCTCAGCCAAATGTTTCACCATCAGATTTTATTTTTCATACTGATCTGGCAAAGTGTCTCCCTTAACATAGCTCCATACATTTTTAGGGTTTCTGAAAATATATAGAATGTTGTGTAGACAGCTATTGCGTTTATCTGTTGTTGACTACATACATGCACTGCTTTTAGTTTTACTCTTTATTTGTTGTGCTACTATTCCATTCCTTTGTATAATAATTCTGCTTTTACACATTCAAATTGTCTTCAGTGTCTTTCTAATCCTTCTGAAAGGTCTCCTAAAATGTGTGGTGAGTTTTGAAGGCAGAAGTTGGATGTAAGTGTACCTTGTTGTTTCAGGAGCCCACTGCTCCTTTGCACTCTAGCCACAGATACCTGATACCTTCTTCTTATCTTTTGTTTGGCACCACTGAGTTGTGCAACATGCTGATATCCCCTCTGTTGTTTTTTTTTTTTTCCTGAATATCCAACACTGTCCTCCTGGCCTGCACATCTTGCTCCTCTTGTGTGGATCTGGTATCCATGTGAACTACAATAAGTGGAAATTCCTCGGTATTCTTCAGGATATCCTTTGCTTTTTTAGTCACACAAATCTTTAAAAGCTTTTTAAAAATGAAAGGCGATCACACAGAAGATTCAAATATGACTGTAATTTTTTTTGTCACCTTCCCTTCTTTTTTTGTTTCTTTCTCCTTTTGGTACATTGTCATCAACAGGAAGTTTCACTCACCTTGCCTCATTGTTTTTGAGTCTCTGGACTATAGATAAACCATAGGACTGTTATCTTCTGTGTATCAAGCTCTAAAGAACCTAAAGAGGAAGGAAAGGAAAAAAAAGGTCAAGACATTGGCAATGTCACAATACATCCTCTGAACTAGAAAACACCTCTTTCCTGCCTTTGGAAAAAAATTTGTGTGGAGAAAAAACCTGGGAAATACAAAGTCCATAAATGTTACTGCTGCTTCAAAAGAAAAGACACCCCCACCTCCCTTACTACCATAGTATTATATCTTGCGTGTACATATTTTTAATGCAATTTCCACACGAAAGATTTTGTAATATTTTTAGAAATAAATGTATTTAACATACAGTATCAATACCTAATTATTCTTTCAAAAAACCTGAAGTGCTTTACATATCTGAACTATTAACAATCCCTTTGCCATTACATTAAGACTGACAGAGGATGTCAGTGAAGAGTTACTTAGTGTTTTCTGTAGTCTCAGCAAATTTTCCTAGAAAATCAGCCTTTGTCAACAAGAAGAATTCAGTCCCTCATAATAATGTTTCATAGATCCTAAAAAATGTTTTTGTTTATTCATGATTATAACACTGACAGTTTTTATTTTCACATTTCTTTGAGCAAGGAAAGCACTGTTTCCTGAGGTGATTTGCAGCACTCCAAAAGGACACGTGCCTGAAGCACCTGATGGAAGAGAACTTCCATGAATAGAAAGAGGAGCGATTTTTGGTCGTAAGTTGACTTAGGCAGAGACACATAGAAATAATCTTTTAAAGATGTAAATGTCCCACAGCAATCTCTCTGCCCCTTTCTCCTGATCCTGTTTTTTAAGCTCAGACAGATGTTTAACATATGATTTCCCTACAGAAAAAGCACCCATCAGACAGTTTAGAATTTAAGATTAAATCTGCACATCCTGGGTCCAAGAAGGACAATTTTATCATGCTGTCTTAGAAGAGCGACCTGTTCAGGCAGGTGTATATCCCATAATCACCTCTCAGGTTCAAAAGTTGTCCCTTCACATTTTGGTAGCTTAAATTAGAGATTCTTTGGACAGGCCTAGAGGATTACACTTGACTAGTAAGATAGAGTTTCCTAGAAAAGCTTGATTTTATTTTTCATACTGATCTGGCAAAGTGTCTCAACATAACTCCATGCATTTTTAGGGTTTCTGAAGATGTATAGAATATGTAGACAGGTATTGCATTTATCTGTTGTTAACTACAGCCATGCACTACTTGTAGTTTTACTCTTTATCTCTTGTACTACTATTCCATTGCTTTTTATAAGAGCAATGCTACTTTTATGTGTTCAAATTGATGTTCCTCTTAAGTATCTTCCTAATCCTTCTGAAACACCTCCTAGAATGTGTGGTGAGTTTTGAAGGAAGAAGTTTGATGCAAGTGCACTTTGTTGTTTCAAGAGCCCCATTGCTCCTTTGCACTCTAGCCAAGCACACTTGATGTCTTCTTTGTTACCTTTTCTTTGGCACCACTGAGTTGTGCAACATGGTGATATCAGCTCCGGTTTATTTTTTTTTTCCTGTGAAAGGGAAAAACTGTGAAGTCTTTGACTGTAGTCTGAGCACAATCTCTAAGCAGTTTGTGGCATGTAGAGCATGCTCATGGCTTAAACATATTGAGTGCAAAGACCTGGGTATTTATGGAGAAGGTGACATCTGAGAAACAATTCTGGGAATGACTACTACACACCAGTAGATGTCTATAGAGATGGGGAGATGCTTTACCAATCTTCAACACGAGGCTTCTCTTAAAGCCAGAAATGAAGGCTGTGAATTCAGGCAATGTAATGTTGGTGATTTCCAGCCAGCAATCTAAGGATTTCCACATAGGCTATAAGCAATCAACAAAGAACTGCTGAAAATACTGAGTTTGGATCGTTTGGACAGAAGCCGAAGGAATAAATTTCAGCAATAATCTCTGAATGAGGAAAAGTTCTACTGGATAGCTATAGATTATTTCTTTTATACATCTTTGTGGAATCATAAAACAGATTCCAGATTCCTTGCTGATACAGAATAAATTCTCATTTTAGTGCTACATTTTGGTGCGGATACCATTTCTAGGCAGCAAAGCATTGCAAAAATGTACTCAATGGGTATGGAACTGAAACAGACCTTTTTAATTATTCAGGCTGTCACATAAAACGGCCAGTGGCCACTATTTAGAATGCTTTAAAATTTCATGACCAGGGGCTGTATAATGCATTAATCTCAAAACTGGGAATATAATCCCTCCTGGGCCAGTATTTGGCTGTAATACTTTAAGCAGATATCTGTAGTTTTGTAATCAAAGCCAAACAAATATGAACTCTGACCAGAGGTGTTCTGAAGTGGTTTCTATTTACAACTTCTGAAAAGAGATTTCTGCCATAACACTCTTTTTACTTTTCAGCTTGTGAAATAATCAGCAGATAAAAGGCAAAGACTTCCAAAGAAGGGGGTAAATATATTTAATGAGTAAATATTTTATTATCAAAAGAAATGTCATACTTAGTTTCTGCACATGAAGCAAAACTGGCAGAACTGGATAGAGATCCTTTATTTAATGTGGAATTTCTGACTTTTACAAGCAAAGAATGTGGTTTTGTGTCTGTCAGAATTTTTAGACATATGTAACAAACTACTCTTTGCAGTAGTGAAAAGCGTGGTAAAAGAATCCATATTTATCTTCAGAAATCTGTGATAAAAAAAATGATAATATTGTAGCAGGTGAGTCTGGGAAGAACAGAAGAAGTGATCTTATCTTTCCATTTGACCCAAGAAAAGATCAAGTAGACCTAAACCATTCCTGGCATGTTTGTCTAACCTATTCTTACAACCTGTCAACAAGAAAAACAGCACCAGTTGCCAGGCGAGTTATTCCAGGGCTTAACTCTTCTCACCGTCAGAAAGTTCTTTCCACTGTCTAACCTAATTGTCCCTTCCTGCAATTTAAACATACTGTTTTTCTTCCTCTTGTCAGGGGATCTGGAGAACAGACTATTCTGTTCCTCTTTGCAACAACCTTTTAATTGCTTCACGCTGCAGCCCTCTTCCCCAGGCTGTCCATGCCATGTATTGGGTCACCACCAGGGTCCCTTCTGGAGCTGAGAAATTAGGTGTCTTCTTGAATAACCTGTGGTTCATTTTTTAGGTAGTCTGAGAACTGATCCAGTAAATCAGTCAAGCATCCAACATCTATCCACAAAACCTGGTTTTTCAACTTATACTCACCCCATGGACGTTGCACACTTGTTTCCTCACACTGTATCCTTCTGCCCGCAGTCTACACCCATGTTGTCACTGTGAAGAAAATTATAAATATGAAAAATGGGAAAGCATACATTCTTCACATGTAAGACAAGCAGAAAAGTTATGCCCTCTTAAAGAATACCAAAATTTTTGTCCAAAAGTTAGGCCACTTGGGGGCAGGAGGAGATCTAGCCCTTGTGGCAGGGTAGCTCAGGCTACCCTGAGCTGAGGTGAGAAAGGACATGAGAGGAAAGAAAAGGACTGTGAGAATATCCCGAGCTGCTGACAGGGATGTGGCAGGGGGGCCATAGCTGTGAGGTTCCAGTGGGAAGAGTGCAATAGACAAACTTTGTGCAGATCATGTGAGGTCAGTGCATCGGTTTGTGCCAAATCCATGGGGCAAGTACTAAGCCAAGCTTTGCTCCAAGGGCTTCAGTGTGTGGACACAATCAGTTCACATTACCAAGAGTGCACAAAAACATAAGTTGATTGTTAGAAATTAGGAATGGAATAGGGGATTTTAAAATGAGAGCTTGGTGTGCTACTCTATAAATTCACAAAAAATGGAATAGGTGTGCACAGTGCTGCAATCACTCAAATATAACAACAGCACTGGAAAAAGTTTAGGCAGAGGCAGGGGTATGGGTACACTTCTTTCTGAAGGCTGAGGAAATGGGGACTCCCAGGTCTGGTAAAGCAATGATGGGGGGGCAATCATAGAAAAGTTGATCCAGTCTAAAGTGATGCTGGGAAGCCCATAAGGCTTGATTGTTTAGCAGGAGCCAGAAGGAAGGCATAAAACCAGGCAGGAAGCTCATTCACTTGGGGTGCAGTTAAGTGGTGAAGTTCCTTGGCATAGGATGCTGTATATAGCAAAATTTAAGAGGAGAAACAGACAAATTAAGCAAGAGAAACCTACTGAGCTCGGAAAGTCCCTAAATTATGAGCAGTTGGCTGTAATGCATTTTTACTAGCCACTTACCTTGTTATGCTCTTGTCTTGCTTTTTGTGTTTGTCTTTGGGTCTAGGTGGGGTTTTGGTTAGATGCAGTACAACCACTTCAGGTAGGAACACTGTGGATGGGATTCTTTCTGGGCCAGTGACATTACCAACAAGGAGATCAGAAAGCAATCATAAAGGCCGTAGGTACACGGCCACAAAGTCTCCTCCTACCACTTATTCAACCCTTTCATCCTGCTGTTCTCACTGCAGCCACCTGTGTCCCCAGCAGCCCACTCTGCTAACAGCTGGCATTGCTCTTTGTCCTTGTTCAGCAACAGCTGTTTGTAGGTACCCTCATTCTTTTGACTGGCAAGTTTTTGTGGTCCCTCATCTTTTCTATAGAGATATTCTTAGGATTTCCCACATCCTCCTAAGGGCAGAGTTCATGATTTCCATATTACTATGTTATTTCTTGTACACAAAGACTAAACCTGTGCAGTCAGGAAAATAGTTCAGGGCCTGATTTCTGGACCTGAGGGCAGATGGCACAGCATGGATCACATCCATACGTGTAACCCCTTTCTCCAAGAAAGGACCAAAGATGTGTTGACAGCTTAAGCATATTGACAGTCACATTCCAGAGCTTAGGTTTTCTCTGGGGCACTACCATGCAAACATTTTAAAGTTGGAGCTAGATTTCAGAAAAGTATGCTAAAGTCTGATCATGATTTAGAAGGGAGTGCCATATACTGATGAGAAATCTCCAGAGATGTCCCATTGTAGACAATTTGGTAGAAACAGTTATTTCAGATGAAAATTTTCTCCTTGACCATGGATAATCTACAGTTCATATCTGTTCTAGATAGGATCTTAGGTCATGTTTCATCTTAGACTGTAAAACCATCCTCTAATAATACACTGATTTAGGTAATGCTCTGTCCATTCTCTGTTTCATGTCTCTTTCAAGGGGAAGGAAAATATATGTGAAAAAATTGTGTCTGCTCAGTTAGATTGCAATGATGCTTTTAGAGTTTGGAATAATATTTTTATGCCTTTTTTGATCTATATAAACAAAAACAAATGGCAGGACATAGAAATGTGTTTTGAACTTTGAGAGATGTCAAAATGTATGTTAGCTCATTAATTAAATAGTTAACCAATACATTTCCAAATTTTCATTCATTTTACAATTTTACTCTGAGAAATCTTAAAAATATGATCTAAAAAGACATTCTGAGATTTTTTCCCTGATTGTCTCATAGCAAGGAAGTAGAAAAATGGAGTGATTTTTAAGGAGAAAAGTTTATTTTTGTTTTCAGTACATTAATATTTTCATTATTTTCAATAAAGCTAAATAGACTCTCCAAGTTTCATGCATATATATATATAACATTAATTATTGCACATGGTTAAAGTATAATGTCCAAGCCGAATTTTACTCTTTTCAGATGTTCCACAAGTGCCTCTTCAAAGTGTTTAATCATTTTCATTGCTTGTCTAATGTTCTCATTTAAGTTGATAGTCTATCTAGAAGAAGTGTCATACACTTTAAAATCTATGTAAGTTAAATGTGATTTGGTATTAAAAGGTTTCTTAGCAAAAATAAAATTTTCAGTGGTAAATATTTAATGAGAAAGTTTGGTCCAAGCATTGTACATGTTAGCTTTTCTTAAATCACTACTGAAATGGGTTTGGACTGCAGCTTTTAGTTTCAATGTAAGTTGGTGAGCAACCAAATTATAATCAACATCAATAAAGTGTACAGGCTAGAACAGTAAAAAAATGTTGAAACAAAATGGTTTATGTCAGTTGAAACAGGGAGATAGATTCCCATGTGGCTCATAAAGAAAAGGAAAATAGCCCTAATGAACAGAATATTGAATCCAACCCTCTAGTCCTTCCTAAGGCAAATCTTTCCTTGACTTCCAGCCATGTTGTTTATGTAAAAAGTTGACCAGGACTGGTGTGGGAGATTTTGCTTATTTCCAAACACAAACTCCTTCAATCTTCACAAGCCCTTTAACTCTGTGTGTGTTCGTGTGCCTGTTCCCAGTGACTGAGGCTTGTTGTCCAGGAAGAGTTATATTTCATTCTCAAGTTTTCTTTCTGTTGTTGGAAATATTTATTCTACCTTGTTTTAATGTGGAGTTCAAAGACAACAGAAAAACATCCCAAAATTCAGAATCACAGCAAGTTCTTATTTCACACTGGATATCATTTTGTTCTGTGTCCTCCTGCTGGGGCTGGATTACTGGGTGGCAATAAGATGTTGGACCCTTAGCAAATACAGACATTCAACTCCTTGTCTTTAATTCCCTTTTGAAAATATATTTCTGAAATATAGGGAAAGCATAGTTTTTTATTGTTTGGCTTTAAATTGCATCTCCAGCTGAGAAAAAAAATGGCAGACAATATCTAAATAAAAAAAAGCTGTAAAAAGCTCCATATTAGTCACAGAAGAAATATCATAAACCTCTACCTCACCTAATCCAAGCA
Organism: Toxostoma redivivum; assembly: GCA_013397375.1. Lineage (NCBI taxonomy): Eukaryota > Metazoa > Chordata > Aves > Passeriformes > Mimidae > Toxostoma > Toxostoma redivivum. The sequence continues at coordinate 917,880 of VXBI01007448.1, forward strand.
GAAATCCAGGCACTGCCTTTCATGTTCAACTAGATGTATTTCTCAGCAATAGTCAGAATGCCTTCTTGACCCTACAACACAGAATCTAGTCAGGATTCACCTGACTAAATGCATACTATTTCACTGGAAATTTCTAATCAGAGCTCGTTATTCAAACTCCTTTTATAGTTTCTTTTTGCTCCCTTTATGACATCTCTTTTGTAGTAGAGAGAAAGAGGGACCTCTCAGGATTAATTACATACTAATACCGGTTTCTAAAATGGGTGAGATAAATCCAGCCTTTTAGGTGTCTTTTGACTCTAAAGCAATCCTGCACAGGCTACCTGAGGTTAAGATATCTACACTGCAGGCAACTAAAGTTAAATGACTCATATCCTACATAAAGCATTTAAGTGCAGAAGAAATAATTGGACAACTTAATGTGTTAAGTTGAGCAAAAATCTCTGACTAAAGAATAGCATTTGTTTGGCTGAAGCACATCTTCCTGAATTGCAGCCAACATTACTATGAAGAGAAGGAGAATTCACTACTTTCCCTTGCAGATTCTTTTTCTGACTAATCTCCCTCACTGTCGAAAAATGTGCCTTTTTTCCAAACTAAACTTGTCTGGTTTTAGCCTGTACCTACTGATTTTCTTTAGGCCTTTTTGCTTTGGTTTAAAAGTCCTTTAAGCATTCTGAGTTTTTTCTAATGAATGTGTGTGAATACATATTCAAGCCACCCTTAAATCTGCTATAATCTAAATAGATTGAGGATTTCCAGTGCCCCACTATAAGGCATTTTCTCCATCCTGAAATGATTTTTAAGGTCCTTTGTGCATCCTTTTCAATTTTTCAGCTTTTTCTTCCTCCTCCAAATATGGACACCAGATGTGTATGCAATATTCTAGTATCAATGTCATCAATATTTCACGTAGAGGCAAAATCATCACCCTGCTTATATTTGCTACTCAGTTTACACAATAAAACATCTATATATACACTTTCAGAATTAAATTAGGAACTTTTGCTCTGTGGCTTATCGCTAAAGATTCATATTAGAACTGCTGCAGAAGCTTGGCCGAAGTAGTGTGTTAGTTGAAATTGTCTCACCTGGCTAAATAATTAGCCTCAGCTTATTTTGTGTATCATTATAAATTCTTCAACTGGTTTTTACATCTGTCATTCACAACTGTTCTCTGCTACTATTTTAGGAATATTTTACATTGCATGTGGTCAAGCTTCAGCAAATCCTTGAGTGCTGTGAGACTAGAAGTGTACCTTATAACTGGTTACTTTAGGGAACTCTCAGCCCCTCTTAACCAAATAAATTTATTGCTTTATCAGTTTATTCATTTTTTTTTTACTGGGATTGATGTCCTAACTTGTCTAATTCAAACTTTTTGTATATTCGCTCAGGATTTGTACTTTTTTTAGTCTTCTGGAATTTCACCAGTATTTCAACATTTATTCAAGAGCAACATGAGCAATTCAGCTGACTCCTCAGGAAAATAAGGGCTCTTGGATTCAAGCTACCCAGCCTACTGATTTAAAAATATTTAACAGACTTTGACTAAATTCCTCCTTGCTACTTGAAGGACTGGAAAAATCTTGATCATCTTCATGTGAAGTAATTAAATGAACCTGTTTTTCTACAAGGGAATATTTGTTGAAACCTTATCCTTCTCTGTGATTACTAACAGATTTAATATTTTTATCTAATGTCGGAATTATATCAATTCTAGTACTTTTCTATCTTTAATAAAACTTTTAAAATTATTGCTCTTTTTCATGTAGACAGGAATTATGTTCCCATGCTTTCAGTTTCTCATATTAATTATTTAATTTTGTTGATAATTTCTCATTTTTACTGCTAACTAAAGCTGCCCTTTTTGTTTTTATATTATACATTGCTTTTGCATTCACAGTTTTCACAAAATGATGTTGGGCATATAGCCAAAGTTTGTTCTTTCTTGATTGTGAAATTGTAGGGGTTTAGTCATTTAATAAACTCTTCTTAGAGGACGTCCAAGTTTCATTCAAAGTTCTCTGCTTGCATTTCAGTTTCCAGGAACTTTGCTCATAACATTCCTCACCTTTTAGAAATTATGCCTTTTTAAAGCAGAAAACATGCCATTAATTGGGAATTGTCTTTGTTTACATTCTTAGAAGAGTGTAGATCATGATTGCTTGTCTCTAGGCTGTCACCATCCTTCAGTCTAGAGAGACCATTTTTTTTTGTCTAGATGAGTAATTCACCTATATAGAACACCAAAGGCTGCATTTAAGGCAACAAAGAACAAAACTGTCATAGGCAATCTTTAAATGAATAATCATGCATTATTTTTTTAAGAATCTCATGGTTTTCAGCTGTTTGAACTGAACTTCCAGTATTCTTGTTCCAAGCTGGAGCTTACAGATAGCAAGATGAATTATTTTATTGGGTTGTGTAAGATACTTTGGAAACAATTAAAATTATTGACATTTTTGTCACCTTTATTTTAATAGACCTCATCCTAAATAGATGTTGCACAAACCAAAGTGTTTTATTCATTTAACTGCTTAGATTTGGGCATGCAGAATAACAAAATCCTTTATGCCTGATAAAGTGATAAGCTCTCTTAAAAGTGACTAGAGCTGCAGTGAACTTTGGAAAACAAGCCTCCTAAAGCTTGTAAGTTTTATTGCCATTTTCCAGGTGGGCTCATAAGGAAAAGGGAGGCCTTAAAATAATGGAAATAGCCAAAACACACTCAAGGGTAATTCAGAAATTTGAAAGCACAGCAGCCAATACAAATGTCATGCTATACTGAAGATGCAAGGCAGAACAGCAGACTTGCATTTCACTGAAATACAAAATTTTAACTTTCACTGAGTGGGTCTTGGAAGAGACATGACAAGCAGGACGAGTGCAGAAACAGAGGTAGCAAAAATGCTAGAGGGAGGAAAGTATATGATTATTCAAAATTCAGGCCAGATTGTGGATTTGCTGAAAGTTATGGAAAAAAACCCAAATTTGTTGATAAGAAGACACTTGGTTTATATAATGAAGATGTGACTTTTCCTTCCACTCCCCCATTTGAGAGGGAAGATAGTGGCTATGAGAAATTGCAAAGTGTTTTTTACAGCAGGATATTCAGACATCCTTCTGCAGCTGAGAGATGACTTGTTGGGCCTGAGCCATGTTTCCACCTCTTCCTGAGTATGAATTCCTGTGAATAATCAGAATTCATCCAGTAATTAAATCCCAGCCTCCAAGAGAAGGTGTCTCATGTAGGAACTGAAGTGTAGATGTGCCCAACTCTTCTGTGTGTGCAATATCCACTGATAGTCCAGAAAACAATATGAAGAGTGTGCAATCTTCTTTCAGTTGAACTGCTTGTGCAATCCTCATTATCATAACATCTGGCTGCTACCCTGTCCTGAATGTTTGGTACTTATTCCCCACTAAAGATCCCAAAGTTATGGGGAAAGACCTGAGGTTTGGAGGGGTAAGTCAATTATTTTGGGTCTACATAAGAAATCTTTTGAACATAATTTGAACCTCCTGAGTCCTGATTTCTTTTGTACAGGTGGTAGCACACAGGTCCAGTTTTAGAAAATTTGCTCTGGTCCAATTTTGTGACTAAACATGAAGAATTAAACCCAATGCTTCCTGGCTAGGGCAGGTCCCATATACAGAATATCCTAGGAGGTTTCTGAAGGACCACACATACTGTAGGGGCTTGGTACTTCTGCAAGCAGCCTTGCTCCCCAATCAAGAAAGGAACAAAATGAAAAGATGGTGGTTTAGATTAGTTTAGATTGTGTGCCTCAAAGCATGAGGCACACAAGGCATGGGGTCTCATTTCATCCCCATGCTCATGTGTGTATGGATCTCCTAAGGGAGACCCTTACAGAGCAAGAAGAAAGAAGAATGAAATGTTCTAAAAAAATGCAAAAAAATCCAGTGAAGGAGAATCAGTTCCTAAGAGAAAATATTTAAGAATATTTTCTCCCTTAAAAGTTTCAGTTCTCATGTATTCTGTTTTATAATGAGATCTGGAAGAAACTGAGCAGAAAGAGAAGATAAACTGCAAAATGTGTTGTAGAGCTTGGGAGAGAGGGGCACAAAAAGTCACTGCACTTTGATGTGTTTTTTTATGGTTCCCTCTAAGAGATTTTGTGTGTAAATAATGTAGCTGAGATCACCCAGAGTAAAGTAAACCTTTTTCATCAGATGCTCTGATTTCCTTCAAGAGCTGTTTGTGTATGCATGTGTGTGTGTTCCCATATAGCTGAGAATAGTCAGTGATTTCAAACACATTAAAACAGTACTTGAGAATTACTTCTGAGCCCCCCAGAGTGTTTGGTGTTTTGTAAAACAGAGAAAATCCTAACTGCTATTTCTAAAGAATTTTGTTGTATTTTCTAAATTATAGAAATGGAGAAACCCAGCTGCTTTAGAGACTGAAATAAAGAGGTACAACTTTGTTATCATCATGGAGTTATTCCCCATCTAAGTCAGATGGAAATCAGATACAAATATGTAATTTTTAAAAGTGATGGGTTTTACATTTTCTTCAGCATCTTACCCTGACTCGGTCAACTGTAATGAAAAAGGAAAACCACAAATATGATATCCAGAAGAGATGCTAGTGCTGTCCCACCAATCTGATTGGGCAGGGATCACTGCCTCAGTTACATCAATTACCACAAAACTCAGAAGGTATTTGGCATCCCTCAATGAGTGGCAAAGAAACATTATTTCTGTGTGAACACTTCAGTCCACAAGCCACACTCTAATGATCAGGCACAAACTTTCAGGAGCATTGACAGTTCTACATAGCTCTTTCTTGACCTCTGTGGAATATTTGACACCACAAAGGGTTTGGCAATAAGTTATCAAGTGGTAATTCTTAGGGAATTGTTATGTTCCCCCAGCACAACACATATTTATTCTGGGAATATACTGTTATTTCCATTAATGTCAGTCAGAAATGTAGAGGGTAGACCTACATTTTGTATTTCATAGCTGACTTTCCTGAGCTTCCAAAGTAATGCAATCTATGCTTGTTTGCAACAGGGCTAAGTGCTTGGTTGGATTAGTGTTGATTAGGTCTGTTGATCTGAGATTAGACCACAATTCTTCCACAAATGGAAATAATTTTGGTCATCTTTCTCCACCCACAAAGGGCACTTTTTGAAGAAGGATTTTCTGGGTGGGTAGAGAACCTGTCATTCACCACTCCAACAGAACTGTCCCTTTTTGTCATTACCCCTTCTTCATTCAAGTCAGTGCTGTCAGGAAACATTAGTTGTTTCCTGAGAACTACTTTTACCCAATAAAGGAAAACAAATAAACAAATTGGAAGCATGTTAAGCAATCTCTCTCTTTTCTCTTCAGTAAAGCATAATGGAACAATTGCGTAAATAAAACTGTCATTTTTATGGACCTCAAGCCAACATAGTTCTCAAGCACATCAGATTCGTGGGATCTGGTTCCACATCCTTGTAGCTGCAGCCTGTCCCATTGCATGACTGATTCAGTTCCTTGACCAGAGCAGGTGACAGTGCCCAAAAGCATCAGCACCTGCTCTGGGAACCAGATATCAAAAGTTTCTACCCTATGTCATTGTACTGGCTGCTCCTTGTATTTCCATGACTTCAAAGTCCTATTTTTGAGCAAAGTGTTATGCCATAGAGTGGAGCAGCATTTTTTCACTTTCCAATGGATTATAGGGTTCACACGCTCATTTGGAGTGGGAAGGGAGCCTCTCCATGCAGCAATAAGGGAAACTGTAACCACTGAGTATCAACACTCAATATGTCATGATTTAGACCTCGATGTAGAGTCTTTCTAAAGTGGTTGTTACAGGGAAGTTTCCACAATAAATCACACATAAGACTAAAAAGTTTGAACTTGGTGCATCAGCAGCATAAGCAGACATTCATATGGAACAAGAATGGATAAATTGTCATCTCCTCTAGTGACTGACCAGTGTAGGACCAGTGTCCTTGAAATATAGTGAAAGATACATTTATGGACTACTTTTGGTTGCACGTGGCAGACCCTTTTGAAAATGTTTTTTCTCTCTGACTCAAACAGTATCCTTTGAGTAAGTTTTAAAACACAAGCTATACTGACTTCATTATGGATACACTCATAGTCTGCAGCTGGATGCTTGTGGTGAGAAAACACTAACTGCTTTGGCACGTGCTAGGTGGATTGGGAGCTGTGGGACATATTATCCAATCAAACATTTGCATCTGGTCAACTGACATCCCACAGTGCTATAGTTGAGCTAATAAGGTATCATCTTTATGTCATTCACTACTGTTAACAATAATGAATTAATAATTGCTCCTGATTAGCCAATTTGTGATCAGCAATGAAGGTAAAAATCAGAACATAAATGGTTATCATGTCATTTCATGCTTAGTTTTGTATTATCATTTGGCAGACTGCTATGTACCGATTTAAAACAGCTGGTCCAAGTGAGCTAAACTAGTTTAATATCCGGGATATATCACCAAGGGGATTACTTATTGAATTATAGGAAGTGATATTAGATTTCAATAGTGGTTTATTATTCAAAATTGTTTTGCCTTACAACAAATTGTAGATTTTGACCTCAGAGTTTGTATCTTTCATTTTAATATTGTGGTAGTTTATTAGAATCATAAATATTAAGATATAAAAGTTTATTATCCCAAAATTTCAACAGAGACTCGTTGGGAACTATTATTCCCAAATGCTTTTTTGATGACAGTAAAATGTACTGTAAGCTAAGTGAAAACTTTTATTTAACAGTTCAGCTACAATGCTGTTTCTTGGTTACATAAAAAAGACCACACCATTTCATTAGAAGCAAACTGCATCATTCCATCTTCATGTAAGGTAAGATTTGCTGCCATTTTTAGAATAGTAGGTCAAGATTCTCGCTTCCTACTGTGTTAACACCATCAATTTTGATGCAATTGCTCCTGATTTATACTGGTTTGAATGAGATCAATAACAAATTCTAATCTTGTTGAGGAACAAGGAGAAAATATGGTTTCTGGTTTCCTCACAAAGTTTTGTATAATTTTTTTGATGAATATGTCTTCTGAAATATAGGAAGGTAAGGAAAAATGTAGACATAAATGAGTAGACTGACAACCTAAAAAGAATGGTTTTGTCTAAAGCTGAGTAATCTGTTGTGGGCCTCATCATTCCTGCAGCCAGTCCCATATTTTGGTGTGCACTCTTGGAGACCAGCTGTACTGTACTTATTTACTTTGTGCTGAGTAGGTTGCAGAACAGTTTCTCAGTGAATCAGAGTGAAAAATATTCAATACATTTGGCTTAAGTCTTGTCTGCTCCGTGACTTGTTAGTCTCCCTGCACAGGATTCATCCGACTGGCTGGAGATGTCTATAACATAAGAGGTATTTTTCTTTCTCAGGAATTCACCCTAAACTCCCCTTCCATAAATGAGACAAACAGGCATTTCTGGGATATGAGTCAGCTCGCAGTCATTAATATAGGCCAGAGGAATTGTGTTCCAAAATTGCTGACTTATTTTCATGAATCTATGGTGACTTGCTCACATACAGATATCTAAAATGTTGACATTAAAACTGTGTAAGCTGTATTTCACTGCAAGACCATAATCTATCCATTGGGTGAAAAAAATGCAAACTACCTCCCTTCTCAGCTCTCAGGATATGATCTCAAGACTGAAAGTGATTTAGAAGTTTAGTGGAGAATTTAATCAAATATGATAGGCTTGGCCAAGTTAATCCCTACAGAAGGTAGGACAGCTTCTCTGTATGGTGCTGCTCCACACTGTGCAGAGGCATGGACTGTTCAGTAATAGCAGACTACTCATGACACTGTAGGACACTACTCAGTTGCTCCCACTGGGAATATTTACTCATCAGCAGTCCTGCAAAATTCAGTCTGTAGCATTTGGCAGTTGCAGATGCTGTATTCCAGAGAGGAATTGACATGACTACCTTATAGATAGTAATGTTGGATTTTTACCTCCTCTGCACTGAATTTATGGGCAATATTAAGATGCCCAGTTCTGGAGACAGTTGCAGTACATAACAGTACTGGATAAAATATAGGACTTTGTAGTGCATGCTTTGTCACACAGTGTGATGAGTGTTGCAGTTGGACTGTTAATTAAAAGTTATATTTTCTTCCCTACCTTCCTTTAATTTTCTTGTTGAGGAGATGCTAAGAAGCAGACATGTCTCCATACTTACTCTTTTGCAAGTCAGATTTCTCTTCATTTGAGCAGGCATAGCAAAACTGTCTGGCCTTTCCTACTTTGCTTTGAGTACAAAACATTTCCACTGAGCACTGGTTTATGTATTCTGAAACTACGATTTTGATGTCTTTCTGGTAAGGGCAGACTGAAGGTTTGAATTGTCTTTTTAGCCAAGTACCACAGCAATAACTGATATTAATAAGGACAAGAAGTTGGGAGTGATTGTGCTTTTTATCTGTGAAGCTTCACAGAACAGGGCAAGTGGAACAACTCCTTTGCTTATATTTTTAAAAGGTCAGATTCCAGTCCCGTTATTCATGGTTTATACTACTGAATAGAATCTTCTTCTGTATGAAATCTGAGCAATATTCACATATAACATTGCATGCTAGCTGGGGCCCAAACCCCCTTCTGTCCACAGCCCCTTGCACTTGAAATGATTTGTGCTTTATACTTAGGCTGTCTGGAACTATCCAACTAATATTGGGATTTTGTTTCCATGTAAAAAAGCACCTAACTATGCAAGAATTTAAAGGCTGGACATCTTCTAGTACCCATCTTTAAGTTCCCAAACTGGCTTGGAACACACAAATTCTGTACTTGTTCTCCAGGAAATCATCAGTGAGCAGTCCAGTGCACTGCAGAAAGGAGAATTATGGAAAGTATTACCTTAGGTGTGGGCTTTATGGCTAGAGAAGAGCAATCTAATGCACTAATTCTGGTGTCAGTCTTCTATAGGTCTATATGTAATGAAAACATATCCTCTGTGTGAATTTAGCTAAGAAACAGTGGGGTTTTAACAAATAAGAAACTTATGACTTAGTTGCTTTGGTAATATGTTCTAAGCATTATTTCCTTTCTTTCATCCTCACAGTAACCATCATAAAATAGTCCTTTTTCTGCCTGTCCCTATCTTCCGATTCCTCAACCTGTGATTCATTGTCTGGGAGATCTGCTGGGAGTATTGAGTCACGTTTTCTTCTTCTTTAAGCCAGGATGACTTGCAGTGCTACTGGATGTACTACTAGCACATATGGCAAAAACACCTGCTCCAAATTCTGAAGTTCCCTGAAACAACTCTGGCTTACACTTTGAACTGCTTTTCAACTAATCCCTTCCTTTAAAGAGGTAGGGAAGAAGACGACAGTGGTTCTTTGATGTTTTTAAACAGTACCATTGCTAGGTTTTTTTCTGGCAATTACAGAAGCAGGTTTTTTTGTAGTGGATCCATAGCTTTGAAATACTTTGATTGTGGCTTTGTAGTAAATTTGAGCTCTGAATGTGCATTTCCATCACAAAACTATTAAATGTAATTGATCTTTTTTTACAATTTTCTTTTTTTCATGATTTTCAAAATGTTTTAATTATAAGCCTCATGTATATTGTTTCTACAATATGAGTAAATATGAGGATATTAGAAGAAACAGCAGAATAGAACATACAATAAATGAGAAGCAATGTGGAAAATTATCAGGATACGTTTTTCATTAGATAAAAGGCAATTATACTTTTATGCATGAACATGTATAAATGGCATTAAGGACTTCAAAAGATGACATTTCTGTCAGCCAGCACTGCAAACTCAAGCTGAAACATGGGAGACAAGGCTTGTTTTAGTTTTCACCCTTTCATCATAATAACTAATAAAAATATTCCATGATCAGAACAAAACTGGCATCTTCAATGACACTCGAAGCACTCTTGCTCTCACATAGATTCATTGTCTTTCTGCTGCTGACAACAAATGTGGTCTGAAGAGAGAGATGAGGCTTGATATATCACATATCAGACTTGCATTGCTATTTTTCAGACAACTTTGAAAACTGAAAGTTTCCAACTAAACCAACTAAAGTAATTCACCAAGATTTTAGTCTGGCTATTTGTTTCAGCACAGTCCAAGTGTTCAGATCTGTGCATAAAGGAAGGTAAAGATTTGAGTATAGTTTTTCAATCCTCTCTTGTTTTGAAGAGTTATTAAAATCCAGAAAAACATCCAGTTTTCCTTATGCATTGCATTTGGAATTTTACATGGAGTCTGACACCATGGATATTATAAATGACTGAAATATGCCCTAATGGTACACAATCTAATAAGCTGAAGAAAATCATCCATCCAGGTATTCCCAGAATGCTGGGGTGTAGATGACTTTCACAGGGAATTATACATCAGAAACATCACAGAATAAAAGATGGGTATGGGATCTGTCAGTTTTCCTCAAGCTGGGAATTATGAAAATATTGGGCAGAGGGCTTGACAGATGACATATAATATCTTCATATAAAAAGTGAGAATTACACCTGCTTTTCCTCTACATACCTTCTGCAAACAGGAATCCAGGGCACATTATCTGGAGTCTGTGGTGAAAATGTCATTTTGACCACTGTCAGATTGTGAAGCAGGGCAAAAAATCAGGAGTTCTTGGTGTATAAATAACCAGCTGAGATCTGAAACAGCCATCGAACAGCAGCCACAGATGGAATCACATCTCACATGCTTACCAGTGTAAGAAAGGGGAGCCTGGTAATTTTATGCAGGCTTTCCCATCCTCCCCACTACTTGGCTCACAAGATGTAATGAACTCTTTTTTCCTGTCAAGTATGCAATTGCCTCCTTTGCAAAGGACATGAAATAAAGCATTGCTATGTTGCTTGAACTTAAAGCAGTAAAAAGATAGCAAACTTCACAATAACTAAGGTTGGTCATTCTGGCCTCGATTCAACAGTGCACTTAAATATGTGCTCAAGATCATCCCCATTAAGAAGAGCACTTAAGCACATCTTAATTTTTAACATATGCATAAGGGCTTTCTGAGTAATGATAGATTTAGGCACATGCTTGTGTGTCATACTGGATTGGGGCTAAAATCAGCACATATTAGCTCTTTCCAACAAATCAAAGCATCCGTTTCAAAAATAACAATGGGTACTTCATAGCAAACAGCTGCATTCATCTACAAAGTGTTTCAACCCCAGGCATGACTTGATGTGCATAATAAGAAAAATACTTTTTAAGATGGACTCTAGTTTTCAGAAAGGTATCAGTCCTTTCTAAAGATGAAAGACAAAAAAAAAAGATTGTTATACCTTTTGTATCTGTAATTTTTTTTTTGTAATAAGAATAAGAATATATGGATCTAAGTGCAGGATTAAGGAAAAAATCAGAGTTTGGATTTAATGTCACTTGAGTGCTGTATTTAGAACAGTTAGAATTTCAATTTGCTAAAACATTTCCAAAGCTATGGCTATTTTCATTTTTCCATGGGCAAAGGTTTACATATTTTTAGTGTCAATTCACTTTAATAAATAGGCACCCTTTAAAAAGCTGTACAATAGAGAGAATAATAGTTGTAATGCAAATCATCTAGGGATTAAGGACTAATAATATAACACCACTCATCCCAAAGTATTCCTAAACACTGGCATGACTTTATAAAAAGATATCAGTCCTGAATCACTCACTCTTTCCCTTTTGGGGTAAGCCACAGTAATGATTTATCAAGGCATAGCATTACATTTAAGAACAGAAGGAGAAGGATATTATCATTGACCAAAAAAAAAAAAGAGAGAATTTTACGTACTGTAGACAGAATAATTACCCAAATTGGAATCGGCCAGGGTAGAGGAAAAAAAATGGAGGAGGTGAACAGAAGGTCAAAATGAAGAAATGGGTGCCTTCTAGAGAGCCATTTGTCACCTAAAGGGGAGAGGAGGAGGGGAGAAAGAAGCAGAGAAGAATTATGATTCTCTGTGGAAATCAAAGCAAAAGTATGCATTCCTGCCTTCAACATTGTTGTTTGGTAATACAAGGTTGTGGGGAGCTTGACAGAGAGCCAGAAATAAGTTTCTTTTACCCAGAGAGACAAGACAGATATATCTGGGAAAGAGGCTTGGGAGCCCTGTAACATGCTGAACTTGAGCCAAATACTATTGGAAAGGACCTGGGAGAAAAGAGAAACTCCAGGCACAGCACTGGCTTTCTTTGTTGGAAGGATCAGATCTTTTTCTGTGTGATTTGAGATTTGAAATGTTATTACACATATGAGTGTGCATGTGTGTGCTTGGGGGTGGAGAGAGATATTTTGATTTCACAGGAGCAGCACTTTACCAGCAGTGAACTTATCTGAGTCTTTGGCCATCTCCAGACTTAGGGGTCAGCATAAATTTCTCTGTAAGCAGTTAAGGATGTTTATTTGTTTGGCATCAAATCCAACAATGGCATCATGATGTTGATTGAAGACTACTGCTGCTACTGAACTATCCACATTCATATACGTTTTGAAATCTCTTGCATCCACCTGACAGGGCATTGCAGAGCAAAGACCATTAGGTTGAAATATAAAGGTCAAACTGCTAACTGCTGTTAGAAGATCAAACAAAAGTCTTTTTTTGGGCAGAAAGACCTGAGTTTCTGTCTACTAAGGTAGATTCAGCAATTAAAAGGTCTGTAATAATTATTCTGTGTGTGCATTGTATTATGCAAAACAAAAAATAGAGATGGAGGATCTAAATGTTATGCACACTTCATATCTTGCAGTCATGGCTATGTAGATAATATTTGAGTCCATATTTACTGAAGATGAGTAATTTATCATTCTAAGTAGAATAGGAATTTGGAAATCTATTTTGCAAATTCTTCCATTCCAAAATATGCTTTCATTTTTATCCATTTGAAAGCAGCCATAACAAAAATGGTTTGAGCCAGTGAAATGTTGTGTTTTGATAACAGAGAGATATTTTGCTTCAATCTTTTTTATTACATCAGATAACATTCCTTTAAAAATGAAAAATCATTTAAAATGAAACATTCCTTTCTGCTTGTTATTCAAATTCTTCTTAACCTTTTTTCCTTCTAAATATAAATGAACCAGCTCGATATGGCCAAATATGAATTAAGAGTTTAATGAAACTTCACTTAGTGACACAAAAATGGGACTTTGGTACAAGAATACTTACTTAGCATGAGAAAACCTTGACAGAAGGAAAGTAAAGCCTCTTAGGACTGTGAGATAGCTATATAAGCCTGTGGGCAGGAGTATTGAAAAAGTTAAATTCTCTACCATTAGAATTATCTTGCTTCCTTATCTGAGAAGGACATTTAAAAGAAAAAAATCCACAAGTTTTTCTTGATAGTTTTAGTCTGGAGCATATATAATATGTAAACATGTAATAGATTCTCTGGCTATTGTCACCTAGTTCTAATTTTCGTCACAGGGCGATGCAACTCTGGCTTCTTTGCTCCTTTACTTGTAATCTCTGTCATTTTGCATGCTAATAATCCCATGTGAACCCTTTGACTTCTAGTATGGCATTGTGTGCACTTATAATTCGATTATTCTTTCAGCTGTTTGTCTCCATTGATATGTTTCTGAATAAAGGGCTGCTCTTATACCTACCAGCTTTGTTGAAGTTCCTCCTAACATCCAGCACAGCTTCATAAATAACTATCCCTGTCTATCTCAAGCTTAAAATGCAGAAAGAATATCTTGCACTAAAGAAACAAAAAGGCCACTGGGTTCAATAGGCAGGTTATAAAAATGTTTTATATTATTTCAGTGAAGATATCTCCTTAATCCTATTATCTTCAAACTAAAGACATCTTTTTAGAGTTACAGCAGCTCTGACTAAACCATTCTGCAAGTGTCCTATAGAGATGTGTATTAAGAAGCTTGATGTGCTCAGTCTGCTTAATTGTTCATCATGGCATGATGTATCCCAGGAATTTGTGTGAGTTACATTCTCTACCTGTCTCTGGAATACTTTTCTACCTGAAAAAAAGGAATGTAAATAAGTCAGCCTCTGTGGGATGAATTTTTTTCAGACTGAAAGGTATTTCTCTTGCCAAGCGGTTTCCCTGCCACCCCTGTTGTTTGTAGAACAACAAAAAAAAGAATACTTTCCTCAAGGTGACCAAACGTCCAGTGCCAATCCTTCGTAATCAGAATGGTACCTAAGAGCATACATCCTATACAGTCATTCATACTTAGTTACTATCCTGACTTTTGATGGTTTATTCACTATACATTTGTTTTAAAAAATGCTTCTGCTAGAATTTAATTTTTGTTGTGCTAACATTAACCTGGAGGTTTACAATCCTGCCTGCATTACACATACAGCAATGATGTGGTGACAGGGAGAAAGCCAGACATGTTGAATTTGTACCAAGACCTGTACAGCCAAGCTTTGCAGTTCCCCGAAGCTGCATTAAATCTAACACAAATTCACTAGACTTTAGTTATGTCCTTTCTATTTATGCCTGTACTGGTAGCTTAACAGTGCTAGGATTTGGTCTCCGGGTTTGAAGCCAGCTTGCCCAGCCTTGTTAATCCATGCTGTAAAAATATCTTATCATTGAAAACTGTGTGGTTATGCTGAAACTGTCTAGTGTGAACACTCAGATTCCCAAAATGTGCTGCACTTTTTTTGCTGTTTTTTTGAGCGTAGTGTATAGACTGACAAAATATCCATTAAAATTTGCAGAAGCAACCAAGAAAATCTAATTCTTACACCTTAGTGCTGGGTCCTACCAACATTTGATTAGTTACTAGATTCATAATCTCAGAGTCCACCTGAGCTCTTTCTCTTGAGTCTGTACTGATCCATGAGAACAATTGCAGCCTGCCAGTTAGCATTTCCAGGTCATCCAGGCATCTTTCTGCATCATGAGTTTAGTGACATAGTAGTGAAATGGCTACTACTTCAGCACAGCTCTGTTTGTAATGAGTTACTTCCTATATATTTGTGATAATTAATAGTCTCTGTATTAACACAAAATTGACATGGAAGTCAAAAAAGTAAGGAAAGAGGTATAGGCCTAATAAGGGAAGAGAGGAAAACAGTACTGTAAGAAATACACCATGTTTTAGCTAAAATTTCTTGAACAATTTTCAGGCAATCAATATTCACAAGATGGTGCTTGTCTAAATGCTGCTTCATGACAGTGTTTATCATGAAAATAATAAATTTCTTCAGTAGGTTTCTGTTCAACAGAAACCTCACGAATGACATACATAAATTGAGTTTGGACAAAAATATAAGGCAGTGCTGGAGGGAGAAGTTGTTGACAGAAGAAAATAGAAACTCACCTCTTTTTAAGCCAGGGGCAGAGAGGTGGCAGAAGTTTTCAGTGAGAAAGACTTCAACATAGTCCTGATAGAGTATTAAGAGGGGGAAAAAAGCAGATATCCTGTCTTATTTATACCTACTGATCTCTTTGCAGGGGTCTTTTTACATAATGATGGTTTCTTCACCAATCAGCACAGCCTGCACACACAACACTTGTAAGCTGGTGTTCCACTGAAATAAGGGAAAGAATTTCTCAGGTGTTGGTGCACAGAATTACTTTAGCTGGACTTCTGATATACCTTAGAACCTTGCCAAGCTCATCACAGGCACAGCACAGGAGTAGGTCTTACATGTGTCCCTGTGATGCTTTAGCCCATGGATTCTTCAGCTTAGCTTCTGAAACTAAGAAAAAATCCCATGTAAAAGGTCTCACAGCTTCTATATGGGGAAAATAAGAGTTGACAAGTTATTTCTTCTTTTACAAGAGCAATGAGCACCATTGTTCAACAAGTTCCTAGTGCACATTTTTCAGTGATGTGGCCTTACTTTCTGGGGTTTCTTTGTGCCTCTGCATTCTGCCTGTTTTGCTCCATATGAGAGGTCAAACTTCATAGATTAACTCACGGGCTTCCAGTCAATCCTAGCCAAGGCACCAGGCTTGTAGGAAGACACATTTTCAGTGAGAACTAGATCACTGGTAAATAATGAGAGAAAATAGTGAAACCCTCCCTAGGGGTCCAAGCAATCAACAGGAAGAGTCACTGATATTTTCCTGAGGTGCACAACAGACTTTCAGAAGAGGCTGAAAACTCCTGGCTTATTAAGACAAACCCTGAAAGACGCCAGGAAGTGGAATGTCCAGATATTTCCCCAGTGAATTCTTCAGCAGATGTACAGATGGTATTTTGACACAATCTGAACCACAAGACTTGGAAGCAAACTTGGCACTACTGTGTAAGTAATGAAATATCCCCTTTTATGTTTGCCTAGCATTTCACTGTGATATATGGATAATGAGTGTTATGAGTAAAAAATATTTTTACAAATTATTACTACAACTCTGGATAAGGTTTTTGTGCCTAACTTCTTTGGCATTGACACTAACATCAAAGAAGAGGGAAGAAAATGAAAGAAAAATCGTATGAATTATATGAGATAAAGATATATAGAAATACATTTTTAAGAAGACCTGAAAGGTCTGATTCTGATCTAAAAGCTTGGGGTTTAATCACCCAATTAATAATCCTGGTAATAGCTTTGGTTATTTACCCCATAAACTGTCATTCATTGCTGACAGGACTTATTCTTAAGATATTTTAAATGGGTCATCTATGCCTAAATCAGACATACAGTTCAACTGGCAAGTCTTGGATACTTTTGTTACATTCTTAGTACTATACTATTTTACTATTAATATAATTAAAACTGTAAATACAGACAAAATTTTTAAAGTTTCAGGATTTTTGCACTTTCATTGGTTGAAGCTTCTCAAAGTGCTCACAAACATAAGATCAATAAATTTTAGAGCATTAGTCCTGTATTAACAAGTTGATTAAGTACTTGTGAGAAGTGGCAAGTGAAATTCTTTACCTCTGTTCCTATATTGTGAAATCTATATTGTTATCATTTATTTAAAGTCTCATTACTTTATTAAATCCAAATAGTTTTAAAAAAGAAAAAAGGCGCATAAGAAAGCTATACAAAAAAAATCTTCTCACTTTGAAAAAATCAAGTCTTAAAGTGAAATAAATTTTAGAAATAACTTTGCTATGCATTAGTTCCAATGAATGCAGGCTCAGAGATATCTAAGATAGCTAAGTAAATAACTGAGGGAGAATAGAAGGGGAAACAAAAGCATACAAATCTATTTGTTTCAGAAGGAATTTTTTTTTCCTCGATGGTTCATTCCAGAAGTGGAAATATTTGAACGAAGTCATGCTAGCAATGATCATAGCTCTAGTGTCTTTTCTGCAATTTATTATAAATTCTTTTTGGGAAAGGAAAAGTTTTGTGTATTTTTAAAAGTCAAAACATGGCTTTAAATATTCATATTTTCTGAAAGAAAGCATATTGCTTTTCTATTGAGTCATGCTATGGGAATAGAACCCAGACCATGCTGCTGGGATTCCTACAAGAACTTTCAGTTGCTTGTGCATATTGTATAATCTGAGAATCAAGGGACTCAGCTGCAGTTAATTTTCATTTGCTGTTTGTATATAAATGCTTTTAGTACTTAAACTAAATTCAGATCAATTAAACTAATGTTGTTTGACATAATATTCCTTGTTCCAAAATCAATATCCCTTCATTTGACAGACTTATTCTTGAATTCAGGATGTTTATTATTCTTAAAGCTTACCTATAGACCTGGTTTTTGTCTTTGATGATGTAAACCAGTTCTTCCTTACGTACCATGAACCAGAGTATAATGGGGTTCAAATTTCTCTGGTAAATATCTTTAATTGTAAGATCATGTCTGTTAACCTCTTGCCGTAGTGCTAACTTCCTATTCTTTCTTTTGTCTTTGCTATTATTTCTTTGAGACCATATTCTCCCAAGGAAGTTACATTTTTTATTGTACTTTGCTACTGAGGATGTCTTTTGTGTGAGATTGTGGTATTTGGTGCTGAATGGCCCTCCGTCAGGTTATAGAGGATGAAGTCTTCCAATTTCATTTCAATCAACAGATTCCATAAAAGTCCACGATCAAAAAGTCTTTCTCCAGCCTGAGTTTGATATCATTTGTGTCAGTGCCTTGAGATGAAGGAAGAAGGAAGGGAAACTTCAGGGAAGCACAAACTCTTTCAGTGTTCATTGTCTAGCACTGAGGAAGGTGCAAAATGCTGGTTCCCTGAGTTCCACAGTGATCCAGGGCTGAAGTGAGTCATGGAGTCAAGGCAATACTTGCTCTCCACTGCTTGTTTCACAAACCCATTCAAAGATAGGAAAGCTCTTGTAGGGAGCATCTGTAGCACCAGGGCTGGCACTTTCTTGTCCTCCCACAAATAAAGCACTAATCACCGTTTGCCACTCAGTTGTGTATTTCTGCAGGTACATCCATAGTAATGTCTGTAAGAGCTTACCTGAATGACATCTGGCTAAGAACTGAATGGAGTCCTTACAATTTGGTCCACCAGGAATATTTTTCTTAAGCCTTAGTTCTGAGAAGACAGAGCAGGGCTCATGCCCTTCAGATCCTCTTTACCCTCCCACTGCAGTACTTATAAATCTTGTGATTTTGTTTTGTCTGGCCCTTGTCCAAAAACAGACCTGTTGAATGAAAGGCAACTTTGGGATAATTTATCAATGTTACAGTGGGAATAGTGGGCTGAACAGTAGTTTTGTGCTGTTACCAAGTGAAACCACCATGAGCTGTTACCTAATTGGAATAATATGGCACATGTTCTCTTAATTGCTCTTCTTTGATAACTTTACTTAGGTCATGTTTTCTTAGTTAATTATCATTAGAAAAATATCTAATGAAGGTAATAAGGACTAAGAGTTGCAAAAAATGTGTATAGGCTGCAGTGTGACATTTTCAGACGCAAATATTTTCTTTACATTAATGGTAATAGAAATTATATAACTTGGCATCAACTGCAAATGTAATCAACAGCTATGGTTCCCAGGTATTTATTATGACTGAAGGTCAGAGTGGAAGAGGGGTTATTAATGAGACTTAAGGCAAACTGTCTCTGTTTTGCTGCTGGAGGGCAGAGTCCTGACCTTGTCCTCTTCTGCAGCTCCCCAGACCTCCAGATGCAGATGAGAAATGAAATCCTACTGCTTCAGGTAGATCCTCTCAGACAGTCAGTCCCTGAGAAAAATGAATGAAATGGGTATTGTTTCATGCTTAGAATAAGAATGAAGATAGCATGGCTGCTGACAAATTACATCAGACTTCTGGGAGATGTGTGAGAGAACATTACTCTTCTGGGCAACACATTCAGGAAAAAAAACCATACTTTTCACCCTTCCACACTCTATTCTGTGGAGAACAGTTCATGTTTTCCGACATTTCTCTATGAATTTTTCTTTAGGGCATTTTCTCTTTGAGTTTTTCTAATGTTTTTCTTGAGTCAAAATCTATAATTTAACCTATAAGGTCCTTGAAAGTATATTTTAATCTGAAAGATACACTGATTAACTCATTAGTACGTATTTGGCTGGTATCTCTCACCTTATCTCAGGTTCCTAATAGTTAAAGGTCTAAGTCTGACCTGAAGACCTCAGACTCACTTTATAGTCAGAAGAAAAAATGGGCATTCCCAGATTGCAATCCATCTTATTTGAGCTAAGTACACAAGACAGGTCAGATGAATTGTGGCCTGAATTTGCTTCCACTGAGTACAACAGGAAGCCAGGGTAACTAGCAGAGGTTTAGTGCTGAACTTTTGGATGTCTACATTAAGGTAGATGAATTACACCCTGAAGTTATGCACACTAATAAATTAAACAGTAGAAAGGAGCATGCCCTGCCACTTTGTCACCATGCAAACAAGTTTGGATGGCACCTAGCTGCTTTTGACCCAGGAGTGCTGCTGCTGTTCAAACCAGCCCTGGAGTGAGCTGGGGCCAGAGGCTGTTGTGAGCAGTTTGGATGTGACTGCTCGGTGTCTGAGGGCACAAGGATTCCCTGCCATGGATGCAGGATTCTCCATGCTGGTTAGCAGCAGTGCCAGAGCACAGCTGAGAGCACATTTTATTTATAGTATGGACATGCGCTTGGTACCTACAGCAATCAACTCCTAGCAAACCTGTTTTACCAGCTCCAGAAGTCACACTTTCCTACAGATTTCAGAGGAGCCAATCTCTAGGGAGATATAGGGATAGAAATCCCTTCCTCCAGTTTCCAAGAACCTCCAGAAGCTATAGAAATGTCTTTTCATAAAGTAGGCAATGCTAATCTTACTGATAGAAAATAACAAAATATGAGCAACTGTGTGACAACATCTTACTGAAACATTATCTTTAAAGGACATGATTCTGTTCCCACTGACTTCAAAGCTACAGGATTGGGCCTGAAATGTTTGAGGTTTTTTTCAGAAATGATAATGGCCAGAAGTGGAGTTATTTTTATCTTTATGAGAAACAATAAATAAGAGACTATACTTAGTTTTCACTGGAAATTTTGAAACAATCAATTCATGTCAGTAAAAAGAAAAAAAAAAAAAAAAAAAAGCCCTCTGCACTGAATTATTTTTTTTCTACTATGGCCATGAACACTTTCAAAGAAGCTTGACTCAGGACAGCTGATGCAGGATAAAGCCAAGCTGCTAAAACATCTTTCCTCTCCTTACACATTTGGGGCCTGTACTTTCTTTGTATATTTTATAACTGGGAAAGAAAACAGCTGTGTTCTTGATATCCCTGTTTCTCTTTCTTGGTAGGTCAATTCTCTTTCATGCATTGGGTTTGGCCCTGCCAGTATCCATGAAGGAACCTTTTTTTTGATTAATAACATTTTGGTTTTTTTTCCTCTAAAGTTCTTGGCAGGGTGGTTCTCATTAACCAAGCTGGTAACTAGAATCAATTACACTAACTAAACAAAGCAGAGCATAAAACTGTGGAAAGATGAAGATAATAAGAACTAAAGACTCTCACAGACAGAAATTCTTTGGCAGAAATAACTAAAACAAACTTATGCCACCATCCTTTTTGCTTTATAAAATATGTGAAAAAACAATGTATAGTTCTGTGTTGCTACTCTACTGGTAGAATTTTAGAATAATTTAGATTGTCTCTAGATGCTTCTACTACAACCTAATAATAAAGGCAGAGCCATCTATGCGATCAGATCATATTTTCTACAGTCAGATCTTGACAGCTTCTAAGGACAGAGGTTTCATTAGCTCTCTTGACAATCTGGTCCACTGCTTCACTGTGTCCATGAGGACTGAGCTTGTCTTGTTTCAGTTTATCTTTGCTCTTCCGTTCCTCACCATGTGCAACTTTGAAGGGCTTGGCTGTGTCATCTCCCCAAACCCTCACTCAGAGTCAGACAGTCCCCTTAGTTTGGTGTCTGCTCACTTAATGAGGCTGCTCTCCAGCATCTCCACCAGGTCACCAGGGAAGACATTAAACAGGACAGGCCCTGTGACAAACCCCTGTCATACTCCACTAGTTACCAGCCTACAGACAGAGTATGACCCTTTAAACCACTACCCTCTAGGCCCAGGCATTATATCAGATTTTAATCCCCTAGTTGTTCATCAGTACAGAACATTACATCCTAGCTGGAATGCTAAAAGCCCAGATAAAATCCAGGGACATCAAAACTCTTACCTCATCTACTTACTCTTCACTGAAGAAAGCCAGGTTGTTGGGAGTGAGTGTTTTTTCAGTAGACCTGTGCTAATTTTACAAGTTATATCTTGTCCTTTACATGCACACAACTTGCAAGAACACTTGATTTTCCTAGGGACCAAAATGAGACTCAGCAATTTGTAGTCCTTGGATAACCCTTTTGCACTTAGCTTTAAAAATATGCACAGTATTGACTTTCCTATAATCTTTAGGGACCTCCCCTTATTGCCGTGACATTTCAGAGATGATGGAGAGTGATTTTGCTCTGACATTGGCTGTTGCTCTCAGACACAGCCTATGTGGCCCCAAGGACCATAGGGATTGAATTCTCTTACCAGAGTCCCTGACTTGATCCTCATTCACTGCTTGTACCTCTCGTGCCTTCTTGTAACAAGAAACCCTGGGAAATTCTCCTGGTAAAGACTGAGACAAAGATGGATCTGGCTGATTGATCCATCTCAGCCTTATCCATGGCTGCTGTCACTGAGCCACCTGCCTCACTGCAACAGTGCCATATTTGGTTTTCATTCAGCCCTTTGCTATTAAAGGTTCAACTCTAAATGAGCTCTGACATTACTGATGCATTCCTGGACAGCTTTGAAAATTTTCCTGTGTGGCACATCCGTCCCTGTTTCCATGTTGCCCATCCAGATGCCAGGCAGATTAATGCATCCCATTAGAACTGGGGTTTGTGATCTAAAGTCTTGCTTTCCTTAGAAATGATGGAATTTCACAAAACAAGTTCTGATGGAAAGGTTTTGCCAAGAAATTTCATTACTGAAATGAAATGCAAACATGGATATTTAATTATGGCATTAAGAGCTGTGAAAATTACTTATCTTAACATTTTTGATGGATCTAAAACCACATCAGGTACAGGAATTTTTCAAGATAATTATGAGTAATTTTTACTACAAAGCACTCAGGAATGCCTAATATTTTTTGATGGCTCATTATTAAATATCAACAGTTTTGGCTGGAACAAGGGGTAGGGTTTTGTTTAGATTCATTGCTAAAGACCAGACTCATCTATTCACTATCACAGTGACTAGTTTAAATGAAAAGGTCTTGTTTCACTTAGGTCAACATGATTCTTCAAAAAGTAGCATAAAATTCAGTATTGGTAAATTCTTAATACAGTTAAGAGCTCAGTTACTATTTCTCCTTCTTTCACTGGAAGGAAAAAAAAAAACATAAAAGACATAAATAGGGTGTGTTTCATAGAGAAATCTGGCTCAGCAGCATGATGGTCCTTTTCTCCAGAAACCAATAGAAATGCTCCAAATTTAATTTGAATCCTGTCATACTTTTCAAGAGCTTTTCAAGAATGTGAAAACACTGCATCCCATCTGAGTCCAAACTTGGGTTATTGAAGGTCTATATATAAAATTGGAAATTATTTAGAACAAACTGTTCAGAGTCCTAAACCCATGACCTTGCCCTGACTGCCAGAAACAGAAAATAATATGACGTTTTGAGCTTCATTAAATGTGATACCTTTTTTTTCTTTTGCAAATGTAAGAGGAACTCTCACCAGAAAAATACAGCTAAAATCTCTCTGCAATTTCAGGGTAGAATCATTGTACTCATTATAACTGGGATATATTAAATACTTTTATTATAATTAAACTAGGAAAAAGCCTACGACAAAATTCATGAAAGCTCTAAAGTGCTATTTAAATGTTGCCTACCTCCCAGTGTTTTCCATGTTCTAAGCTTGCAGCATTATATTGGCTAATTATCTTCTTACTTAGACAAATGCTTGTAGGCATTCCTAAATGGGTTTAGGTCCTAAAACCCACTTAATTGATGTTTACCCTATTTGGAGTTTTATAGTTCAAGTATCGTCTGGCTTCTGTGGCACAAAAGATTTTTCCCTTTTTGTTTTTTTACCAGTTAGTCTTCTCTTTCCCTTCAGGACTAAACCTGGTTCTGGTCTGGGTGCTTTCTAGCACTTTCTTTGATCGTGCCAAAGCCCTGCACAGAAGTATTAGGCATGGATCAAGCCATTATACTCCTGAGGTAAAGAAATGAGATGTGTAAACACAAAGTGTGTTGTGCCATGCCTCAAGGCCAAGCCTGGTTTGAGTTTCTAGCAGGACTTCCTCACTAGTATGGACATCCTTTCTTTCCTTGTCCAAACAAATCCTTACTTATTCTTTAACAGATGGAAGCACCAACTCTCATAGTAATTTATGGCTAACAACAGGGAAATATTTTAGGAGAGAAGAGACCTGAATCCAGAGACCTTATAAAAAATGAAAACATCAAACCAAGAAAAGAAAAATTCCCTCCCTGCATAGCATCTAACCCAGGTGGTACAGTACTGGGAAAAGGTAAATATATATTCAGTCTGCCCAATGAAAAAATAAGTGTGGACAGCATTCTTTGACAAGCAGGTGAAACCAAGGCCCCAATAGTCCTAGAAGTGTTTTTTGAGACAGTTTGTTAAATTGTCAGGGCTTTAGACCTATTTCTATCTGTCCCTTCCACATGACAGTCACGATCTTCTCTCCCACTTCCTGGCCTAGGTGACCTCCTATGCAGCAAGCTGGGTTTTTTTTTACTGCTGCTCTTAAGTGTTTAACATTCCCATTTTGCCATTTAGAGATGTCTTTCTACCCAGGGCAGGATTCTGCTCTCTGAGAAGGGTCATGAATAGTAACAGGGAATATTCCCAATGAATAATTTTAGCACCAAGAAGTATGATAAACTAAGAGGAATCATCAGAACAGCAAAGTTAGCAAGCACTCTAGTAAAAAACTAAACTTTTCTGTTTAACTCAATCTTTGTCAATCCTTCCTTTATATTTTATAAATCTACTCATTCCAATAGGAAAAACTAAGCTTGGAACAAATGTAAATTTCTAGACATGGAGAGAGATCTGCCTGTCTCTTATCTTACATAATTTTCTGGCTCATCCACTCCAATATTGATATTCTGAGTCAAGCCAAATTTCTGGTCCGAAGGGAGACAAAATATTCCAGAATAGTTATTCATGACCAGAGCATCAACAAAAACCACTCTGAGATATAATATACAGAAAGCTCACTTTAGCACATTATGTCCACCTCTTTTCAGGAAAATAGTTAACAACATGCTTAAATGATGTATTTTCTTGAGATTCTTTTCTAAAAGAGATTCTTAAGTATTCTTTTTAGGTGGGTTTTTATAAATAGCTTCAAAATATTATCCTAAACCACAGCTGCCATGTCAATAGAACACTTTTTCTATAAGGAACTGCATCCAAAGTGAACCCAGCTATATGTATTTAGAGAATATATATATATTTTATAAATATATACATACATTTTTAAAGTTGATAAGTGCCTTTCTTGTTCTCATCCATTCTAAATTTGCTTGTAAGTATATTAACATCACACTCCTCATGTGAACTGGAAAAAGATCTGCTTTGTTTGCAGTGCTTAGTGTTAACACCAAGGTGAAGGACATACAAAAGAATGACACCACAGTTTTATATATGATGTCAAAATTGGTAATTGCTTGAAATTTCCATGCACTACAGGGACTGTCAGGTCAAATTAGGTCCCAGATTTTGTTTTGATAAAGAAAAGTCTGTAAAAGTCTTAACAATGAAACATTATCATGATTATTTGTTCAACATTCCAATGGGAATTTTTTCCTTTTTTTCCCCTCCCTTTTTTTTTATACAAGCATTCACCTACAGTATTCATAATGCAAACATCACACTGTTGTGCTGATCACTGCTGACTCATGAGAACCTAAATCTCTGAAATTAATTTAAAGAAGTCATAAAGCTTAACACAACAAGACTGGTTTTGGTCTTAGAGTTAAGAAAAAGGAGTAAATAAACAATACAAAAAATAAGGCAAAGATATTCTCACATATAAAAGATAAATGGAGATAGATTTATTAAAGCCTATTTGGAGAAAGATGGATTTATTCCCTTGCTTTTTAATGGTAAGTGATTTGTATTGAAGAACATTCAATCCAATAAAAAAATTCAAACACTATGTTTGTGTTACAAAAATAATTACCTTAAAAATATTATTTCTTACCTAGACACCTAATGTGAACAAAGTTATCTCAGGTAATAGATAGATTTCAAAAAATAGATTTCAAACTAAAAGTCTGTCAGCAAATTAAGTTGCAAAATGTAAATTTCACAATTTGAACAGGTTGCGAACTCTTCATATGTGGAAGTTTGTAGCTAATGTTTAATAGCAAGTGTTCTAACTCTATTCATGAGGATTTTATGGAAATATGTTCTCTTTAGATTGAGGGGGGAATAAAATAATTCAGAGCTTCTCTGCATCTGCCTGAAAACATGAGTGTTCTCAAAAAAAGATTAATCTTTCTTTCTTTCTTTTTTTCCCATAGAAACTTGAACAATGAAGAAAAACTCTGTAGTTAAAGCATTAAACACCAATGAAGTTGGATAGGTTCGGGGGGTTTTTAGCAACATTGTAATTATCAGAAGTAGGCCTTTCATATTTTCTTAATAGAAGTTCTTTAGATGTGTAAATAGGAATATGTATAGATATCCTTGAGACAGCAATCTACAGGGCATTTCGGATGGTGGTAATTATCCTTGGTAATTAAATAGTTCATATCTCTGTTTGTGAACTGAGGTGTCACGATTTGGTTTTGGTCTCATCTGGGTTTGGTCTTCTGAATTGCCTTAGATTTTATCATCTCTGTGTTACTAATTATTATGAAATGGGTAGGCTATTAAATTTGAACATTCAATTCCTTGTTTGCAGATGGAAATAAGGAGGCTTTAATACATAACACTCCTTAGTATTAGTATTTTACATGGGCCCAAGACTTAGAAATCCTAGAATCATTTACTAAATGTAGCAGATTATTTCCTTTGTGACCAGAAAAGCTTTTTGTTTTATCAAAGATATTGAGACAATATTCCCTTACCATCTTCATCATATTGACATAAAATGTAAGTTCTTTTATAAAAATGTTTTTCCTCACTGCATATTTATTCGGTGCTTAAAAACCACTCTAAATACATACATACAGAAATATTTTATGTGAGCTGTATGAGGTCAGATTCATAAAGATTCTTTTCAAAGGGTTTCTGATGAAAGGTCCCTCTCCAACTTCCCTGTAGACACCTTTCAGATACTGAAAGGCTGCTTTTAGATGAGTGTAGATGCAGACTTAAAGGTGCTTCAAAAATCAAGGAAGAAAGATCACAATTATCATCTTTTGTCCTGCTTTGGTAAACTAGAGTAACCAAAAAGCAATTTTAATAAAACCAGACATATTTTCATTTCAGAAAATACAGTCATCTACAAATTTGTATTACACGGGTAGCAAAGCAACTATGGTTACTCTGGTAGTAAACCAGAATGAAAAATGACATCTGTACCTCAGAAGTCTGAAGAAATTTGCTTTTAATGAGAGAAAAGGGAAAAATCTCTTTTATTAACCTTTTAACAATGATGTCTTTGATTTCTCAAAGTAGTAGTTTGCCTATGTGATGTTGCATCAGCTTAATACTAAATTCCCAGTTCCAAAATTATTAAAAAAACCTCCTAAAACAGACCTGGAATTTACCCAGGGATTCAGAAGCTGTTTATTTCTTTGGAATGACATTAAAAAATGTTTTTATTTATAGCCTACCTACTGGTTCCAATTGGTCCAAAATGCTGGAGAAAAATAGGGGAAATTATTGCCAAGAAGACATTTGCACTGAATTCCCCAAATTATTGGGTGAAAGGGTCATTTATATTTTTGTCCCTACTCCCATGTGGAGGACAGAGCTCCTCTTTTTCAGGAGCAGATTAGAAGAGAGCCACTCTTTGCCTTTGGGTTTCCATGTGTCCTGAGAAGCAATGATTTACCCTAGGAACCTCTCAGTTCTCTCACGTGTCTCTAATGGGTTACTCCCTGGCAGTCTTTCCTGTGGCCTTGGCACACATATTTTTCAGGTTGCACAACCAAGCCAACCAAATTTGAATGCCTAAATGAAACTTAGCAGCTCAACATTCTTTCCCAAACCAAATCATTTTATGATACAATGACTGCATGAGCTCTTCCTGATCCAATCTCTATTCTCAATCACCTGCGATATACAAAAAGAGAATTTAAGTAGATTGGCACAACATGCTGAGACTTTTAGTATCATGTAGAGGATGAACCTGACACATTGACAGCATAAATATAACTTAAGAGATGTCCAGGAGCTGTGATATACAAAATCTAGACTTGTTTGAGTCCTGTTCCTAAGAAGCTTTGTTAAAATTGAATTCCTCTTTGCCATTCCTGTTCATGGTAACTGTAGGCAATGTGAAGCAACACAAATATACTCTAACTCTCCCACCTGCCCTCTGTGTATGTACACATCAGGCTAAAATATGGGTTTGATTAAGTTAAATACAGTCTAAGTCTTGAGCAGAAGGGAAAGAAACACCTTGACCTTTTTCTTTTGGTACAAAGCAGACACCAATATAGCTTTAAAACCTCTGAGGATGCAGGGCTTTTATTAAACAGTAATATTTACATGTAATTGTCCTGACCATGTTAGAGCCATTGAGTTCCCATGGTTATACTATGTATTTTTCCTCACTCTAAAACTGCAAGGGATTTCTCACACACACCATGTTACTTAAACAACAGTTCAGACTTAATCCACCCTTATTTGCTATCTTTAACTCATTAAACACTCTCATTCCTATTGTTCCTCTTCTACCTAGTTTTCATTATGTGGTGTAAATGCCTGGAAGAGCTCAATGGGTTTTCTAGAAGACGAGAGAGTTTTGAGCTTTGAGTCAATGTTTTAGTGGGACTGATTTTGCCATTTCAGCCTCTCAAAATAAAAGAATGCTAATAAAGACTGAATCTGAAGTATGACAGGTGCATATTTAAAGCCTTGTGTAACCGCTTAAACATAACAGAAACACTTTTAGCCACAGTAGTGTATTTAAAGGAAGTTTTATACGTAAGGGTAAAACCTTTAAAACTTGCTGGTTAATAAATGCATTACTTCTAACAGAAACCTTTATGTTTGATAGACATTTGTTACTTTCAGGAGTGACATGACCTCTCTCTAGGCAGTAAGTTCCTACTGCAGCTTTGTGCTGACTCGATTTTAGGGAGTCTTTGCATGTGTAGCACAATCAGACTTTTTAAAAGAAAAATCCTCTGCAAACATCTTTCGTGTATTTATTTTAGACTAATATATCAATATTGCTGCAATCTCTGTTTAAAGAAAGACATAGAAAAACTATATTTTCCCATAGATCATAACAGCTGTACTTCCGAGAAAAATAAAAAGACTGTTGACATTTGCAGTGTTTTGCTTAATATTTATTTGTTTAGGTTGGTTAGTTGGTGGGAATATGGCACATCATTTGCTGCAGCTCACTGCCTTGTGGGTTTCAGTTATCTGAAGGGCTTACATTCTCACAAAGCTTTCTGTACACGGCAATTTGTCATCAGTTGAGGAGGATTAAGGAAGGATCATTTGCAAGGCAGTCTGCTGTTTATATTTACTCTATCCACATCAAAACCTCTTCCTACCTTAGTGAAATCACAGCCTAGCACACGAGCTATTTGTGAATCTGTAACAAGTTTACCTGATATTAAGAGCAGATTGAGTACAAACCACAGGTTGGAACCTTTTTGTCTTCTATATTTGCCCTTTCCTTGTTGTCACAAATCACCCATTGATTTTGATAGCACAAACATTTCTCGATGGTGAGAGTTAACCTTTTTTCCATGCTTATTTACACACTCTGTTCAGTCCAAAAAGCCAGTTGCACTTTTCACCTTGGTCTACAAGTAGTCATGCAAACAAGTGCCTCAAACCTAAGCAACACCCTTTTGTATTCACCTTGTTTGCTTACCTCATGCCTCTGCTCCCTGCTCCTAGATTGGTTAGAGATTCATTTTAGAGCTAAGACTTGGAGATCAAAGGGTCTGAAGGTACACTGAAAAAACACTAGTGAAGGCTGGACTGACCTTTGCACACATCCTTTCAAAATTGTTTTTGGATACCTAAATCTTTTGTGTGCATGTAGGTGTGTGTTTACCTGTGTCAACATATAGTAAATATGAATATCACAAAGTATCACAACATTCTTCAATGCATCTATATATGAGACTAATTCAGTTGTTATCCACCTGATGATTTCTTTTCATAGGAAAAGAAAGTTGGAGAGGGAAAATAAAGGTTCTACCAGGGCGTGAATCTATTATAAACCATTTTGTATATGCAATTGGCAAATCAAAAAAGACAGGATAATATTAATTATTGTCCCAGACACAGAAAGATGTCCCTTTTTAGCTTGACTTCTCAGTCAGAACACATTCTTGTGATGACAGCTCCCTTAATTTCATTGGCGTGGGACTGAGGGCTTTAATATTTTTTTTTTAGGAAGGAGCTCATAAGTCAGTCTGGCATTAAGAGAGTTCACAGGTTCCAGGAACACAGAACAAGCTACAGTTGTTAATATGATGGTAATGTTGTTAAAACACATGTGAATGTCTGTATGACAGCTTTTGGAAATTTCATATATAAATTTTTTTTCCCCAGGAACCAAGTTGGCTGATGTCATCTAGTCCACCTAGAGATTTCATCATAAGAGAGAACAAAACTATATTAATGGTGTCCCACTTCTTTCTTGTCTGATGTCTAAACCTTTATAGCAGCATGCCAAGGAAGAGCATTACCAATAGGCAGTAATCCACCAGCTGTCCAGAAGTTAGGTGAAACAGTAGACACATGGGCCTGTCTCCTTAGAAAAAGGAGATTTATCAAACAGTCAGCTTCAGCTCTGAGCTTGACTCCACAAAACCAGACAATATGAAGAGACTTGAAAGGGTCTCTTAAGCAAACAGCTGGTGTGAAGTGGGACTCAGCAGGGACATATTATGCAGGCAGGTAAAAAGCAATTATGCTTGCATAACCTCTTTGAGGTTGTTCTCTATCACTGCAAGAGATGCTTGGAAGATCACCACAAGGTGTCCACATCTTTTGTCTTTCTCAAGATTTCAAATCCAAAGATGCCAGTAAAAATGCTGACAAATCCTGATATGCTGAATATTTGACAACGGTATGATGCACAGTTTCCTCTTAAATCAAACCTGTTCCCACCAGTTTAATTTCTACCTCTGTGATTTTCTTTTTTCTTGCATAAGGAATCCATTGTGTGTCCTGAAGTGGCATGTCTGCCTAGTTTGGCCTTAGCAGCCTGGCACATCCATGCACACACCAGACAAAGCTACTTACAGGAACAGGCAAGAGAGTCAGTGTAGTAATTATGTTAAAATGGATAGGTATAACCACCAGTCCTTTATTAGAAAACTTCTCATGCCTTCTTTCAGTGTACTTCTTCCTGACAACTTTGACTCCTTCCTTCATAGGCAGCTTCACAGAGCTCTGACTCCTTCTCTCCTCTCTACACAGCTGGCTAACCCCAACCTCTCCCTTTCTTGGTCACATTACCCTGACTGTCCCTTGCATGACCACATGTCCCTTACTTCCTCACAGCACATGCAGCGGACTACATCCCCAACTCCAGCAGACTCTAGATCTCAAGCTCCAACTTTAAATTGTGGCCAACTCGCCCACTTTTATGACACCCAACCTCATTGGGCAGGCAAGGCTGTTTCTACTCCTTGGTAATCAGTACAGCTGTAATCCATTGGGAAAGATTGCTTCCTGCACTGTGCTTACAACCTATCTTCCCACAAGAAGAACCTATCAAGTCAGTGGCTTAGGTCACATGTACACCTTTTGTTGTATGGGCGTTATCCTGAGCCTTGGCTTTGCCTTGCTAGTGAAATAACATGGAGACACTAAGAAACGGGAGAGCATCATGTGCTACCTCTGCCACAGGTTTTGAATGGATGTCAGGCACTGGAACGTGCTCACAGCTGTGCTGCATTTCTGGTTGCTTCATGTCATGAGGCAGCAGGGTGTAGGTTTTCCTGGCTGCTTCAAAGGGTGCACTGAACTGCCTTGTGACACCTGGGGCTTGTTAGGATTTTCCTTCAGGCATTCCAGATGGAGCACTTCAGTGGTACTTTACTGTGGGCTCTGAGGCCAGGACTGATGTGCCTACAACAGCAATTTACTGCGGGTCAGGAACAGGCTTCTGAAGTTAATCATCCAGTTAACCCCCCCAACTGCTTCTTGGATTGCATCATGGACTGGTCTTGAATCACAGGAAATCAATACTTTTTGGGTCAACATAAACCAAAAGGTGTTTTTTGGCATTGGACCTAACTGCAGCAAGTGATTATGGGCTGAAATTTACAGTATTAAACCAGAGCTAGTTGAAAGCCAAGCTCCTGAAGTGTGTATAAAGGAGTTATTGCATCCTCAACTCTAACTTAAAAGATATGCTACCATCAAACCTTGTTAGCACAAACATAGCTTGTGTAGAAAGTTGGGAATTTGTGAGAGTGCTGCTGGGAGCATTTTGTAATGGTTGATATTTCATAAAGCAATGTAAGAAATCATGATTTGAGCATTCCCCCGTACATAAAATGGTTTCTTTGTACCCTCATTAAAAAGATCAAGTGCTGCAACTATCCCATGTTGACTTTTGTGGTGATTGTTACTACTTCAGCAGGAACTCAGTGATCCCATTTTGCAGAGCAGTGCACATGCACTGAATGACAAGATTTAATCTTTTTAGCTTCTAGTCTGAGTGTAAAGCCTTTTTTGATCTGTGCCTTGAAGCATGAGAGTTTATTTTGTTTATTTCTATCAGTGACATTTGTGCTGTGCTACTGCAGTGTATTGCTCATACTTTCGAGAATGTACTTGATATTTTGGTTCATTCATAATGTCACTGTTCAAGTGATGACTTGCTCGAGTGCTAACAGGATAAAGCATGCTCTGTCAATTTTAAGATCTTTACATCAGCTTTTGGTGATGTAAATTAAATTAATTAAAAAAAAAAACCAAAAAAACCAAAGCAAACAAAAAAAAAGAACAAAACAAAGAAAGCCAAACAAACAAAAAAACTAACCCCCCCCAAAAAAAAACAAAACAAAAACAAAAAAACTACAAAACCAAACTGAATGTAATGCATGAATTGACTCCTTTGTTGCTGTACCAAAGGCTAAATAAAGGTGAAGAATCATCAATGCAAACAGGTCTGAATGCATATAACACAATCTTTGTTTTGTAATCTCTTTTTGAGATGATAAATAATTATGAAATATTAGTTCACACAAAGAAAATGTCTGTGTCACTCACAAGTTCCAAACCCACTGAGTTTTGCATGATTACTATCGCAGATCTTGGAATCAGGCTAACTTTCACAATCTCTCAATTAGGTGTAAGTGGGGAGTCTCATAAATTCTGAGCCCTTCTGAAATCTTGTTATGTTCCAACGATTGCTATCCCAATCCCACCTACTAAGCGATGATAGAACCAGGCTTCAAGTTCCTAGCAGCTACTTATGTCTCTTGATTTCTATTACAGATCTATGTAACTGACTTTGCCTTTTTGCTCATTAATCTGGCTATAGCTTAGGAGATCTCTCTTCACAGTGGTGTATAAATTTAGTGAGGAAGATCTGAAAGATACTGAAGTCTTCTACATGGAATAATCATGCAGGGCCCAGGAGAATACTTTAAAATGTATTGAGAGACTTTGAGCAAGACCCTTGGCTGCATGACCTCCTTCATTTTTTCTATACTCTTTCTCTCAATCTCCCTCTCCCTTTATCTTTTCTATCCATTGTCACTGTCCTTGCTGTCAGCAGTGCTTAGAATTTGCTGTTGACTGATTTATAATTTCTTCACCACAGAAAGGTAGTGCAGACTAAAATGCTAGCTCTCCCCATGTTTTAACCCTCACTTTTTTTATCAATGGAAATCTCAGATGTCTCAGGATTCAGATTTTTATCTACCCCAAAACAGAACCAAACAATTCCCTGAAGTTTTTTTAGCCGTGCTTTATGCTTCAGTCTTATGAACTAATTTGGAATAATTAAGAGTATTTGATTAGGTATAGAATGTAATCCTCTTCCTATTGGCAGCTATGATTCATGGGCAATAATGTAAAGTCTATAAAGAATAAAATTTCAGGGAGAAAAAAAGGGTCATAACAAGGCCATCTGCATGCATAGTTTATCAAGTTAGTATTACTCCACATATCAGGTTTTTGTGTACATCTGATATTCCAGTACCTCTAAAGACTTCCCTAATATGAAATACAAATAAACGTTGGTATTTTTTTATGACAGGATTTTTGTTTTAATATTGCAATATTAATAATGTAATAATATTAAGAATTAATAATTTAATATTACAATAGGAAAGGAAGCCAACTGAAGACACTCATAAGCAAAATGGATGTTTCCAGTTATTTTGAACAAGAATTTTATCCAGCAATGATGGCAACTTGAAAATTATTATTTTTCTGCTCTTATGATTTGTGCTGTCTCGCAAAATCATATGTATTTTTGCTTCTTGAGATTGTGACCCATATTTGCTGGTGTTGTAGCTCGGGTTTCTTTGAGTTAGGGGATGTTCCCTAAAGGAACATGTTCCCATGTTCCTGTAACATAGTTGAAGATCCTTCCCTTAGAGTTTGGGAAATGGGAATATACCAATAAGTGTTTTGGGTTTTAAAAGAAAAAAAAAGAATACTTGAAAACAAAATATGGTGACATGGTGTAAAGGGAAAGCTGCTGTTGAAAACAAGTTAATCTCAATGAAAGCAGCATGGAACTAAATAAGTCCTTACTGTGGGTAACATTTTAAATCATTAGAACCAAGCCCAGAAAAAGCAAGAGAAGATTTTAATACATACTCAAAGATACCATCTGTATTATTAAAAGTATAATGAGGAGGAAAAGAGAGACATAACAGAAATGTCTGTTATTATTGTTATGTTTTACTTACGTTATTCCATGGTAAATATTTTTCAGTGACTTCGTTGCAGTTTGCTTCAAGAACTTTTAGACATGCTTGACCTATAATATGCACGCTATAAAATTAATTTAATGTTTTAGTACATTTGCCTTTGAACATGGGTCCTCTTCATTTTTTATGGTTAAGTGAAATGTGGAATGCTAAATTCCAGAGTTGGCAGCTGTATGCTCTAGTAGTTATTCATTTCTACACCACAGATTTTGTTTCAAAGGAATAATTCCTGAGTTGGATTGTGTCCATTTTTCTGGGTGTTTTTCTACCCCCCAGACTTGAATAGACAATTTTATTCTTGATGATTTCTTAAGAGTATCAGAAACTGCAAGTATATATATGGAAAATTAATTTTGTGAATTTTCTGAACAAACTTTGTATAGATATGTATAAAATCTTCCATTGCTTTCTGAATATATTGATTTTCAATATTTCTTCTTCAAAAAGCCAAAACCTTTTCTTTATGCTAATTCTATAGAGTTTTTCTGAAATTTTACCTTTCATTGCAGATGAAAAGAAGGTTTTATTGACAGCAGAAAAAAAATCTAAATTTATTCTAGATTATAAGAACATTCAAAATCTTTTGTAGCACTACAGATTGTAGCAGAGACAGAAGTTGCAGTAACCTGTGGGAAAAGTATCCCCTCAAAATCTAAAAGAAACATTTTTGTAAGAGAACTAGTCAATAAACATCACACTGACTCATGTATCTTTGATATTGTACAGTTAATAAGTAAAGTGAAGGTTCCTGTTAAACAGTTTTCCTGGAATGGAAATCCCAATTAAGTTTAATGAGAGAAACAAAAGCAGTTAATAAAGAACTTCTAAACCCATAATTATTTTATTTTATTTCTACTTTTATAATTATTTTCTGTGGTACAAAGGAAATTGCATAAGTTTTTAGTTACTGACTGTAAAACTTGCTGATTTTCATTCCAGTGGATCCGATCTTTTCCCAGTGGTTTTATCAAGTTGTAATTAACTTATCTGTTTCACCCAGAGGGTAGAAGTAGAATAGATAAATAGAAGTCTTCAACATGCTGAGTAATGGATGTTGCTGTCAAAGATTACATCATGAAATATAATAATTGTAAAAATTGTCTGGCGTAATTCAAGTAAGTCATGGAATGCAAGAGGCCAAATGTTGAAAGTAATTTTGAGGGAGATCATCACAAAAGCTTCAATCACTTAGGTTGGACTATGGCACAACTAAATTTCCCAAGGCAGAGAAACACATAAAGCAAGAAAGGCCCTGCCTATCAGTTCTTCTTTTTAAAAAGGCACAGGATGGAGTGCAGCTTCAGTTTTGACCTTGAAAAATTAGTCTATTTTAAAGAGTCCTTTTACTCCCAGTAGATTTTAAAGGAAACCTGTTAATGCAACATTCTGCAGGGGGAAGTTAGTGCCAGACTCTCATGTGTTGCAAAGGCATATAGCTGCTGTCCTGTGGTAAATATTTTGGTTTTTTGAGAGGTGATTATATGTTTCTTATGTTTCTGTTGGTTTAGCTGGTAAAAACTCCAATCTCTGTTATCTGTTTTTTTTCTTCTTCTTGTTTAAATGGTTTATTCTTATGTATTCTAAACCCTTCAGTCCTCAATGAAGGAATGACAACTCTTCAGCTAGGGGCTATTTATTAAAAAGAGAACTATTTTTAAAAATAAATTTTGCAGAATAGTCCCTGACATTCTTCACATATATTTTTAATAGAGGTTTTTATTTATGCTGGCCTTTGGAAAAAACAGCTCTCTTCTTATAGAAGATAAAATTAACTCTTTTTCCAACCCAGAGAAGTAGCATCATCTCTATTTCCTTCTCCTGCCTATGAACTTCTGTTTCTAGTAACAAATTTTTCAAAATGAAGAAAAGCGATTGCCATTTTAGAACCTGTGTTTACCCTTCTGTCTTTTCTTTGTAAAGCACCACTGTTTATCTTAGCTGTATTGTGTTTTCAGAGAACAACAGCTAGACTTTTCAGAGATTGGTATCGAGCTGATAAATTGCCACAGACTGAAGAAAAGCTACAGCAGAGCCATCATTTCTGTTTCACTCTGCAAGAAGCCTGCAGAGAAACCACTCTGGCACTAGGACAAAATTCATGGCTAACACTAAGAAAACATAACATTTCCACCTCATTCAAGAGCATTCTCTTGGCCTCTGCTCTGCTGTCATTTGCTCACAGCATAACACCAATTTTCATGCACTTTAAGTAAGAGCTGAGTGCAACAGCTGTCTGCTTTAAAAGTACCAGTGTTGGTATTCAGCCATCACTACCTGCGTACACGTCAGCTTATATAAAACTGGAGTAAGAAGTTGACAGCTAATGCATGTCACTTTGACAGGTCTGTAGTAGAAACAGTTAAACTTTTGAAAGGGACAAAATGCTTTTTTGCTCCTAATAGTCTGGTCCTGCCAAATTGAATATATTTTGGCTACTTCATGCTCTTCTGTTACCACAAACCTGAGGAAGTGTTCTCCTATGCCAGTAGTGCAAATTGCATTTTTTCCATTTGCTTTACCTCGTTACATCAATAGATCATTAACTACTTAACCTTTTATACATTATTTTTCTAGATTCAAAATTATGTCTGTTTCTTTACTAGACAGTGTGGTTTAATCAGAGATTGAAACAAAAATGGCCAATCTCAGTTGCCACCTTGATACATCATCTAGGAAAATAATTTATTGCATCTTTCACTTTTTCAGCCTTTCACCTCTTTTGTCTGTGTGGCTTGTAAATTTTTCTGAGCTGAGCTCTCTCCTAATATATCAATGCAGAGAATTTAGCACAGAGGGACCTTAAAGCTCAGTTATTATTCTGTGAATTCTATGAATTAGAAAAAATAAATACCAATATGACTTTACTACTTAGAAAATCTGAAGAGTTGCTGTTTTATAAAAGTTTTACCTGCAACAAGACATTTGTTGCACATTTGAGGAAGCACCCGTAAAATTTTAAGCATAATCACAGAATCCTTTATAAAATTTATCTATGTAGTTATCATGTTAATAAATCTTGCTTGTTTTCTCAGAGTTTTACAAGTTCTTCTTTATAATGTGAAATTTCTTAGTTTATTCACAATAATCTAAATATTCTCCACCCCTTAAGTCCCCACACTAGTCCAGGAAGAGTAACACTGATTAAAAGAAAATGAGGAAATGCCCTGGGAGAAATACCCTTTGGTGACCTTGTAGCAAGTGTGTATATGAAATGACATCAGAATTATGTGTTTGACATAAATTGTACTAGCTATATATGCCTTTATCCCAAAAGACATCCATGAAGCAAGGAGCCTACATGTTCCAGTGCAATGAAAATCTGGCTTTTGCTGTAATTACACAGCAATATAAATGTCACAATCAGTCTGGATGGGACTGAGCTGAGTAGGAAGGATGAAGTCCATGGAGGAGGGAGTCTGGAAACCCAGTCTTCATTTTCAGTAATGTTTCTACTGTGACACCTCATATCATCTTTCTGATGCTCTTATTTCTTCATTAGCTGCTGATTGCTCTGCCCTTGTTGACGGTAAACTGTGTGATGACATCCTCTCTCATTTGTTTAAGATCACTAAGGGAATCAAGAAACTAACTGTAAAATAGATGGGGGAAAAAAAAAGACACATAGTCACAGCAATACCTTAGGCAACAGAAACGCCTTTCCTGCAGTTGGTTTGCTTCTTATATCCACTGAAGGGAGAAGCCAAAGCTCCAGGGCACAAGTGTATAAATATTGTGGAGGAAATTCTGTCATCATTCCTTCCCCCACAATAACAATGTGTTAGTCTGGGGCCAGCTCTTTGCCAGGCGTTTGTCTGGGGTTTTCCAGTAGCAGCAGCTAGGCCTAAGGCTTGTTCTTTGGCAGGGTGTCCTGATGCTCTTTGGCACTACCCTGTTGCTGGTTTGGTTGGCTTCTGTGCAATAGAAATAAGCTTAGAGCTAGCCAACTGTTGATGATCCGGCTTGTCTTTATTTCTTTCTGACATTTCCTCTGGTTTGAACAGAAAATGCAACACTAAATTGAGGTTGGATTTCTGACATGGGCCTTGCATTGCAAGGGTCCATTGCCTGTGGGTAGCTTGAAGGCACTGCTTTGTTTTGAAGGGTAGGAGGTGGAATAGGAGGGATGAGGTCAGTGAGTGACATGGTCTCAGGTCTAGAGCAGGGGATGGGTGTTGTTCAGGGAGGTCAAGTGATCAGATCTGAGCCCACACAAAGGCTGAGATTTTCAGTTTTATTAAAGACACATCATTACAAGTGGTGACATTTTTCTTTACCTATCAGGGGCATTTTATTGTTGCATCCATTAATCCTGGTTATGGTGTCTGCTGTCCTCCTTCCTCTTCTTAATCTTCTTCTATGCAATGAGATAGATCCAAGGCATAGCATGGGAAATTGTGAGGTTCAAATTACTCCTGGGGGTTTACAGAGTTCCTGCTCCCACTTAGTCTGGAGCTTGAGGTCTTTCAGTATGGAAAGGCAAAAGCTTTATTTGTTCAGTGCCCTTGCTCAATCCCTACCAGTCTCAATTTGCTCATGGGCATGGCATTTCACTAGTAATTCTATTTCAATCCTTCTTCATATGGAAGAAGAAATTAAGTCACAGAAGGACATCTTTACCTATGGTAGCATGGGTAGTCTATAAAACTGCTAGGAATTCCCAGCTGAATGCAGCTACACTGAAGAGAGAGAGGTTTTCTTTGGCTTGTGTGTTTTTTTCATTCTTCTCCTTTTTCATGTTTATCCATGACAGCAAGAAAATCTTCTGAAACATGTTTTAAAGCAGACAGACAAAACCAATACTTATTACATAACAGCAGCAACATTGCTTTTGTAAAATACATCTATTAAAACTGAGATCTACTACTGTTTAAAAATATGCAGGTCAAACATGCTGACCTAACCTTGATGAATTCTGCTTAAAGTCTTTATAGTTCAAAAGACATCAAGGCAGATTGCTTAACTATTGGTTTTCTGTGTATGGATATCTTTATTTTCCATGCAGAAACTAAAAATATATGTGTCTGCCACTTGGTGATAGATACACACACATTAATTCATACATGCACAAGCATGTTAGAATTAGAAAAAAATGTGCTAGAGACCTTACTTTTCAGGAAAAAGCAAAAGGCTTTTATAAAATTCATTCTCTTTCAATGCAAGGAATTTTATTCCTTTGTATATGTGAGGGACAAATGCAAACCAGTAATACTCTTTAAAAATTCTCTTTTTTTCTGGTTTACCATGGAAAAGTTACCAAAGAGATCTTGTTTAAAATCACATAATTCAATCTGCTCATGATTGCAGGAGACTAGTGTCAGGATAATTTTCTTCAGTTGATAACCCTTTCACCTTTAAATTCTTTTTCACTTCAGGCTGTCATGTCTTCTAGAAGTAAATGTGTTTAACCTACTAATGCAAGATCAGTTTTAAACTCCTTGACAA
This sequence comes from Toxostoma redivivum, assembly GCA_013397375.1. NCBI lineage: Eukaryota > Metazoa > Chordata > Aves > Passeriformes > Mimidae > Toxostoma > Toxostoma redivivum. Next base: position 957,795 of record VXBI01007448.1, read on the forward strand.
AAAAAAAAAAAAAAATTTAAAAACCAAAAAAAAAAAAAAAAAAAAAAAAAAAAAAAAAGTAGTAAATCCCCCACTTTGCTGTTTTCTGCATGTAATTTTCCAGCTAGAGAAGTGCTTATAGCCACAGAACTGAAACTGGAAACTGAAGGCTGTTTCAGAAATGATAATAATTCATATTAATCTTGAAAAGAGGTATGCATTTCTTTTGCTGCTCAAAACAGATTCCTTCTTATGATGCTTAGCTAACAGTTGCAAATCTTATTGGTTGTTTTAAGCGCCAAAGGAAAGTGAACTCTCCTGATCAAAATCCCCATAGCACTTCAGTGTGAATTTGTAGCATTACATACCTGGTTCAGGTAAATCAGTTCTTAAACCATCTCTCTTAGGAGTCAGTATTGGATATGGATGTTTTTAAGGTTTTACATTTGGGGGAAATTCTTTGAAACCCCATAGTAGAAGCTGAATTTTGCTTTACACCTCAAACTTGTTCACAGATGTAGTTCATAGAACATGAATGCTAAAACAGAACTGGTGCATAGGATTTAGGACCTGACTGCTCAATACTCACTTTCTTTGTAATGCTTTCAGCTTTCAGAAGTGTATCTTCTCTTGCCTTTAGCATATTGCTGTGGAATATACACATATATACCCTAGAAAATGGTTGTGTTTTCTTCTCATCACTTTTGCCAAAGAAACTAGTGCACACTACAGCCAGTATGAATTCTTGGAGCACAGTTTTTGTATTTATGTGCCTGTAAGGTAAACTCATCTGGTATTTAATCTGGTTTCATATTATAAATCAGGAAATAATGTAAATGGGAAAGACATATAGTCTGATTTTGTAGTTGCTGGCACCCAGCCATTCAGCAGGCACCCAGAATCGACCTGGATGCAGCATCACTGCCACACAGGAGTATCACTCAGATCTCTTACCCTAGGAAAGGGTATTTAAATGAACTCATATCTAAATGAGTTTAATGTTTGTAGAAAATAACAAAAACCCAAATATATAAATGTGTCCAGTAACACTAGGTGCATCCCTTTGTGTTTTATTGCAGAGTTTCTCCATCTCAATATTTTCATTCTAGAAACCACTTCTTATATACAAATATAAAAAATATGAAATATTCTCCCCTTTGAAGGCAGATGCATGCCCTTATCAGCGCCAAATGCAGAAATACAGTAAACAGCATTTTCTTCTTCCAGTAAAAGGAAAAAAAAAACCAAGAAAACAACAAAAAATCTCAGTGGAATCATTTGGTGAGAGTTAAGATCCTGCAATCAACAGACAAATCCTCTCTGATTTTATCTGAAGAGTCAACGTCAGATGCACATCCTTCTTTTCAAGAAACTAAATTCTTTCAGACTTCATCAAGCAGTGTAAAAAAAATGGTCCTTGGAAAGTAATGAAATCTTTTCAGAAAAGTCTGAATTGGAAAAAGGAAAAAAAAGTTCAAGTACAGTTCCAGCAAACGCCTATCCCATTCAACAGAAAAATCAAGTTGAGTTTACTTTTACATTGATTTTTAATTTAATAAGAAACTTGCAGTCAGATGCCCTCTCTTTCAAATGTGTGGACCTGTCAGGAAATTGTGATATGAATATGTCATGGAAACAGAGAACCCTGGAGCCTAGGTTAAATTTAGACTTAAGGAGCATCACCTGACACAGACCACTGCATGAACAGCTTTAATAAACGTATCTGCTCTTATTACACTGAAGTAGTCATTGATAACATATGCAGATAGATTCAGACAAAATTATATTTTTCCTCCAAGTTTTTTGAAGAATGATGTCTGTCCAAACCGAAACTCTTAATTAGGACAATAGGGGTAAAAAAATTTGGTAGTGAAACCTACACTGTATTTTGTGGTCCCTTGATAATCCATCAAGAACTGCTAACAATTCACCCAGAGCTTGGTTATGCTTACACAGCTCTTCTTCCTTGTATCCAGGTGTTTCTACAAGGTTCAACAACACGTTTGGGCTTTTCCTACCTCCTTTTTTTTCCTTGTAGAAGGTAGAAATAAGGCTGCTACAGTGTGTCTTTTCTTCTAAGCAGTTTTCAGAAAAAAAATGGGCTGTTGAAAGGGAAGTAAATGAAGAAATGGTGTCAGATAAATAGCAGTGCAAGGGATGAAATCCTGGTTTGAAGTGGAAGTGTGGACAACACAGTTGGAAATGAAAGTGGAAGCTGTGCAGACTGGTACTGTAGAGTGAGAATAGAAGGAAATGAAGTGATGTGAGATTTTTGGCAGTGACAAAGTTGTGAAGGGCTGTGAAGCTGAGTTCCTAGAGCCAACTTCTTCATGAATGGCTTTTAATTTCAGGTATCTGAGCTGAAAGAAAGAGAGCACAACCAACCAAAATCCCAATTTGGAAGAAGGCCCAGTTATTCAGAAAGCTTTGAGGATCAACCCCTCTTTAAATTTGGAGATGGTTGTGTAATAACTGAGAAACCTCAAATTATTTTGCTTCCAGTATAACTGGATGAATAGGACTTCTTGAAGTAATTTCACTGTTTATGAATTGGCATTGAAAGATCTGGAAATTTTAGGTCACTGAAAAGTATTATCACCTAGGCCTGGAATTTATTGTCTTCAGAATACACTCTTTCACCAGAGAAAAACGAAGATTTTATAAGCCTAAAGATGTAATATTTCCTTTCTGGTGCACATTTGACCGTGAGAGTCTTATAATTAGATAAGAGTTAGAGTAGCTACCATACCACATTCTCCAAATAGAGCCAGATGGTTGAGGACTTAGTGAAAAAGCTCAGTCTTCAATCAAAAAAAGCAGTTTGCATCTTTATTGTACCATTTGTTTAGTATGCTGACATGAGATACCTAACATCCTTAAATACCAGTACTTAGGCAGCTGCTTAATTAAATTCTCAAGGCTGCATTTTGATGGGGGTAATTAATTTTGAATGAACAGCAAAACATAAGCCCTTTCTTGCCCTCCTTTTCTCTTAAGAGATAATACTCTCTTATCAGTTGCTTCTGGCTCACCACAAATAACAGTGACAGCTTTAAATGAGTCACTGATCTCCACAACCCTCCTACCCCCTACAAATTGGCCTCAAAATCTGATGAAAAGTAATTTAGGTGCTTTATAATAGCTTCAAAAGAAAAAAAAAACAAAACAAAAAACATTTCTGGGTCCTTTGTATCACACTTAAATGTCAAAATCTGTTCAGGAGTATACCCTTGTTTAGCAGTGGGAAGAGTTTTGCTGAACAGATTTTATCTGTTGGTTTGGGGTGTTTTTTAATATAATAATATAATTTTAAAAGAGGCTATTTCTTCTGAAAATTTTTGAATAATCTGAAACTAACAGTTTTGGTTTCTTTTACCTCATTAAAATCTATCTTGCTTCTCTTTTATATCTAAATGGCCACTCTTGTTTTTCAAGGGTGTCATGATTAAAATTGTCAATGAGAACAAATCCATGTGCTGTGTGCACAGGAAGTACAGCAGGAAGGAGATGCTCTGGCTCAAACCTGAACTCTGATTCAGCTCATAAAAGACCTTTTCCTCAGACAGAAATGTTCTTGTGCTCCTTATTGAGATATTCCTTCTTTTCTCTAGATGTTCCTGTTCATATGTAATCTAAAATAAGTGCCAATGTCTATTTTTGCTTCTCAGCCTGACAGTTCTGGAGATGCCATTCTATCCTATTTTCAGTGGACAAAGAAATGATAAGGGAGAGGAAACTGATACAGCTTAGCAGTAGATCTGCTATTCATTATATACATATGTACATCTGTTTAATATTCATGTTTAGCAAATGTAAGAGGCACTCTCAAGTCAAATATGGCTCTAACATTAATAAAGCAGTTTAGCAAACTTCAGGGGAGTTGTCAAAAGAAATAAATATGTTCTATTTTTTTTACTATTATTTGAATTACCTAGAGACAGGACGGTCTTTCATTTAAATTTCATAAAACTTGAATCACATTGTACAAAAATTGAAATAATTATGATTTGTTGATGAGATGGAATTGTTAATCATGATATTGACTGCAAACATTTAAAGCTGATTCTTATTTTCTAATAAACGGTGCTCCACCCTGTAATATACTCAGTAAGATTATTCTTAATTTCCCATTGTGCTCTGTCCTGTGGTCACATCCCAGACAAAATTAGCTCCTACTGACTGCAGTGGCTTATCCAAGGAGCAACTAATCTTATCTGAATTTCACAAATACCTCAAATGGTAGCTTGTGACTTTGATTACTAGGAGAGGAGGCCTAATCAGATTCCTTTTCTTAAAACAGTGGTTCATTCAGATCCTTCACTTTGAGAGATCAAAGCTGTTTCTTCTCTCTATCTTCAGGGAAACTCATTAGGAGGAGGTTGTCAGGGTTGTAATCATGCAACAGTTTTACTTCTGGGTTAAAACACTTTTCCTTTCTTATCAGTCTGTGAGGTCCAAAGTGAGAGGAACAAAGTAGGTATCACTGACATAAGGTAGTTTTAATACTTTCAGAAATCACTATGTTTTTCTAGCTATTTTATTAATTTCTTCATTCTGAATGTATTTTGAAGATGTATCTCAACTATAAAACCACTTTAGAGGAGGTTTTACTTGGCTTCTAACATTTTTAAATCAGCAGCTATATAAACAAGTTACTTTCAAATTAAAACTTCATCAGTTTGATTGCATCATATAGCTGCTTGCACAAATTGATCTTGAGCATGATGCCTGATTTAATAATGTCCTCATCACTGTTTCCATATATAATTTAAAATAGAAAAGCATATTAAAATATGTTCCTTTTGTAGACTTCAAAGACAGCCTGTTACACTGCATGTCGTGCAGCTAGAAGCTATTAAAATTTAACTCTGCTATTGTCACTGCGAAGTTTAGTGATTTCAAAAACATTGCATTAACTGTAAAATGCTTGATCCTGATTCCAGTGTCATTTTCTGTCTCCCACAGCCTTAAATGCTCGAGGTATTTGTTTATGGAGGTTTGGTCAGGGGACCACATTTAATGATAATACATTAATGATGATAGCTGGTGCCTACTAGGTAATTAATGACTGAACAGGACATTTTACAATTAAAGCAATATGTATGACTTCAAGCCTGCAAATACATCCTTCACTGTTGTATTCAGAGCCCCAGTAATTACAGATGCCACACTCATCCAGATAGTAAAAATGTAAGAGGAAGACTAAAGTTACAAATAAGCCAAACTATGGTAGCATGAAATGCAAACATACTTTTTAGATTCTTCTAGTGAACAGTTATTGGAGAGTAACCACTTTTTTCTAACTTTGAATGACTTTTGAAAATTTTCTCTCAATCCACAATATCAAAACTTAATGTGTCATAGCTCTAAGTGCATTAAAAAAAATACTAGGATCTGCCTACATTGAGTAATTGATTGTGAAATGGTGGGACTGGAGCAATCACTGAATGAGCTACTCATGAAGCTGAAAGCTGATGATCACATCTGATGTGCAAGCCAAACAAATGGAGAGCAATGTAATCTGAAAACAGTTACAGAGCTTCCAAGAACTGAGCCTGTGAGGCAGTGCCTCCACCACTGCTGTGTCTCTGGCCTGCCTGTGTTTGGGTCTGAGTCTTGCAGCTCATTTAGAGCTTGCTTTGTAGTGATAGAGTTTAATATAGTGCCTTATACACCACTGTCATTACAGGTTTCTCGACATTCAGGCATTGCATATTGCACTGGATTTCCCACCTTCCTTTGTGCAAGCTCTGCTCTTTCCTCCTTCATTCATTTAATGGACTGATCAGTGAAAAACACCATCTTGTCTCTCCTGCCTGCCTCTAGAGTCCTCCTTCCATTTTATCCTCTGCCACTGCCCCTTCAAATTTCTCCTTCCAGAGCTCTGCTATTGCCTACTAGCAGTAGCTCTTTCTCACCATGATTTCATCTGCCTGCCAGAGAGCCAGTTAGTGGGTCACAGAACTCCACTCTGTGTCAGTTAGCTTTTAAGGGTGACATGTCTCACAGGCAGCCTGTATTTTCATGTCACGATCTGTTTGCTCCACAGTCAGCTCTCTGAAATTAAGCTGTATTTTCTGAGTCCTCTGGTTCGTTACACCATATCAGACAACTCAAAAGTATTTTGTATCTACTTTAAATAAAGTAAATAAGAGTTAATTTTAAAATATTCTATGGATAGGGATTTTCCTTAACTGAGCGAAGAACAGTGAAGAGGGTTCTTCTTCAGCTAACTGTGTTGAGGAGGAACCGAACAGGTCGTGGTTTCTGTAAAGATTTGCTACATGTAATTTACTTAATTTACTCAGTCAGAATGATGGAAGAAATCTTATTGATGCTTATTCCAAATTCACATTTTCCCAGAGCACAGAAAGAACAATGATTTTGTGCATTTGAAAATACATTTACATACAAATGCATTGAAAAGGGATTATTTCCTAAAAATCATCTCAGTTTAAAGATGCATATGCTAGGATCAAGAATTATCTTGACGTACAAATGGCACAAGGAATAAATAGTTCTGCTTTAGCAAATTCCAGATGGTGATTTGTTGCACTGGTCTGTGATATTTTCAAAGCTAAATTTCTCTGAAGTGCCCAGCACTGAACACGTGTCCTTATTCCTGCACAAAGCAATAGAGAATGTTTGGCCAACTGGACTGTGTGATTGGCAGAACATTCAGACATTTCATTTTGGAAAAGAAATGACACTTCATGGAATGAAACTTTCAGCAGACTATTCCACTGCTGAAGGGGAAAGATTCTCTAATTTTTCCTTTATATAAAAGCAGAATACAATGCTATTTAAACATGGGCATGTGCATATAGACTTCTGATTTCTGAAATATTATCCTACAAGATTATAGGAAAAAACCAAATTGAATACTTTCTTTATGTCTTCTTCAGCTTGTTTCAATGACATTGTGAGTGTACTTACAAAAATCAATTTTACATCAACAGTTGCTGGTTTATACTCTAAAAATTAATGTTGTTCTTCCACCTGTATTTGAAAAGTCCTTTTACAAAATCTTCTAAGTAAAACAGCCTTAATTTTACATGAGGAAACTCTGAAGCACTGTGTTTAATTCACTTAAGTGGCCACTGATATGAGTTTGAACGAAATCATGAGACAAAGCAAAAGTAGGCTTCTCTACTTGTGCCAAGAACAGGAAGTGTAATGATGTTCCAAAACAAACTCTATTATTAGGTCAAGATGTTAAAATGAAGCAGCAACTGATTCCTCTTCTCTCCATTCTACCAAATGATGCAAAAAGTGATAGAACTGAAGAGAGAGCATAAAGGCTTTCCTTATCAAAAGAAAGAAACCAGGAATAAGTAAGCTGTCCAGAGCTAGTGGGCTTTTATGGCCTTCTCTCATCGGTGTGAGATTGCTGTCAGATTGATCAGAGCATTTGTCTCACTTGGTGAATACCCCTAATAAGTTGTTTAGCTAAAGGAACCAGACCTGTCTGGGACAGAGAACAAAATGGATAAGGGTTTCTCCAAGAAGACCAGTAGTCTTAAATTCTTTTGTATAATCAAGAGACTAGCTCCAGTCCTAACCAGGAAATTGTTAAGATCTGACAAGGTCATTTTTACTACATAACAACCTAGGACATTTCAGTTGAAATTCTATAATTTTTTACAATTAAGGTTATAAGAAGTCAGAAAAGCAACCAATAAAATTTGCATCCTGGGAAAAATAAAATATTAGTTACCCTAGTCTTCCATCTACAGAAGAAGAGGAGAGAAATAGTGAAGGTATGTCCATCTCATCTGGAAATACTGTGATCCAAGCAGAGATCTCCACCCTGGTTCTCAGATAGACATTGCTTTTTCTCTGACAATTCTCTCCTGAGTGAGTACCTCTTGAGCCACAGTCATGGAGGAATGTATGAGCTGTTCTAGGGGGACTTCTTGGACAAGTACCAGTGTATCTCCTACTGAAGTCATCCAGAACAGGAACACAACTGAAAACCTCTTAAAAAAACCCAACTCTTTTCAGCTTATATTTGGGGCAAAGATGGAGTGCTTTTGGACTGAAGCAAACATACATATCTGTTCAGCTGCTTAATAAAGAAATTAAAAATAAAGCAATATGCTACATCAGAAGGGTTATTCATCATAATCCTGACCATTTTAAATATAAGCTCTGGCTGATTGTTTCTAAATTCACCTTTAATTTTCCTGAAGTCTTCACAGAATGCCTTAGAAATTGCCATGAGCTCCATTTTTTTTTCCTAGTGGCATAGACATTCACAATAATAGGATAAGATGTTCTGTCTATTTCCCTGTAAAAATTTATCACAATTATGTTCCTGAAAGGAGCAAACACAGACCATGAAGAGACCTGAACACGGCTTCTTTTATTTGCTTTAGGTTCTTTACCACTGATCCATCACAACCCACTCTGGCTTTATTGGATGCACACCATCTGTAAAGCTCCTTCCAGCAACAACTTCTGGAGTGGAAAAGATATTTTTGTGATTCTCTACATGTCACCATTCCAGATCTTTTTGCCCTCAACATCACCTTCAGAACTGGTTTTGTCTCTTCTTCTGACACTGCTGCATTCTCTTCAGTTTCTCCCTGGTGTGCATGTGCAGTAGCTTATGTTTACGAGCCCAGTGAGGTGTTCCAGGGAAGCTTGATTTGACACATTAACACATCCCAGTGCCACTGTCAGTGGCAAAGGAGAATGGCTCATCACTCAGCATGATACACTGTTCTTCATGTATGTGAAGTGGGAAACACTTGATTCATTGCAAACAGGCTATCAGTCCATGGAAATCTCTTTACTTACCTCCAAAATGATGAAACTTTTTGAATTGTGATGATGAAGATGTGGAAAGAAGGGAAAATATGACTTTGTCTTTATGTTATTTCAACTATATCTCACTTTTTATTTCTTTATATTGGACTCAAATACTTGATTTATTTACCTCCCAATGATACAGCTGGTATGAATATTGTTTATAACTTGTTTGCAACATTAAAAGTCTGAAAATATCCATTAGAGATATCATATGACTAAAAGCTGAATTAAAGGATGACAGGAATCAGGCAGTAAAAGAATATATAATATTGGTTTAATTTTAAAGTGTATAGAATTACCTTATTGTTCCAAATATTCACTCACTTTAACTAGCACTTATATTGTTTTAAACAGCATAACGAATATGTAACATTCCACATACATTCATATTAGAACCTCCTGAGAAATTATGATCCAGATAAATACATACATATCCTTAATTTTTCTTTCCAAGTTTAAACTGATCCTTGTTCAATTAAAAAAAAAAAAACAGGGAATAAAGCCAAAAATTCAATATACTTGAACATTTATTTTACAACTGAAATTTTATAAAACAGATTACTTAATGAAAGATTGTGGTATAATAATATTTAAGTTTTATGGAGATGAGAAAGATGGGGAAACAGGTGCAAAGAAAAGAAGTGACTCACCAACATCCCTTCACAAACTAGAGGCAAAGCTATAAGTAGAATCCAGTGGGTTTTAGCTTGCAGTCCAATATTATCTTTATTAAACCATACTGCTCATAATAAGAAGAAATAATTAAATCACTGAAGATCTGTACCATTTTTTTTTTTAAAGTTTATTTCAATGGTCTTATACAAATCCAGTGAGTGACTTCTGTTAGTGGGTGATGGTGAAACACTCAGAGATGTACCAGGATGGATGCTGGAGGGCAAAAAAGTTCCATTTCTCTGATCTGTGGATGGAGAACACATTCTATTTCACAGCTAAGAGCACAGACATAGGCATAACAATATCTTCTGCTTTTCTGGAAGATTCCTTGATGTATTCATATCTCTGCCAATGGTGGATGGACAAGGCATAGTGGGTGGAAGAAAAATGAGTGTCAGGATGGACAGTTGCATACTATTACTGTTTTAGGCTTGAGAAATTTCCTGAGACGAGATAAAAAACTTTAATATATTGTGTCACAATGAGAGTAACAAAGGTAAGGAAAGGACAGGAAGGAATGTCCCACAAGGAGCAGCTCAGGACCAAATATTTATCTAGTTTGGAGAAAAGGAGGCCTGAGGGTCAGCCTTATTGCTGTCTACAGCTTCCTGAGGATGGGAAGTGGAAAGGGAGGTGCTTTTCCTGAGCTTCTCCCTGGTGTCCAGGGATGGGACCAGTGGGAATGACTCAAAGCTGCATCTGGGAAGATTCATTCTGAACATTAGGGAGCATTTCTTTACTGAGAGAGTGCTCAGACTCTGGAACAGACTTCTTAGACAGGTCGTCAATGCCTCTAAACCATTCTTCTTTAAGGGGCAAGTGGATGAAGTCGTTCTATTCTATTCTATTCTATTCTATTCTATTCTATTCTATTCTATTCTATTCTATTCTATTCTATTCTATTCATGTTGTGCAGTGCTGTGTTGTGCTGTGCTATTTTAACTCCCATTTCTTCTGTAAAATTTTTTTTTCAGTGAGCAAGTACAGGGGTGGAGGATGTTCTTACATGTTCTGCTCTCAAGAGACAACTGATTTGCATGGCCATAGAGTGGCCATGACACATCTTCATGTCTGCAGTAGCTCATGTGTCCCTCAGGTAGGGCTTTCTGATCACAACCCATGCTATGTCTCTAAGAGTTCTCTTGGAAAGGAGATAAAGGCATGCATGGATCTCAGGAAACAGAAAACAGGCTTGTGATTAAGATGGGGAAAATATTGATCTGGGAAACAAAATAACTTCTGCCTACAGATGTGTTTGCACTCTGAGCCCACTGTGATAAAAGCTTTTAATTTGTTACACCAAAGGGAGGTATTTTTATTGTTACTGCAATGTGAGTTGAGACCACTGCTCAATCCCACTCTCACTGCTCTGATCATAACCAATTAGTTTCTATTCACTGGTATTGGAATGATATCTTGGACAGAATAATTATTCTGTCATAGACATGCACAAGCTACAACTGAAAAGAGAAAAAGAGAGACTATGTACAATCTATGCTGATTTTGCAGAAGTTTAGTGTCATGTCCTCACTCAACAATCGCTCAGAGAGGCAAAGGACCTTATCAACAATCTTCACAGATCTTTCCTTAAAGACTTAAACTTTGAAACAACCTCAGGAAGCGAGCAGGAGTTTGTGTGCTGTCTGTACGTGCGAAAGGTGAGAGAAGTATTTAAGTATTTATTGGGGCCAAGTGTCTGAACTCATCACCTGCTTTTAACCACCACAGCTGGAGAGGACAAAATCATGTACTCCTTTCTCACTTCTTTCATGGGTCCATCATCTATTGTTGTTGAAAACACATGAAGAATTTTGTATTATGATGTAATTTATGTAACTTGTCCAAAACAATATTAGATTTATTCCATTTGCTATATGAAAGATATCATTAGAATGTAGCCCATTTGGCAAAACTTGTCTCATAGTTCCAGGCAAAGATTCAATCACCTGTTGCTAAGATACTTTAAAAATATTGTCTGTTTTTAAATGTTCCTTTTTAATTGAATAAACTGTTAGTTTGAAATATTGCTGCTGAGGTTAAAAAGGTTTAGAAAATCGTATAACTTTTTTACTGGAAAGCAAGCTTTAAAAAGGCTTAAGTGCAACAGCTGCAGTTTTTATTTATTCTATTCTTTAGGTAGACGTTAAAAGTTGTATTGAAATAATGACTGCTTGAAGTTTTGGGAACTGAGTTAAAAGAACATTATCACAGATAAAATTAAAATTTTGATTCCCAATACATTTGATCTGCACTATACACATCGGCTCTGTAGCAATTATTTCCAGGAAATAAAACTGTTCCTAGGGGTTCTGAAAATGCACAAGAGCGCATTGCTGATACCAGTGCACCTTATCTTCATGAAATGAGACCAAAAGCATAAAGGTATAGAACTCCTCTCACTGTACATTTAGAATTATATTACATCAAAGTAATCAAAGACCCTTTTATTACATAATTAATAATATATCCCACTTTCATCAGACGGATATTGTCAGGAACTAGAATTACATTGACCTCATATTTGATTGCTAAATTATGTATCTATTGTGAAATTCAGACAACACAGAACAGTAGAGTCCACCTACTGCCTGGATTAATTTTTATCTCATTTCAGTAAAATTTACAGGCAAAAGGAGTGTTCTGCTTGCCTAATAAAATTGCACTTAGTTTCCTAACACTTCCTAGTCCTGACAATCACAGGTAAAAACTGAATAGGACTTTGGAGTCTGAAAATAATTAAGGATTTGTCCTTTGATTTCATCTTTTGTAGTCTGTAAAGCAGAGGGAGTGTTTTATACCGCCACTGTGACTTCTCTGCTGGAGAATTTAGTGATACCCAGCAATTTAAGTATGCAATTTTTATATTTCACTGAAGAATTTTGCCACAGAACACTTTTGATGGAAGCTGAAGACAATAAATCCACATCTTCGGATAGGGGGAAGGAGGGAAAATTATATTCCTTGAACTTGACAGATCTGAAACAAAAGAAAATTGCATAAATCAAGATTAGAAGTTGCTATCAATATTTGATTTATCCCTCTGTATGGTGTAAAACTTGGATCTAAATCTATGCTAAGCTCTCTCTCAAATCTATTGCTTTAGAAACAGTTTCAAACAAACAAGATTAGATACAATGCTTTTGATTTTTTTCTTTAATCTAGTATTTAAAGTAAGTTTGGAAAAGAAAAGGAAAACGCAAAACATTTTAAGTGCTGTTTTGTTGTTTATTTTTTCCCCCCCAGAAGTCTTCCCCTTTGTCTTTTTATTAGCCCTGTGAATAATGGGCTCATTTAGCCTGGAAGGTACTGCTGGTAGGTCATGAAGTCTATTTCCCTGCATCCCAGCAGGATTGATGGCTTTCCTCCTGAGCCATTCCCAAAGAAATGGGTGGCCCAGTCTTGAATACTGAAGTGATGGTGATTCCATGACCCCTGTTGGCAGCGTGCACCACTTCCCCCAGGTTTACCTTGTTTTCCCTAACATTTAGCCTAGGTTTCCTCAATTGGATTTCAATCCCATCACATTGTGTTCTCTCTTTGAGGACGAATGTGAGCAACTGGCCATCTGCTTTCATCAAACATCCCTGCACACAATACTTCATTATGATCTTATAAATTCAGGCCAGGGTTGCTGAAAGTTTACCTAGGTCTGTGAGACTTACAGACATTGACAATGTTGATGTGCTTAGTTTTACTATAAAAATTTTCAAAGAGCTATTTTATTCCCTGAAAACTTACAGTTTACAAATAATTGGATTAATTAAAGGATGTTTTAAGAATTGTAGTTTGTTAAAAGAACTAAATTCTCAAATTTTGTAAGCACACAAAAAATATGTAGTGCACAAAATTATATCAAAACAATAGAAAGACTTTCCTAGTAAAAACAAGATGAATATACATATTTAAAAGTCTGAGCATCCTTCTCTGCAAACCTCATCTGGACAAAATTATTTGCAGAGTGAGTCTGTGAGTCTGAGGTGTTCAGAGAAAGAGGTTATTGAGGTTAAATCTTGATGTCTTTATCTGAGCTGCTTGCTACACTTCCTTTACAATGAATGAAGAACATAGTTTCTTCTGCACTGTGATTCATGTCATCTTCTCATGGCTTTCTAACATGGCTCACATGAATCATGCCTCAAAAGTTCTTGGTTTCCTTCCTTTGCTGTTAAGCAGTCTGGAGCAGTCATCTTACCTGGGGTAGCTGCATCTGTAGACAGCCTGGATTGGACGAGATGGACATCTTGCTGTCACTTTAGCAAGTACTTACAAATGCTTTTTTACTTTCTAGCTTAAGGCATGTCTGATACACCATCTGCTGAATTCTTTGTAATTTCATTTGCAATTTCATTGTGCAGAAACCTTTCAGACTTCAGCTGGAAAGTTGTTATAAAACCTTATTAAGAAATTTGCTATATTTTGAATTGAAATCTCTCTTTTGCTGTCTTTAAATAAAGACAGTACATTTGCTCTTATCAGCTAAGGAGATGAGATCTCTCAAACAGCCAGGAAGTTGTTTCAAAGCACTATCCCTAATCCATGAAGCAGTTAAGTTTCTCTTGATTACGGGGGATGAAGAGGCTTTAAACATATTAGTTCAGTTTATTCAGAGGGCCTGGCTCTGACAAATTTGTGGAATGGCGGCTGCACAGGCTTTAGATGGATATAAATGTGTTCTCCACCTGCATACATGCACAGCAGCAACGTCCAAATCTGAGGCATTTCAAATTGATTGAAACTATAAATAGTGCTGCTGGCAAAACTGCAAACAGTAACTTCTGGACTAAACTTCAGCCTTTGCACAGTAAATTCCGTCACATCAGTGAATAGTACAGTTTGTTGGGTTTAAGGTATGTCATTGAGTCCTCTGCTTCTCATAACATTGTCAGACTCACTTCTGTTTAATCTCATGCAGTAACAAGCTAGCAGAGTTTAAATAAAAAAATCCCAGTATTAAAAACAAAAGCGATTATCTTTCAATCCCCAAAGGCCCAGCTATTGCCAACAATTAACCACTGATGTGTGAGAGTGACCTGTAGGTCAAAAAAGATGCCTTTTGTGAGCAAGCTTGGTTTGTGCATGAGACAGAGCTGTGACTAAAAACTTTTTACCTCTAGATGAGGGGGTGCAACACTGAGCATATTCTTTATGCAAAGCATAAAGATTAAAATACAGGAGAAAGGAAGGAAAGAAAAAATTTTGCTGTGTAGTTTTGCCACATGCATAAAATCAGCTCTGAAGGACTTTCCTGCATTACTAGTTATAAGAAAATCATAGAAACTTGTCTTTGCAAGATAGGTCCCTGAGTTTTACAGCTACAGCCTAAATTTTCATCCCAAATATGACTTTTCAATTAGAAAAACATGACTAAGGCTCAAGTTTTCCAACCAGCTGTCCCAAATTTTCTAATCTTACATCAGCTGTGTGACTGCAGGCAATTTCTCAACTCATTTATTTTCATTTATGATTATTTGTATGGCTGTATATCTAGGAGCCAGAGCCCTTTGTGCCAGGTGCTATAAAAGAGAAAAGAGAGCAATTCCCACTGGAAAAAGCTGAGAGTTTACAGCTAGGGAACTGGGATGGACAATAAGAAATAAGTGACAAGCAGTGGCCTTAACATGTATTTTCTTGTATTCATCATACAAGAAAAATGTCTTAAAAATGTTACAAAACCCCTCATAATTTGATGCCTATTGGGATCTTCAAAGGGTGAGACATGGAACATGAAAGAACAGCGGTGATAAGAAAGCCATCAGGAGGAAAACTGTTAAGAATATCTGGGAACTGCCTTGCTGGTGAAGGTTGACCCATGTCTGTTCCGTGATGTGAAGGAGGGGAGGGCTGCAGCAGGGCAGTAGTGTGGCTGGGAGAATGGCCCGTGGAAACAAGCCCTTTGTCAGGGCTGCATTTGTCAAGGCCATGAAAGAAGGTCACAGCAGTATTCAGCAAACAATGATGCACTGAGAGGTTCCTTGAGGAGTAGCCATGGGGGTCGGTGGGAGAGGTCGTATTTTAGAAACGTTGTGGTGAAGGAAAACATTTCAGATAGAGCCTGGATAGGAATACCCACAGAGAAATGGCTCAGGGTTTGCACATAAATTTTGAACCTAAATGACAGGACTGATGGCAGTGTGGTGACGTTCTTATTCTTTGAATTGCCAGTATTTTTATATCTTTAGAGAAGGCCCTGCACTTTCTGTAACACTTAGCAGGATTTGGCCCTTCTTACATCATGGCAAAGAGCTAATAGAAAAGAGGAGTATATAAATATGTCCCTCAGCTCTGTTTAAATTAATTTTATGGATCTAGGTGTTGAAAAGCTAAATTTGAAGACTTAATTAAGAAAATAACAAACAAGGAAAAGAACCAAATATATCCCTGACACCTGCATACGCCATGAATTAATTTTACTTGGCAAAATGTAGAAATACACATCTTCACATTTAAGCTAACACAATTGTTAAGCTGGCCACCAGATTTCATGTGATTAATATTTATCGCTGCCACGTCCATAGTGCTCCAGGATTTAATTCAAAATGTGAATCTTTCCTAAATCACAGCACTTAACTTCTAATCTTGTTTGTTTGTTTTGATTAAACAAAGATGTTCTGCTTTTTTTGTAGAAGTGATGTCACCTAATTGACTACATGTTGGTTTAGCCTCTAAAGCCATAAAATGTGATTCTATTCTTCATAGCTTTTAAGCTTGATTAAAGCAAGCTCCTCAAGTTGTTCTCTAATAGCAGGCTCCCCAGAAATGGAGAGAGATTCTCAAGTGGTTTAATGTTTAGAAAATGAAGAAACATCTCCACCCCCTCATGTAACCACAGGAAACAAAGTATTAAAGTTGAGGAGGGGGAAGGAATGGAGAAAAAGAGAAGTCAGTTCTCTGTATTCTCCCCAAAATGTGAACCACAAAGGATTGTTTTCCTTTCATGTGAAAAGATTTTTAGCATTTCATTTCCTTAGATTTCTATATGGTACAAGCAAAACTCTTAAATCACTAGTTAGCGGTTTCGATCTAAATCTCATCATCTAATTATTTTTACAACGCATTCTTGGAAGGGTAGGAATGGTTCTGCCAGGAGATGTTTCACAATAATTAGAAGCCCCAATGGGTCTCTTAAGAATGTTTAAAGGGTTCCATATGCAGGCTGCTATGGGGAACCATGCTGTACACAGCTCTTCGTTTGAAGCAATAAGTCTTGACAGCCCTTGTTGTATTTTATGATAGCAAACAAAATCCATGCCAACCAATCAGGTTCCTGAATGTCTTACCATTCTTTGCTAGGAAAAATAACAGTGGAGATCGGTTAACTACAAAGACATTGTCATATCATTGCAAATATGGGCTGCTTGAAAGGCATTTCTCTCAAAGACTGCTCTTTGTAGCATAGTAACTGCATTCAAAGGTGAATTTTGGAGAAACAAACCCCAACACAACCAAAAAACTCCCAAACTAACCTAAGAAGTGCTTTCAAACCAGCATTCCAGTGCTAAAAGTTGTTTGCTTTCCCTTTCATGCAATAAGCATGCAGAATTGGCTTTTGAAGTTAAAACACATACACTGGACTATGCCTTGCTAACACACCTCAATGGCCAATTTGAGAGGCTCAACCCTCCTGCTATGGTGTTTTTCAGCCAATAAATAGCTGCTGTACACCTTTTAGCTGAGTATATCTTGCCTGCAGTCTTTTTGCCTGTAGTAAGGGATGCCTGAAAGAAGTGGCTCAGACAGGGAGAGTGACACCATATACTTAATGAATTTCTTTGTCTATGCTACATCCATGTTTAGTAATGGACAGTTACTTGGCTAACAGCAAGGAAGAAAGCAAGAGCTCTTCCACAGTGAAGGGCTGATAAGACAGTGTTCCTAAGGAACAGAGAAACAAAAACAGGCAATGGAAGTAGAGAAGAAAATAGAAAACTGACTATTTGAACAGCTGCTGTTACTACCAGGGCCTGCAAGACAACACAAATTTCCAAGAGCATCCTCTTCCTTATGGGTCTCACATACTGCTCTGTCCTCCCAACTAGCTCCTGGGAGAACTTTGCTGAAGCTCAGTCTTGGTCCCTGAGGGTAACAGGCAGTTTTCTGGATAACTAGCAATGTCTGTTTTCAGAAATGTGATTTTCCTGCATATGTGACATATTTGTGGCCATATTAGGCATGCTTATATGCATGCACGCAAATGTATGTGCCTATACTTTCAAATCCAGCCTATAATGACTTTGCCTTTGGATACAGACACGTCTCCCGTGTCACCTGTAAAGTCATTGGCTTCATCTCTGTTTTTATTTTCAGCTTTGGCATGGACTCTGTTTGAGACATCGTAGTGTGTACAGATATCTGCACATAATTTTATACTGAGCACTTTATGTGGGGTTGTCCAGTATTTAAATATCACAAGAAGTGGATTACTTCACCAATGTGCTTCATTAAGGAGGCTAAATTTATATATGTATTTTTTTTCCAAGAAATTATAAATTTTTTTTTAGAATGTGCTTTGCAATATTATAGCCATCATTTTAAAATTAATTATTTTGATGATTTCAGCCAAAACTTCAAATTTGCATGAGTTTTTTGATTCATTTTTTTCTCTAACATTTTTTAAAAGAGTGACTTTGATATCTGGTCTCTTTGCAGCATGGGAAGAATATCAGCCCTTGAAGGCTGATAGCTCATAAAGGTATCTCCAATTAGGCTTGAAGAGTATTATTCTAACTTTATTAATCAATACCATTAAAACTGCCTGTTGCAAGCTGCAAAATATTCCCTAGCTTGCCACAAAACTCCAAGGTACCAGATGCAAAAAACACAACCAAGGATCTCCAAGACTCATAAAACCAAAGACCATCATCAAGAGCAACAGTGTGGAATTTCAGAGGTGGATATGCCCAAGTAGCCCTGAAGAATGAGCTGTGTCCTGTGCCACAGGAAACTGCAGGCAATCCTCACCCACCTGGCACTTGGCAGAAGGTTCCATCACTCCTGATTCCAAGGCTGGCAACTGCAAAGCTGGGCTGCACCAGCCCAACGTGTTAGAGATTTTGCAGATTCATTTCAGATCTGTCTCCAAAGGAAAACATTCTCCCACTTCTTAGCACAGTCAAGCTATTACACAAGGAGTTTTTTAAAAAAAATATCTCTTCCTAGCTGCAGCTGGAATCAGAAGCAACATCAAAGCCCATGTTTAAGATAGAACAAATGCAGTGTGAAAACAAACCTCAGCAAATGGTGACCAAGATACCTTAAGGTTGCTCCTTAGGGATATTTAGAAAAATAAATATATGTATAAAAATTATTCTTATTGCATTGCTTTTATTTCTGGTTATGATGTCACTTTAGTCAGTCATGGTATCTTTTATTTATCCAAGGTTTCAGGGTTCATCTTGAAATAATTTAAGTTCCTCAAGTTTACCTATCTTCTACAGGAGACTGTCCTTAAAAATTACAATGTGAATAACTAGAAAACATCAAATTTCTACTCAGAGTTTTTTCACAAGCATTTTATGCTCATCCATCATCTTATCCTATACCAATAACATCTTTGAAATGAAATAAATTTTGTCTTTCATATTTATGATCCAGATGTCTTTATTACAAAAAGTTTTATAACTTAGCGATTTTTATGAGAAAAAAAAAATAAGATTTTTAAAATTTTGTTTTCATTCTTCACTATATTATTCACCTGTTAAATGTTACCTAAAACTACTACCATTTAAATTATTTTTACATGACCTGCTGGAATCATAATCTTTAAAGGTGACCTTCTCATACTATAGTGATATTAATTCTTCCCATTCCCTGGAACTCTTTTTATTAGTCTTTCCTCTTACCTGGAAAGAAATTTCAGATAAAGTCTTATTACATTAAAATTCTTAATCATTTCAGTGTAGTAACTTTTTCTGACTTGATCCCTTTGTGTATTAAAATCCAAAACATTGCTTTGATTCTGTATAGCGTTCTAAAATCAGTTGAATTAGCTTATGCTCTCTTAATCCACAAATAGTTTCTATATTCTTCCATTAAAACCTTATTTCTTCCTTTCTTTTAGGTTCCTTGTCTCAGGAATTTCTTGAGAGAGAAGAGCACAAATCATGCCAGGCTCAAAGTGCCCCAGTTGGGGGTGGTGCAATCTCAAAAGAAATTTTAGTGCCTGACTTTTATTATTAGTATGTGTAATAATTTTTTGCCTTCCCAAATGAGGATGGTTATCCTCCCCCAACCCCACATGACTATTATTAATACTATCACTTAATTGTTTCATGCTATATTCATACTTTGCCTATTCCAAGCAATCCTTAGACACTGCCTGTACTTTGAGAAACTCAAATCTATAAAAGTCATCTTTAAGGCAAACATCCTAAAATTTCCTGAGGACTGACTTTCTCCAGCTATTTGCTGGCCATCATTATTTTGCCACTCATTAATTCTTCCTGTCTGTGGAATTTAGGGCTACTTTTTCTTTTCACTGTTTTTCATAAGCTATAATTGTAATTTTTGATCTGTCATCCTAAGAATAGTTGTCACTTATTCCAGAATAAGAAACTAGTTCCCAGCTCGAACCAATCTTCTTGAAATTCAGAAATATTTCAAACTCTGGATGAATTTTGTATTCTTTCTCAGTCTTCACTCTAGCAAACCTGTCAGGTAATGTATCTACATACATTACCATACCGGCTAATGTATGTAGAACCATTTCCTTCTATCAGTGATTTAGTCTCTTGTCATGACTTTTCCATTCTCCCATATCTCAGGAAAGACTTTATAAGATGCAAGCTTCATTGGGACACTTTCCCACAATCTCCCACAAATCTCCATGCTCAATCAGCTTCACAAAGAAATGATCAATGGACTGTGTTCAAATCATAATTTTGAAGCTGAAACACGAAGCAAGGTCTCTGAAAAATGTACCTCTGAAAATAAAACACATCTCTTGAACTGCAGCAATGTAGAATAATTCAAGTTGAAAATAAATGGAATTCTGAATCTCTCAAACAGAGTTAAGAGTACAAATTAGGTCAGGTTGCTCAAAGTACAGGACTTCTCAAGTATTTAGTACTGCCAAGGATGGAGATTCCACAGCAACTTTATGAAATCTGTTCCTATGTTTAATTGACATAATTATGATTTTTTTTCCTTTTATATCAACCCAGAATCTCAATTTTTGCAACTTAGTGTCCACTGCTTGTTTGCCAATGTCAGCCTGCCAAAAGTGTCTAGATCTGTCTCCTCTACACTTGCCTGATATTTGGAGAACAAATTCCTTTTTAGCCTTCTCCAGGTTAAGCAAACCCATCTCCTCAGCCTTTCTTCACATGCCATACGCTGTGGACCCCTCCACATCCTGGAGGTTCTCCTCTAAGGTTTCTCCTGTATACTGATTCCTTTTTGTTTTGGGGACCCAAACTGGACACACTGTTCCAGTTGTAGCCTCATGAATGCTGAATTAAAGGAAATAATAATTTTCTTTGATCTACTGGTCATGGTGTAGACCAGTATGGGGTTAGCCTTTATTGCTGGAAGGGTGCAAAGTTCAGTGCTCTGCAGCTGAAGAATGAAGAGATTTTCCTGTAGCAGAGCAGGAGTTTTACAGCACTCTGACCTCTGCTGTGATGTTTTGCACCTGGGAGGTCTCTCAAGCAGCTGACTTGCACAGCTAACTGAGGTGTCACACTGAGATCCCAGGAAGCTGTCATTTGTGGAGAGAATTCTATTCCCAAGGGCTACTGATAATATATTGATTTGTTTGGTGGCTATTTACAAACAGTACTAAAAAACAGAGACACAAGGCAGAAGTAAAATTCAGACTAAACAGAATGTTTCAAAATGTAGTGTTGTTCTTGAGAATTTTTATTATTACTACTAATGATTCCAAGATACTTCAAAATTAATCATGGTTCTGAATAGAAATATTAAATACTTTACTTTGGAAAACATTAAAGTAAAAAGTCAATTTTTATTGTTGTGAGGTTTATTTACAGAAAGAGTTGACAAATTTGATGGTGGGATATGAAGTATTCAGGTCTTCCTTTTCTGAGTGAAAAACACTTTAAAGTTGAGAACCCCTAGTCATTCAACATCTTTCTTCTAGATGTTGATTTGATTTGCAGAAAAAATAACATTTTTGGAAAATCAGTTTTCCACTTAAATTCCTCAAAGCAGATGGATGAGCAAATAGAAGGAAAGATTACTTTTATTTCTCCATACAGAAAAAAACCAACAACCCATGTTTAATGGTGGGGTAGGATTTGAAGTCTTGATCAAGCCCAGTTCAGATCAAAGTTGATAATTCTGTTATTGGTATAAAAAAAGGTCATCAATAATTCATTTTAATCCCAGCATGTGTTCTAGCATGTGTGGAACACTAACAGGCAGTGTCAGCAGAGGATGTGTTGAAATGGTCTTCTGAAGCTAAACACAAGATATTTCTACTTACATTTGAGCAGATGTGAGTGAGTTCTGTGTGCATGACTGGGGCATGGCATGGCTGGGCCAGTGCAGCACACACCTGGGCTGGTACAGCCTTCCAAATCATCTGCCTTTGTGGCTGACTCTGCTTGGATGGGATGTAGATTTTTGGCAGAGTTCTGTTCTGCCTTTGAGGGAAAATGTCAATAAACTCATTGCCCCATTGCTCTTGAAATCAGTCCAGAAATTATAATTGCATTCCTCCACCCTGCTTAGTTCATACTGGGCTCTCAAAGACCAGTTTAGATTTTCTGTGATCACTTACCTGGAAAGATACAGCCTCTTTATGCACTTTATGCTCTTTATGCACTGCATTCAAGGTCTGATTTAATCCTTCATAGAGTGCTTCTGCACTGGTTGATAGTTCATATTCACATAAAAAAGACCCTCATAAATAAAAGACCTTGGGTAGTAGTAATACTTAAGTTTGATTGAAGTCCTAGGTTGATTGAATATGGATCACAAGAAACAAGATTTTATTTTCTTTAATTCTATCATAAAGAATTTTGTTGCCTGAGAATAAATTGCCTGCTTTTTATATAGAAATCTCTCATTGCTGTATTCAGCAGCTGTCCTCAATTCCTCCATGGAAAAATTAATCACATTTTAAATTGCAGCAAAGAACAATATATTTAAAGATAAAGAGAATATATTATAATCTGATAAAATAATGAACACATCTAAAAGTAGGGACTGCAAGATCCATGACTTTTGTCTGGGAGCTAATGTAAGAAATATAGGGGATGACGGATGAATGCACCTAAACAGAGTGGTTGTGCTGTTATGTGCCACATTTTGTAAAAACACAGTAGCTTAATTGCAACAAAAAATCCTTGCTGATTTTATCATAAGCAACTACATCATAAGTAACTACATAAGTATCTACAGCATTGACATCAAATGGAATCCTGATTTCACTGGTGTATAATCTTTCCAGGTAAGATACTGAAAGAAACTTGCTGCTTGGTGTGAATTAAATAGCAATGTTTGGCTCTAGGTGAAACAATTAAAAATTAATACCCTCCATACTGCTGTAACTGAAAGTAGTCTGAGCGGCCAAAATATCAGGAAACAGTGACAGTAAGTCCTAGGTAACTATGACTTAACTTATGATCACCTAAATAGGAATTTGTGGCCTGAAACTGCAAACACCAGTGTGCTATATTCCTGCACATATTGGGGCTGATCTTTTCAGCTCTCAGTAAAGGCCAAAGCACAGTTTGATGAAAGCTACCTGTATTAGTTTAACACAATACAGACTCCCATGATTAGTAAAATGCCACTTGAAGCAGCTTTTATAACCAAGTATTTGGCTCCTGGCCCAAAACTATTGTGTAACTATTTGCAGATTAGAAGAGGGGGCTGAAGACAAATGGTGTCTTGAAAGTCAAAACGTGACCTTTCCCAAACAACACGATGCTAAAATGCTAAGCGGGAGATAGCCCTGCAGTGTGACTTAAAAGAAAACCACAACTTGTGTTTGGTTTTCAGCATCCACAAGCTATTATTCTGTAATAACAGAGGGAAAAGTTTTCTCCAGGCAACCCTTCCAGTGGTTGCAATCTGAAAATAACTTCCAACCACTAAATGATGTTTAATTCTTTTCTTTCCCTTTTTCTCTCCCTTTCTATTTCATGCGTATCCATGTTTGCACAGCAGAGAAAATGCACTTCTGAGGATGTTTCACTCTGAATTCAGAGCAGGCTACCCTGAAGAACAGAAATATACCATGAGTTTCACTTACACTCCAAAGGAAGTGATCTCTAACATCATAGAATTATGGAATCATAAAATATGCTGAGTTGGAATCATCAGGATTATTGAGTCAAACTCCTAGCCCTGCACAGGACACCGCAAGAGTCACATCATGTATCTTGGAGCATTGTCCAAACTCTTCTTAGACAGGTTTGCTACTGTGACCACTTCCCTGGGGAGCCTGTTCCAGTGCCCAGCCATCCTGTGGTGTAAAAACTTTTACTAATATCTAACATAAACCGAGGAGAGGGAAGAGATCAGTGCCTTCCCCTCTGCTTTAATCCACTAGGATGTTTAAGGCTGCAGTGAGGTCTCCCCTCAGTCTCCTCCAGGCTGAACAGACCAAGTGCCCTCAGCCACTCCTCACAGGCTTCCCCTCAGGGCCCTTCCCCATCTCTGTTGCCCTCCTTTGGACACTCTGCAATAGTTTAAAGCCTTTCTTACATTGTGGCCCCCAAAACTGCCCCAGCACTCGAGGTGAGGCTGCCCCAGAGCAGAGCAGAGCAGGACAATCCCTCCCTTGCCTGGCTGGTGATGCTGTGCCTGATGTCCCCAGGACAGGACTGGCCCTCCTGGCTGCCAGGGCACTGCTGGCTCATGTTCAACTTGCCAGTGACCAGGACCCCCAGGTCCTTTCCCATGGCAGTGCTCTGGAGCCTCTCATGCTCAGTCTGTGCACGCAGCCAAGGTTAGCTCATCCCAGATGCAGAATCCAGCACTTCCCCTTGTTAAACTTCATATGGATTGTTGATTGCACATCTCTCTAATTTGCTGAGGTCTCTCTAAAAGGCATCTCTGCTCTCAAAGGATTCAACAGCAGTTTCTGTTAGATCAGAAATGAGTCAGAGCTTTCCCATGATTTTCTGCTGCTTCATGTGTTACCATGGGCAATTCACTTGTAACATCTCTGTGCCCCAATGCCTTAAAATGTGATCAAGCAAGTATGGTGAAAGATGGTTCACTGATTAAACATTGAGTAAGGTTTTATTTTTCATTTTCTTACAATTTAAAATCTTATATACTTACACTACTGGGACAGGATGAAGAAAGGCAAAATTGGTACAATACAAAATAATTTTAAAAGGACATTTCAGTTTCAATGTTTGTATTTTTTTTTTATGAACACAAGCCTATGTTTTTACTTTTCATTTTCCCTTTGATACTAATGTTTAGCAAGAGTTGGCTGTTTTGTGTATTTGTTACCTAGATTTTTCTTCAGATATTTTATAGAAAAGGAGGTAACAAAAATCATCCTTGAATAAAGACAGACCAATTTTTCTTCTATTGGTAGCATAGAAATTCTGCTGAATCAAAGGTGGTAAGGGCAGAAAGAATGCTATTATCTACCTTGAAATTTCATGCATTTCACAAGCAATAGACTTGATTTTTAGCAGAATATTTTGTGTTTTACTTGCATGCCCAGTCTTGTTTTGAAGTTACATGAACTGAAGAAAGCTCTGCTTTCCTTATATAGAAGTATTTCATTTTTCTTTTCTTCCTTCCACACTGTCATCCTTTGTCTGTGTCCCCTGTCCCATCCCCCTTCCCTATTG
This sequence comes from Toxostoma redivivum, assembly GCA_013397375.1. NCBI lineage: Eukaryota > Metazoa > Chordata > Aves > Passeriformes > Mimidae > Toxostoma > Toxostoma redivivum. Next base: position 983,045 of record VXBI01007448.1, read on the forward strand.
CTTTGGTTTTTGGTTTTTAAAAATTTATTTCAAGAATTCTATCAGATTATTAGACCAGTGAAAATTTCTGTTAAACTGGCTGTTTAAAATTAAACTAAAATAAACCAAGACACCACTCTATTGTCCACACCAAATCACATGTTACAGTTCCCACAGCCAAGAAGAACCCAGAAAAAAAAAATCAATAATAATACCTGGTTAGGGTTCAGACAAGTTAACAATATTCCTGTAACAGTTACTTCAATAACCTCTGTAGTTGGGAGATTTGGAAATAGTTCTAGGAATGATAATTCTGCCATACCTTATCCTGGCAACACAATCCCTCCAAGTGGAATTCCATGCTAGAAGGTCACTTGAACTTATTTATTTTCAGAAGCTGAAATCTTAGCAGAAGTATATTTCTCATTCCACTCTTGTGTTTCTTAGCCACTGATTTTGTTCATATGTGTTAAAATCTTTTCTGTTGCCCCTTGCTGAAGTTGTTTCCATGGCTGTAACTTGGACTATAACTGAAGTACAGCTGCAAGTAATATATGACATAGTTCATTTTATGCTGTACATTGAAGGTGTAGAACAGACTAAAACATTTAGGAGTGTTGGGATTATCCCAGCTAAGATCTAACTTAATTTACAAATAATTTTAAAATAGAGCTACATGTTCTTCAATAGTCCTCAATGGGAAGACTTCAAAGGGTTAAGTTTATTCCTTTTATTGATCTATTTCTTTGCAAACTGCATTGGTCATAATGCACAGAAGATCCTTACAGGAAAAACAAAGAACATTACCAACACCTGTTTCAGGTGGAATGTTCCTTTTCTATGTCACCTGCCAAAATGGCCTTCTAAAAGTGTCATTCAATTGTGTTTTAATGGAAATCACATGGCTTTGAGCAATCTGTGAATATGCCAACTGAAATGTGTGTATTCCCTCCTCTCGTCTTTGTTTTCTTTCTCATGTATGTCTTTTGGGCCACAGCCCCATAATGAGCTGCACATGCAGGGAGCAGTGCCTATGAAGGAGCCCATTGGCAGCTGCAGAGCTTCATATGGAGGTGGGGCTCCATCCAGCAGAGAAAACCGAGTTGGAGATGTTGGACACTAAACCTTTGGCAGCAGAGAGCATCTTCATTTGTGTCCTGTACAACATTGGGCATGTTATGGGATGCTTTGTCTCTCATTATACAACCAAATTATATATAGAAACCACATGGGCACAGTGGGGTTCCAAACAAGCTTCTTTACTAAATATAGAGAGTATAGGAGAGCAAGTTACTTATACGTGGTGTTGCTCAGGCAGGATTCTAAAACATTGAATGCAGCAGCTTAGAAAAGTGCTAACAGACTACTTAGAGAAATCTAACTCTGCCCATTAGTCATTCCAACAGACTACATCATGGTTAAAAAAAAAAAAGAAAAAAAAAAGAAGACAGAAATTTTCAGAAAATAAAAATGGGAATTGCTCCTGACTAAATATAATCAAATGAAATTGTCACGAAATGGGTAAGTGAAAATTGTTATAGTCTGAAATCACATAGTTTTTCAATAATGCCAAACCACCAGCTTTAAATAGAACCTGATTTTCATTAATAATTCTGCTTTCCAGTTTTTTATGATTTTTTTAGCCGACCTTATGGATCATATGTAACAATAACATGAGACATGCCACAAAAGGTCCATTTTTAGATGAGATTCCAGGATTTTTCTTGGTTTTATGAGCACTGGATCCATACTGCAGTGGGACCTGCCAAAATTCCAACCACTCATTAACTCAAGCCATCAACAAATTTGAATAAAATGCTATTTGTAAAACTATTTATATGTATATTCTTATACATACATATACCCTTACACAAGCACACATATATGTATGCATATGCATACATATATGTTTCTGTGACTGTGTATGTATATGTGAGTAGAAGCATGCAATCATATATATAAATCTGAATATATATGATTGCACTCCTGGAATAAAATTACACAAAAATTATTGTAATCCTCTGACAGAGGTGAAAGTATCTTTGAAGCCCCAGGAATGAATGACAAAGTGTATGTTGAGCATTTAACTTTCTAAAAATGTCAAGATTCCCACTACCACTACCACAACCACTGTTTCTAACCATACGGCAGAATTGAGACATTCAGAGACATGATACAGTTCAACTAAGAGAACTCCTTTGAGTTATATTTTGGAGTCCTGATTAATTTCTTCCTAGACTTATGGCCAATTTGAGACAACTTGGAGGATGTTGACTTTAGGAAATAATAAGCCTCCCTATCCCCTGAACAATAGATGCTCTGAATTTTAAGCCAACATCTTTGGAAAGCTGAAAGTTATGGATAAAACCCAGGCAGTATAAGTGAGATATATTTCCTTCATGTATCTGAATCGGTCATTCCAAAAGTGTTGAAGTCATCTAAATTTGTTCTAAATAAAGAAAACAGGTACGGGTGAAAACATGAAGGAATTCCAAATGCCTAAAGTCAGGCTAGGAACAACTTCCATTTTATAACTTCAGACATCTCCTTTTATCCATTCACTTTATAGAAAATCTAAGCACTAACTTGGGGCAAACAGCTGCAGAAGACATCTAGTATTCATTGGTTGACAAACTTATATTGAATTCTTCCACAAGTTTCAGTACCTGAGATCAGAACACTCCCTACACAGCACAAACAGAAGTTCATAATTCACACACTTGAATGTTCTACATATCACAAAAAACTCACAGAAGTTGTTTATGTTGATTTTTACTTCAGTTTCTGACATGCTATAGCATAGGATGATAATATGAAGCTGTTGGCAACTTAGACTTTGCCATTCTTTTGGGTTTTTTGGTTTTGTTTTTGTTGGGGCTTTTTTGGGTTTTGTTTTTTTGTTGTTGTTGTTTTGTTTGCTTTTTTTTTTTTTGGTTGGTTTGTTTGTTTGTTTGTTTTCATTAGAGATGTATTAGGCAAACATTTAATTCAAGATTTTAATGTATGCACGCATTTAGGCTGAATTTACATTGTCTAAGGAAAAGTAGACTTTTGACTTCCAGCTTTACTTTATCTTTTACCACTTTTCTTGGGTTTGATTTATTTTACAGTATCCAGTTGTGGTCGGCTCCATAAAGAGAGACATGGACATACTGAAGGGAGTCCAACTAATGTGATTAAGGGACTGGAGCATGTTCATATGGGGAAAAACTGAGACACTGTGACTTTTCAGCTTAAAAAGGAGAATGCTTTGGGGGGTAGATCTTACTAATCTATATAAATACTTGAATGAAGGGTGTAAATAAAAGACAGAGAGACTCTTTTCAGTGGCACAAACTGAAACAAAGAAGGTTCTTCCTGAGCATCAGAAATACTTTTTCCCTGTGTGAGTGGCCAAGCTCTGACATAGGTTGCATCTCCCTTCCTGGAGAATTCAGAAGCGGTGTGCATATACTTGGTCAGGGGAAATGGACTAGATGACCTCTACCATTCTTGGATTCTTTAATTCTCATATTCTCTAATTCTGTGATTCTGTGTCTAAGGGCAGGCACAATTTTTATTTTTTTTTTTAATATAGGGAAGACAAAATGGGATTCTTCTGGCTGTTAAGATACTAAATTGTAGCTCACAGCACTTCGTGTACCTGATTTCCTTTTTACACTAGATATCTTGATTTATCATTCAACTTCACAAGACAGCCTACAGAATCAGGTTTGTGTTGTCAATCTGCACACATATAGTGCAAATATCATAGACTGAAGAGGGCACAAGTCCAGTACATGGACTTCACTTAAAAATAGCAAAAATAATCAGTCATTTGCATTCCAGAATAGATCTTCTTGATCACAGTTCAGCTAATCTAAATCACCCATACTTGCTATAAGAAGCTGGAAAGAAGATGAATAATGTTGCAGATGTTCTCTTTTTCTTGTGAGAATGCCCTGCCTGTGAGACTGTGGCTGGTTCATGGACTAACCATCTCCAGGGTAAGCAGCAGGAGCAAGGCAGACCTGGACTACTTAATCTGCCTCTGTTATGAGTCTGATTATACTGGTACCCATAACCTAGAGTACAAGGAGCCATTCTCTGGCCTTGAGTCCAACTGGAATGATCTGGCCACATCCATTCTGTGATCTTCCCAGAAGAGAATGGGCATGTGGCAGATTCTGAACTGGTTTTGGGAACTACTTTAGAAAATGCTAACTAGGCCACAGCCAAAACTGTTTTAGCATCCGGGAGATCAGATTAACAACTTAGTTGACCAAATTTCGGTGCTCACAGCCAATCCCAAAATCCACCTTAAATGCTAAAACAAACATAGTCTTTATATATATACAGAATTAAAAAATCCATGGCCACAGGAAACAGACGCCATATTTCCTCCAGCCCACAGGATGCAAATTACCAGAGCTCCTACTGGAAATCTCACAGTTGGGGAACTAAGAAAAGAGAAGATCCTGGTTCCAAGTTTTATCTAAAATCAAATTATCCATGTCACATTAAGTATTTAGAGTTTCTAAAGTATTTTGGACCTTGGATTAAGGGATTGGTGCCACATGTAAATATTTCTTTGGAAAGGGAGACCTCAGACAAATGGAGTGCCCAGCCTTCCCAACCAGCTAGATTTAGCTCCTTGTTCTATTTTGACCATTGTTCATGTGTATTTTAAAAGCTACTCTTTGGAGAAAATAAATGCTTTTATTAGGTTCTGGAGCCTTGGTATCTATTCTGGTTATTTGGGTTAGGCAACAGTGATCTTGCCCTATATATTCATTTACTAATTATCCTTATTACTGAAGTTACTTACCTTCATGTTCTCCCAGTTATGTTTTAAATTTCAACATTTTCAAAGCAGAAATCTGACACCAAATCCTGCTTTGTCTTCCATTAGTAAAAATCTGGAGCATTTCCACTGATGGATTTTATAGCTCTTTTGTGGGATATATTCTGAACACTGTGTTCATTCCCTCAGGGCAGTGTCTTTGCAAGCATGATAGATCCTCTTTACATCCACCCTAACATCAACAGAATCAAACAGCCTCTGTAAAGCATTTGTATTTTGACAAACAGGCAAATTTCCATAAAATTTTTTTTCCCTTGGAATTTTTATGACCAACTTACCCATCATCTTTTTCACTCACGCATGAAAAATGTCAAAAAGCTATATAAATATTTAGTATGATTTATGATTGTTTTCTGGGCTTGAGAAAGGCTGTGAAACAGCTAAGAAGAGCAAAAGAAATCACAGTCCAGAGAGAATGTGGCAAGGCATCAATTGCTGTTCCTTATTAATCCCCAAAGTACATCCCAGTGAAATGAAATAAATTAGTTAAGCCTGTTCACCAGGCCTTACCATTGTCCCCAAAAGGAACAGCTCCTGCTGCTTAAGAGTCAACAGAAATGCAGATCATCACATTACTGAAATTGGAAAGATATGATTAACCTCTGCAGTTTTTCCATGCTCTTTTATTTCTGTAGAGACCAATACTAATTCCATGTAAATGGTATGAAAATCTGAAAGAAGAGCTTCTCTTATAGAATTTCCATCTTATTTTTACAACACAAAGTATTTGGAATTCTTTGAACAAGGTTCAGAAAAGCATCCAAACTTTCTGATGTTCCTCCCTAAATTACATGAGATGCTAGGGACACATTAAAGGATTTTAAAGGGTAGGAAAAGTACTATATCACTTTTTGAGTCCATAAGTGATTTTCTGTTCTTGCCAACTGTACTCATGAGACTCAAGGGCACAAGTAGACAGCCAAAGAGCATTTTTAATGGATTTTTTAATGTAAAAATATCATCTACTTCTGCTGTCCTTGCCTATGTGGACTTTTTTTCCATCAAAAAAATTATGCTATAGCCATCACTTCTTAAGAAAAGAGAGAAAATGTTTAAGCAACAAGAAATGAGTTTGTTTTTAATAATCTCTCATGTTCATTGTGTTATGCATCCACTGGATTTTAAAAGATTGGCAGACAGCCTACAAGAATAGCATTAGTACTGTGGGGTTTTAGTGTTACTGGTAAAATTTATTTTCAGGAATTCAAAAAAATAATAGTGACGCAAGACATTTAAACTACAAGCTAGCATGGTATAAGGTAGATAGTATGCTATAGAAAACAGTGAATTTGCTGTTTATTTGCTCACTCAACAGTGCATAGAGTAAATTTTTTAAATTTATATGGAGGAAAGTAGTTATTCCTTTATTTCTATTATTTTTTTCAATTTAATTTCAAAGATAAGTTTAACAGCAACTTTCAGAACAAAACTAACACTAGGTTTTTTTTTGTTTTTTTTTTTTTTTATTTTATAGCAATGTCTGCTGGTTTCAGAGAATCCTCCAGGTTTGTATAGAGAGTTTTTTGCAAAAATGTGTAAAAAGTTAATGACAAATGTTTCAAATTTAAACTATTTTTTAAAATTTACAGAAGAAAAGAAGTTTCAAATTCAGGATATTCTCAGTAAGATAAATGTATTTCAAATGTTTCATGTGAAAGATGACTTACAGTGGCATATTGTTCTTAGTCCATACATTAGAAGAACAAATATGTTAATCGCTGTTACAGAATTTGTTACAGAACTGTTAATTTGCTGTTGCAGATAAGGCAGATGTCTGCTCAATTTCCCTGATTAGCCTATGATGAAGTCATGCTGGTTTGGTGGGGATATAATATAGGAGAGAGTGACACAGCTAAACCATTTGAGGGAATTGTGAGTCTGCCAGCTCACAGGTATGTTCTAGATGAATCAGCTGTGAAAAGTACTGAGTGGTAATCTGGATACTTTGACATGCTTCGAGCAGCTATGACCATTAATAAACTTTAAACTTCTCATGGCCATTTTCTATTCAAAATAAACCTCAGCCAGACTCTAACATTAAGACCAGTTGTTGTCTACGTGCCCAGCCCCCTGAGCTTGAAGAGAGGATGGAGAACAGAATGAAGCTCCCGTAATCCAAGGTGAAATTTTCAGTGACCCAGCATAGAATTTGGACACACACAAGTGTAGGGGGCCAGATGGAATCCAGCCGAGGGTACTTAGGGAACTGAGAGAAGGGCTCACTGACCTGTTTTCCAACATTTACCAGCAGTCCTGGCTAACCAGGAGAGCCCAGTTGATTGGAAATTAGGAAATTGAATTATTTTAAAATGGGTAAGCTAAAGAATTGTTTTACCTATATTGTCAGGTGAATTCTGTGGAGCATGTTGTCCAGAGAAGAACAATATTTTTAGAACGTGCAATAAAATCTCTTTAATACTGGTGATATTCATAATGCAATGTTCTGAAAAGAAGGATTGTACAATCCAAACCAGAAAGCTGGAGAGAGCAGCAGTGTGAAATGTCTGCTGGTGGAGGTGGACACAGACCTAAGCTCAGATCAGTTTCTTTTTGCCCCTCATCTGTAGACAGTGGAGCTCATGGGCCTATTATAATGTTTTCTTTTACCTGCTTATCCGGGACTAGATGTAAAACTAAAACATTAATGTGCAGGTGATGAAATGTGTGGTCATGTTTGTAAGCAGAAACACAACATTGACACAGTTAATTGCTGTTAACTACTGGAATTAATGGGCATTGTTGCCTGGCATAGCTGTCTAGTTTCACACACGCTACTGAATTCATAATAAATGATAGTTTCTGTCAGTGTAGTTCTTTATTTGATTTAAAATCATGGCCATGAGGTAAGAGTCTTGGTCTTAATACTTCCTCTGAGTTAGAATCCTGCAAAATTCCAATTCAAAGGGTTATTTTAAGTTTATTTATTTTTAAAACCCTTTATATAATTTAAATAGCTCAAAAAATGCTGGTCCTAAAGAAAAACAGATCCTGCCATTTTATGGCCTTCTTCCTTTTTCTTTCTTTTTTTTTTTAAGGGAAGCTGAGGGAAGCTGTGCATGCTCAGCATTTCAAAGAGCAGCCCTGTACTGCACTGAGTTACTGCAATGAACCTGACCAGCAGAACCCCATTACTTACTGCATGGGAACTTCACCTCCTGCTTCATCTGTAATCTTCACTGGGCTGTTTCTTGAGTCATGACACCAAGCTTCCTCTTCTCATTTTACCTAAATCACAATTTTGGGGAGGTGTTTCTTATCATTGAAGGGGAGGGCTTCCTGTGGCCATGTATGTATGACTTTTTTCAAAGAGCAGAAGGAAAAAGTAAAGCTGTCTCACCCAGAGAAAGGCAAATTGGTAGAAATTTTGGACTCTTCATGGACTACAAGAAAAGATATATTTTAGTACCATTGAGTTACACAGTAGTTTACTGATTTTCTCTTATAACTGAGCTCATATTATTCATGCAGCAAATACGGACTGGAAGGAATTTACAAGAAAACATATGACTTCTGAATTTTTGGTTCCTCTTTTAGACATGTTACTATGACCAAAATGTATGCCAAATGCATAAATAATCTACAGACCTCAGTATTTGTCTTTCTGATACAACAGCACAGCTTTGAATGGAGCAGTAAGCAGGTTTGTGTTTTATAACACACTATTAAGCACTGGATAGAGACCTCTGTAGGTTAAGTTCCCTTCGGGCTCTGGGGATTTTGTACTCTGGTTTTAATACATCACAGGTAAATCTGCTGCTAAGCTGACCACTTTGCAAAAGCCAGTGAACACCACTTTCTTCTCCTGGAAGCTGTTTTAAAAGCTAAGAGAAAAGATTCTGGCTAGTGAGAGACCTGGTCCTAGTACCACATATGAGCTGGGCTTTAGTCGTGTTTATAGGATTAAGATCCTTTGGGAAATTGGCACCATTCAGCTGAGTTCCTGGATCCCATTAAGGCCTGGGTAGATCTGGGCATGCACACAATGCAGAACTGCAGGTGCCTAGAAAGCATCCAGGTCCAAATGTGGTGCGACTGATGAGTTCAGATGTTTTCAGGGTTACTCAGATGCTGGGTTGGGATTGAAATAAAAGGAGAAAAGAGAATGATCTGCAGTTTAAATCTTGGATATCTAAAGAATACATAAAATTCTATTTCATGTTATTATATTTCAACTTTATTTTTTTTTCTCATCAGGCCATGAAGACTTTTAAATGCAAATGCAAATATGGAGTAGAAAAGATGACCCAAATTCTACTTACATGAATGGAAAATATTTTGATTTATGGTGATGTAAATAATAGAAGTTAGTTGAATAGCATGAAAAAAGGATTATTCCACTCCACACTTTTCCAAGAAATAAATTCCCACACACACACCTCCCAGAAGGTTTGAAAATAAGCTAAGTAGATACCAAGTCTGGGGGCTAAAATTCTTTGTTTGAGAAAGCAAATGAATCAATGAACTTCAGAGGATAATGAGAACCAGATTTCCTTAAGTTGATTTCTGGGTATATCATAGCTTTGGCTAAAGTCTGGTATAAAATATTCATGATGCAAAAATTTCTATCACCCATGGAAAAATACATTTTTTGAAAAAAAGAAAAGGAAAAATTACTGTGCATGGGGCCAATACTTTCTGCTACAAAGTTGTCAGTCTGGAATATTTCACTTACTTTTATATATTTGCATTCATTTATCTACACCTACATACACACACACACACACACACACACATATGCACACAGTCACGAACAACTGTGTCACTACTGCAATACCCTACTGTTTCCCAGAATGCAGTAAATCAATGTGTTGCAATTATAACAAGTATTTACTTTGCTATCTATCTCCCCAGAATCCCAAATTAAGCCAAAATCTATACAAATTCTTTTATCACCGGTGAATTAGTCCTGTTCTTAAACCTGTAGTAAACCAGGTACAGCCTGAGAGCTGTGTAGACTTGGAGGGATGCTAACTAAACATGCTCTGATTGCTTCCTTGCATTGTAATGTAGACTAGACATATAATAAAGGGGAAAGAACCTGCTGCCCATAGTCCTTGGAGCAAGATATGTTGTGAAAGTAAGAAGAGCTGGACACTTATTTCAAATTCTTTGCCAATCTTTGGGAAAATGGGAAGTGAGTACAAATTTTTAGGTCCTTAAATGTTAGTGGTGGAAATCTGTCTGCAGGCAGCTGAGGGTATGCCCACACCAGTTAGTGCAGGCAGACCCAGGCTAATTGCCTGTGTGCTGAAATGGTTTCAGGCTGGATTACTCAGGACTGCTCCAGCACACCCTTGTGTGCCTCTGCTGCTCTGCCTGAATTGTCTCCTTGTCCTGCAGCACAGCCAGAGGACATGTTTGCCCCTGTGCAATATAACAGTGCAATATGCAATTAACTTAATTATGGACCAAAAGCATATGTAGTCTTCTGAAAACTGACCCTCCTTTATATTTAGTAATGTCATTATTGTCAGACCAGTCCTTCAGAATATTACTGTTGTTCCAGTGGGTACTCCTGCTGTAGAGAAAAACCTCAAGTGTTTCCTTTGCTTGTACCAAAGGCAGGTCCTACCATCACTTTCATATTCTGTCCTACTTAGGCTCTGAGCCTCCTCTCACAAACTTGAAAGCAAACTGTGTTGAACTTCCCATCCACAGAGCACACAATCTGCATTAAAAAGACATGACAAGTTACAATACAGGAAACTGAGGCATGCAGAATGAGATGTGACTCATCTTAAGTTACACAGCTCAGCTTAGAAGAGAAGAAATTTTTCTGGAGGCAAATGCTTTACCCTGTGGGTGCTGCTGCTCCCTCTTCAGTATTTGTATATACTCTGCAATTAATGAATCCTTCAACGACTCTAAAGGTGGGAAAAAAAGATTTTACATAACTCTCCATGGAGTTCATAATTTAAGCAAAAAGCTTAAACTCTTTCAGCACAATAATTCTCATAAATAATTATTGCCTTCCCAAAGACAATATTTTGCAGTAATTCTGAGCAAGATTGTTAGATAGAGTGATAGAAAAAATGTATTAGGTCATAGTCTATCTGACCTAAAGCTATATAAAATTGGGTAACATCCAATTATGTTTAATGTCAATTTTTGTTTGTTTTAGTTATATTTCCACAGGGAGAAAAATGTTTTCTAATGCATTCCAAAGTCTTTGTCGTGCTAACTTTCATTTTATTGATCTTAGACTAAAACTTTTAATGTGCAACCACCTGAGCGTCCTTCTGAACCTCCTTGGAGATCTCACTGTCAGATGCCACCAACAATATGGAGCAAATAGTCTTACAAAGTCTTGGATTAGCAGGTACGTTTCTCAGATCTGTCTGTGATGCCAAAACCTAATTTACCCACACAATCTTCAGGCTAGGAAGTGACTTGCTTAATGAATAATCAAACTGAAACTGTGTGATTCCACATGAACAAGAAAAAGTGTCAAATCCTCAGGGTCGTTTCCTGAACTGGAAAATGCACCTAGTACTCCAGACAGAATTTTCTGACTTGAAAGACAAAAAGTTATGAGACATTTGGTAATCTGTAAATTTCATTTTCATCACAAACATGATGAACAAAGCCGATCACTTTGCTCTATTGATTCTTCTTAACAATCAGCTTCCTATACAGATGCATATTTTAAAGCAAAAATAGCATTCTGAGGTGCAAAGTGTCCTTTATGTATAAGATATACATATCAAACAAGCTCCAAACCACCAATGTCAGATCTTGAACCAGATATGCATCTTTAATTCCCCAAAGGATTTATTAGTGGGAGAAGGATTGGACAGTATGGGTCAGGAGTTCTGTCTTGGCTCAGCATGCAAATAAATTCAAGCCATAAAGTTTGAATCCAAATTTCCCCAAAGTTAATTGGGGTTTGGATCAAATGTTCCATCTCTAATTATGACTCATATTAATAACATTGGGGAGTGTGATTTTTTTCCAAAGTACTTAGAGTTGGTCTTATTATGATCCCATTGAATACTAAGCTAAAATTCTTATTTTTAACACAGGGAAAATAATCTGCATTAAACACTTGAAAATCTCTCCTTCCTGCCTTCCCTCTGTTTCCCTGCACCACCTCTTCCCCTGCCCAAGTCAATGTGTTTAGCTCATTCTCTGTAAAAATTTCAAAGCAGTGAAAATACCATCTCTTAAAAATTCCAGTCCTGTGTTTTTGATAAAAGGGTAAGCTGAGAAGTGGCAGTTTAAGTGATGGCAAGGAGGCAATATTTGCATCAATACTTTTGAAATATGAGTCTACTAAATGTGGATGAGTCCTATTTATATAATACTAGGTTAGATCAGATGCCTTGAAGTATGCAAAATTTTCTCCAGTAAAGTTCTTGACATTTCAATGGGTTCAGTTAAAACATTTTCCTTCACATTTTCTTAAAGCTGAAAAATGAGGAGAGTAGTTACTTATAGGAGTTTTCAACTAGAAAGAGATCTGGAGATAAATTGATCTTTTCGTTGTTGTTTAAAAAAGAACTGGAATCATTAGGCAAAGTTTTTGCCTTCTTCAGCTTTTCAGTAGAAAATTTGAGGTGGGGGGTGGTGTATATGTTCTCATTTCTGTTATGTTTTGGGAAGATTGTTTTGATTTTTCAGTGGGAAATATCCAGTATTTCCAACCAGCTCAAGTTACTAGAGCTGCTAGGAATCTCTATAGGCTCCAAACTCATTAGATATTCTTTAGTTATTTTTTAAATCTAGTTGAGTTCATGTCAGTATCTGCACATCATTAAAAAAAAATAGAGAAAAAAAAAAGGAAAAAAATTAGGATAGTTTAACCTGGTGGTTGTGATTTTGAAAAGAAATGCTGCTCAAGGCCTCATCTAAGTGCCACAAGCATCTATTTGCTCCACCTGTTCCCAGGAGAACTCTGCCAATGAGCTCAAGCTCTAGCAGGGTGGTGGTGGAGGGAAGGAATCAGCAGAGCATGTCAGAAGCTGGAGCTTCTACAGTCTCCCTATGCTATTTCCCCGCAGTACAGCCTGCATTCGTGACTATATGTTTATTTATCTGTCTGTGTGTATGTGCATGTGTGCAGCAGTGCAGGGGTGGTTGATAAAAGTAGGAGAAGTTAAAGAAGTGGTGTGGTGTTGCAAAACCAGCACATGGTGTCTGTACCCTCCATCTCTACTCATCTAAACACTTTTCTAGCAAACTCATGAGCAAGGCTGTGCAGGAGCTATACATGTGTTTTAATGCAAACCACTTAGGCTCTTCATTCTCTGGCTTATCAAGGGGAAAGCTGTGCTTGAACTGAGGTGAGCTGTTCAAGCCAAAATTTATGATGACATTTAAAATCAGCAAAGCTTGCTGTAGCCCTGAAGGTTGAAGCATACATGCACACTTCATATAATATGATCCCAAGCACCCACCAAATTGGAGGTTAAAAGTATTGTATACATTGCTACCAGTTACCACATCAACATTTCAGATATGTGCATGTGATTTAAGTGCAGATGACCTGGAGCTTGCTGATGCCATAACTTAAAAAGCAATTGGGCTCTGTGCTGGCTAGAACAACAATGCAAGCATTATAACAATCCCTCTTGAGTGGCCATTAAGACATCTCCAGCACACTGTTGTACTACTAAAACATAATTCCCAGTAGACAATAATCCTAGACCCCTTGACTGTGAATCATGAGCAGTAAATGGCTGATGGGCAGGTTAACAATGGGCTCTGTGGGCAGTCTGACATTGTACAGGTGCGCATCATCACAGTAAAGTAATTAACAGGTACTTAAAGGAATGTACATTTAAGCTCAAAAAACCTGTTAAGAGACTTCCTAAGTGGACTGCTATTTTTCTGTAAACCCCATTTATATTTTATGACCAGGTAAAAGAACTGCAGAGCACAAATCCAATCTAAAAGTAGATCTGCAATCAATAGCTCTCCTATCAGCGCTAGACTGCTCCATCAACAGTACTGTTTTATAACTTTGTGACATGTTCCTGACTCAGGATTTAAAGTAATTCAACAATGCAGCCTGACCCCTATAAAGAAAGTAAGATAGAAAAAAACCCAGTAATTTAACATTTTACCCAGGAAAAGGCTGAAAAAATATTAAGAAATGCAAATTGTTAAGAAAGATAATGTGGATATATATAAAGGAATATGTATTTATACATACGTGGATATATACTTACACACATACACAAACTATGAACTCCACCCAGTATATATCTGCACACTTTTTTGGACAGTATTGGACTTATCTGGGTGGGAACAAAGGCCCAATTTGGAAGGAGAGGCAGTGAACTTGGGTTTGCAGCAGGGACTGCAATTTTATGTGCTGAAATAATGAGTAGTAATGGGAGCGGCTAGAGTTCCCTCAGCATTTCCTCTTCTATTTCTTCTCTCTCTGCTCTAGTAAATCCAAGTCTGGCACATATAGCAGATAAAGAATTTTAAACATACAATTTTATCCAAGACTCTTCATAGGAGTAACAAGATCATCTGGTTAATAAGTGCTTGATTCAGTCCTCTGCCTGCAAAACTCTGGCTTAACATTCTAAGCATCGCAGGATCATCTCCAGGGGTTGGTACCCTGCCTGCCTTGGTTGGCCAGTCCAGGTTTCCCAGCATTTTTCCTAATGGCAGATTTGGACCTGGGGAGAAAGTTTGAGGATCAAACCGATAGCAAACCAAGTCTATTTACTGAAAACATATTTCTCCACAAAACTGCATTTGCATAACAATTGTGAAATACCAAGAAACAAAACCAGCCACTGTGATGTTATCACCCTATGCCTGGTCACAGGTCTTTCAGTTTTTGAGAACAAAGATGTGGTTGGTTTTACCTGACAAAGTTCTGGTCCCTGGGGTCTGAAGAACCTGTAACTCCTATGTCTGTGCTGGTAAATGTGATGGGGAGGTCCTGCCTTACCCCTTGTACTGAAACTAATTTCTTTTCATTCAATAGAGTGACAGTGCACTGATCTGCCTGCAAAGGCATGTCTGCCTACTTAAGGCATGGATTAGCCTTTCTCTTGCTTTCTTCTCATAAATTACGTTATCATGATCTCTGCCATGAAATTTCTAACTCCTTTCTGTAAAGCAAACCTACCCTGCTTCTCTTGCCTCTTATGCCCAAGGAGGACACTTGGACTCTTCCCTGTCCAGGATGCAACAATAGCTTTGGTGAGGAGATTCTGCATCGACACAATGCTCCTGCTTTCATTTTGGCGCGGTAAAAATACTCCCATGGAAAGTGCTTCAAACACTCTGGACTACTTCTTTTGCTGCTGTGGGAGTCAAACCCTAAGGAAATCTGGCTCATTTGTTTGGACATTTTTGCATTAATACATTTACTTCAAAACAGTATTAGCATGAGCATATGTTTGTTTTATAAAATCTTAATATCATCCAAAAGAAAATGCTTTGGAACCATTACACAGATACATGTCTCTAGTGTACTTTCCAAGCTCTCCATGCACATTGCATGCTAAGCCTATGCATTCTATACTAGATGTTATTTTTGTCATTCATCTTAGTACTATCTCATTTTTCCTTCATTGAGATTTTGATTTCATTTAATCTCCTCTAGTTTAGGAAATTTTCTACTGAAGCCAGAGTAGTTCCTTTATGTAAAGCAAATGCAGATAAAAAATTCTAAACACCAGTTCACCCTATTAAAGTCTGAAAAGCATTACTTGAAAACATTGAAATGTATTTCTATTTTTATTTAAATTAGATGTGATAATATATATTAAAAGTACAAATTTCCACCTGGAGTGGGTTTCATTTCACCTACCTAAATCTTCCTGGAAGTTATACATGTAAAGTAAACAACCCACTGGATTTCCTTCAGAGTAAAAAAATAGATACAGGCTCTGACAGCTTTCCCTCAGACAGATGTGTATATCATCCTCTAGAAGTGTCTGATTGTCTAAAATATAAGCTTAATAGAAGATTAAAATTAGTTGATACTAATCATCTGTGTTGCACATCTAAATCATCACATCTAAAATCATACAGTATGAATTTCACCTCTCATGTAAAAGGCTTCACAGAGCAGGTTAATGTGAAGCTGCTGTTTATAAGAAAATTACTAAAAAAAAAGAGTATTGTTTTCCTTATTTTTGCAAATAAAAAGTTTTACTGATGACTAATCTTAGCAAACACACTGAAATGTGGTATAGGCTATGTGACTGAAAAATACTTTTAGAATCTCTCGTGTTATTTATCCACTATAGAACAATATAAGCAGAGAATAAAAATATTTCTAAATATTCAGCATACTTAACTAGTCAAAAATGAGCCTCACAGTTTGAAAAGTGCAGCCCTTAGAGCCTTAACTTTTTGCTAATCAAGCAATTGATATAATTTGCTATATTCTTTGGACATAAAGAGGAAAGAAAAAGTAAGGAGGATACTAGTTCCCACTAGAATATTCGGAAGCAAAAAGGCTCAATAAAGATGAAATCTGATCAAAATAAATAAATACTTGCAAGCTTTCAGGTTATCACTTTCAGACAAAAATGTCTCTAATGTTAATTAAGGGACATAGGCCAAAGGCTTTAGAAGTTTCTATTCTTAAAAAAACATGATTTATTTGATTTTTTTCCAACTTGAATGTCATGAACCAGACATACATAATTATATTATTTGTCTTATGCAAGCGAACAAGAATAAATTAAAACTGGACATGTTGCAACAGGGCTGTTGACATTATATACAAAGTCTGCTTATTGTCATAAGATACTCTTAACCCTTAAGCCAAAATCTTTCAAAACTATTAGTGTTAAATCTAGCAGCTGTTGTCAAATTTTTCCCTTTCTCTGCTTTATGCATTGTGCTTTATTTGAAATGTTTGTTATATTTGTGTATATAACTTTCTGCAAGCTGTCCCTTGAAAGCTCAAGGGATTAAATAAGTAGGTTGAGCTGGTTCAAAGGAACAAAAGTTAACAAATTAAAAGAAAACTTTCTAAAATGAATGTGTAAACCATTAAAATATTTAGCTGTATTTGCATTGGATAGTTTCCTCTATATAAAACAATATGGATTGTTTAAATAAATGGGGTTAAAGGAAACTTATTTCTACCGTAAAGTTTATTAAAGCTTTAGGAATGATGACCTCCATCCTTCAAACGCTTACGTGTTTAACTTGGGGCATGGAATAATCTCATCCTGGCAGCACTAGACAGGCCTCACTGCTTCATCTTCCAGCAAGACAAAGACCCAGAAGGCATCCAAAGACTGGAAAAGGAGGTACTGAGATCCCCTGTGCTTTTGTCTATCCCTTACCTCAATGTGTAAGGCACAGTCTAGAAACTGTTTCCTGGCAATTTGTGAACAGTGAGTGAGTCTCTGTAGATGTTATTACAAGAATAAGTAGGAAAGACCTCAGAGTGTATAAGAAGTAGAAGAACAAGCTGGAAGCTTTTGGACTATTTCAGTGTGTGATTTTTAGAATTAGTCTGCAGGGACATGAGGATATATGCCACGTGTCTTGTAGCATAGGGTGTGTGCTATGCTGTTTTATGGAGGACTTGGAAGATTCTTTATCTGACACAGACCAAAGCACAAGGACCATGAGTTTTCTACAGTTGGGGCTGTGCCTGGAG
This sequence comes from Toxostoma redivivum, assembly GCA_013397375.1. NCBI lineage: Eukaryota > Metazoa > Chordata > Aves > Passeriformes > Mimidae > Toxostoma > Toxostoma redivivum. The sequence goes on from VXBI01007448.1 coordinate 1,000,459, forward strand.
AACAAGGCCTGATGATGAACTGAGGCACAGTGATGATGTGATGCCCCTATACTTTTCCCTGGACTCAGGTTCTCTCTCTGTGATTCAGTGCTGTGGTGCATTGGCCACACCATGATGGCTCAGACAGAGCTCAGGTGCTTGTCTGAAGGGTGGACAGGTTGTGTGGAGAAATCTGATTTCTGACTGGACTACCCACAGACCCTCCTATGACCAGAGGGAAGGACGACAGGGCAAGATGAAGCTGAAAGTGAGGAGCTGTGAGAAGAATTCAAGGAGATAAAAACCAGAAAGTATTCGGAAGAGAACAGTAAAATAATGTAGTCCCTGAGAGAATAGAATTGTGTGTATGAAAGAATGATCTTTCTGTTTGGAAAGCTGACATAAAGGATTCCCAGTAAGGGAAGAAAAATCATTTTAAATCAAATCCCATTGTCGTATGAATAGAGTGCTATGTTGATTTGCAAATAAGCAGGACTGCATCTATCTTAATCTGTTTTAAGAATTAAAAGATGTTCCAAGGTGCTAAACCTTACCTTGCCAAATTCCAGTTTCAGATTCAAAAGGGCAGAGCTTTCCAAGAACTTCACAGAGTTACTCAGTAAAACCAGAGAGAACTTGGTACCTATTGTTTTTCCTTGTTGCTTTGATATTTGCAGCCAAATTGAATAACGCTCTCTCTGAATTTTTTTCTTTATTGGTAGAATTATAACTTGAGGTCCAAATGACCTTTCAAATCTAGATTAGAGGCTGAAATGTATATATCAGAACAGTCTTTATTATTATATTTGCAGGTTTTAAAAATACATTTCCAGAGTTTAGTCAAAGCTTTTTCTTCCAGGGGAAAAAGAAAAAAAAAAAAAAAAAGAATATATAGAAAAAGAATGTATGAAAGGTTGTGTTTTCCTATGCAAGTCTTACAAATATTGTCACTAGATCTAATCAGCCTAACATGCTGAGTACATGACATTTAATATAGGATTGTTTTGCAACTCTTTCTCTTCATTATTCTTGCACTATCTAGGCAATTATTTCTCATATAACTGTTAAAGAATTAAGACCTCTTACCTGGCATCCACAGCCAAAAACAAAGAATGTTGACTTAAGTCATTAGTCAGTCAGGTTTTTCAGTTTTCCTTGCAATCTTAACCACTGACATATAATTACCAGGAAAGCCAAGCAGATTATTGTTCAGTATATACAGAAACCTGAATTCAGATAAAAAATGGCTGATCGTGTAAAAACATTATAGTTCTGAAAAATCTACGTTACATTCAGTAAAATGCTGAAACTGAAATTTAGGCATCACTTCAGTGCTATATAGCTATAATTATCGGGAAATTATATGGAAAAAAAATAGTAATAGAAAAATTTAGTAATATTAATATCTGCTCCATCTCACAGGCTGGCACTAGGCACGCAGGATGGACTCCTTTAGCTCTCTGAAAGCCAAGCATAAAGACCAGACAGTTTCTTTGAACTCTACCTGTAATCAAAGGTGAAAATTATACACATCTAGAAGAGGTTCTATTTAAAATGTTCTCCTCGACTGTCTCTATCAGGACAGAGAGAGAGACAAAATGCTTAATTTTATTTGCCTTCTATGAATTTTACCCTCATTTTTCTTCTAACTGGACAAGCCTGTGCACCAGAGCCAATGGAACAGAACTAGTGCAGCTCACCAGAGATGGTACAAGTGATCTAACACAGTTTGCCACCAGTAAGTATGTTCTGCCTCTCAGTATATTACTACTGCATACATTTCAGTGGTGCAATGACCCCACTGCTGACAATAAGTCTGGCTGGGTTTTTCTATCCATCACCACACTAGCAAAAAACCCTTGTCACATAGAGGAGATGACAGGAGAAGCTGCCCTAGCCATCAAGCAATAGAAATATATAATCAAAAAGGATGCTGAAAGTGATACACAGAATAGAGGAATCAAACATATGAGAAACTAGGCACAAGATTTTGAAAATATTTTATTTTTTCTAGGAATTGATTAAATGTCAATGTAACATTTAATGTGGGAGGGTGGGTTTTGGAAGCTACCAAAGAGAGAGAGACCAGAGAGAGAATCTGAGACCAGAACAGAGAATCTGCCAGGGATGCTCCATCAGCACAGAGGTGAGCACACTCACTACACAAAATGTGCAGAGCACCCTGGCAGTGCTCTGAGCCCTGCACAGTGCTCATTGTTGCTGTTCTAGCTGCCTGGAGAACATCTCCTTCTGCTTCAGGCACGCATTGCTTCTCCTGACTGTCTGCAGTTCAGAAACCATCTCTCAGCGAAAAAGAATTAAAATGTATCCTGAATTTTTTTCAATAATTGGCCCATCAGCTGGGCTGGGCTCTTAAGTACCAAAGATCCTCACATGGAGAGGTCCTTGGCCCATAGAGTCTCCCTTCTGCACCAGAGGAAACTAGTGGCTTGTATTTTATTGTGATTTCTGTAGCTTTTGGATGGCCTCCTTTTAGAGAATCTGATATACTCAGAGTGCCTTCTGCTTTCTGGAAGAGGCTGGAGAGGAGAAGGTTGGGGAGCCCAACAGTAGAATTTTGTAACATTTATTTGTTCAGATACTTTACTAAGGATTTACTAGAATAATCCCATGGAAAAATTCACTGTTCTTTCTTATAACATAGACTGGAAGCTTAAATTTGTTTGTAAAGCTCTAAAGTGACCTTAGTCTGATGGAAGACATTACTTAACAAGCTCACTGGTTAAAATAAGAAGCTGTTTAGCAGCAATGAGCACTATCATTTTGTATTAACTGAAGTTCAAGCTCATCTGTCTGGACACAGGCAAGATGCCTGCTTTCTGGTGTTCATGAGGCAAATTGGGAGGAAGAAAATGCAGATCTGAATAGGAGATATAAGGAAATTGTTTACCTGGGTCAGAAAACAAAGGAAGATATATTACAGAAAACATATGGTTGCTATTTAATTTATGCTTTATCATTTTTCATTCTGACATTAACATGGTTATGAGTGGGGTAAGAGCACTGTACATTGTACAATGTAATATAAAATGAGGGCTACCACTCCTTGCCAGAGGAAATGTGATTCAGAAACAATTTGGGGGCAATTGCAAGGTGATGTGGCACAGAGAACCAGAAGCTATTGAAATTTTAAACATCATTTCTGGACAATATAAGACTTGCTCTAAAATGACTTGTAAAAACATGAAAACGTTACTTTCCTGACCCCAGAGAATTAGAAATCTTTAAATATCAGTTCAAACAATGCCTCTTAAAGGGCACCACACTTTTTCATTGCCAGCTACCATTATTTTTAACAGTTTGTTAAGCATACTGCAATGAAGAAAGATCAATGGCCAAGATATAACTCAAAAATGCAAAGGGCCACATTGCTATCTGTTACATGCAGGACATCACTGGTGAGGTATTAACAGAGTGTTTAAGTAGAAAATTCAGCCTCAAAACATTCAAAACCCTCAAAATATGTGATTGAAATGGAAATTTAGTGTTTAAGGAATACAGAGTAAGAGGCATGAATTAGAAAGATAAAGCACAAACAAAATTTTATTAAGGAGAATAAAAAAGCATTAATGATAAAATCCTTGATAAAATGAAATACTTTAGGGATTGAAGAAATAGTACATTTTGACAAGTAGTAATAAGAGGATAAAGAGATGGCAAGAATATAATCGCAAAAATATACTTACAAGTGTATTACTTTTGCATTAATCAGCAAAGGGCTCAACAACATCTCTAAGTCATGTCTTAATGATATTTTCTGGAAACACACATAATTAAAAAATTCAGTAGAAAAGTAGTTTAAGTAATAAAAATAATATCACACAGTTGCTGCCATCTAAAATTCCAATGCCTATTTTAAGATTTCTGAAATTATTTCTGAAAATGAGGTGTGATAGGGATTTCTGCAGAAAGGAAATTAATCTATCTTTGAAGGATGAAAAGTCTATGTTATATTCATCCTAGAGGATGAATATCTGAAAAAGTCTTGCTGAGAAAAACTGCACCTCAGTAGGCATTTCAAGGGATCTTTTTTGGAGTGTATTTTCATTTCTGAGGCATCAAAGCTATTTCCATTATGAATTCTCACAAAATAAGAAGATTTGAAGAACTGGAACTTCAAGAAATAGAAAGAAAACACTGTTTGGGTGCATGCTAGGGTCCTGAAAGTATTAAAGTGTAAATAAGGGTCCTGATCATATTTCAGTAACCAAACAAATCCTTGTTTAAGACTGTTGACAGCTTTGGTTTTCCTTAATCCAGGAACACATTTTTCCTTAATGAAAAAATATTCTGTTTTTTCATTTGTGATATGAAAAGTATTAGAAATGATCAGAAAATTCTTTAAATTAACTGAATGACAAATTATGTGTGTGCATATGCATATATATATATATATACACACACACACACACAACCTTATACATGTAGTTGCACATCAGTTCAGGCAGAAATTTCATTACATTTTCTCCTGTTTTCTGATCTCCAGAACATCTTTTACTTTTGCTTTCAGAAGTTCTGCTCATTATGAAAATACTGCAAGCAGAGCTGAAGAGATGTGCCCCTGTTTTCTCGCAGGGACATTTATGGGCTGTTTGCCTGATGCTCACACTCATTCCCAGTTAGATCTACTTTGCACGTCCTAGTAGGAACAAAGTTGGTGTTGAAAATGTAAAATGAACTGCTTTCTTTTCCCCTTGCAAACCAAACTGGCAATGTGAGGCCCTGTTTGACTCAGATTTATAACTTAAAAGAAACAGTTCAAACTACAACACTGAAATTCTGGTCTCCTTGATTTCAATGTCTTTGAATATAGATATCATTATTGTAACTATTTTTATTTTCATAGGCACGGGATAATTTTATCCATGACCAAAAAGGTCTTAAAATTTTGTACAGATGTTGATGAAATTATTTCAGTAAATCTAATGGCAGAAAAAAACTACAGTAATGCTTTATTAAACCTGATATAGTCATCAGGCTTAGCATTATGAAATATCTATAAATAAAGTCGGAAGAATTGATACTTAAATAATATCCTTTTAGTAAAGGCTAAATCATTTATTAGAAGTTATTATATACTGGCCAGATCAATAACACCTACTAATGTGCCTGTAACCATCCATAACAAATACTACTAAAGTATATAACATATTTCTAATATGTAGTATTCAATTACCAACCTCTGTACAAACCATATATTTGAAACCTTAAAATAATGTTTTATTACTCTATTAGTGATTTATTTTGTCATGCTCTTGCACTTAATTTACTATATAAATCTTGCATCTGATCCTACTGACTACATTATAGAGGAATCCTCTGAGAAGTCATAAAAGATAAGTTAGCAAGAGAGGCAATTGTTGAGTTGGGTCTCTTATTTTCTTACCTGAAATGCTTAATGTGTAATTTCTATCTTTTTCAGCAGGCTGACATTTTATAGAGGTTTTGTAGGAAACTATCCTGAAAGTTATGAATTGCCCTTCAGAAACAGATGAATGAAGGCAGTGTTGGCTCTTCACGGTCCTCGCAAGCTGGAGAAGCTGGAGTCCTGGTTTTGTGTCACTGCCATCAAGTCGCTAATAAGCAATTGGCTGGTGGGTATTTCTGAGAAGAAAATTACCTTTTCAGATTTGAGGAGACTTAGAAGTCTACAAGCAAAGTTCCAAATCAAGTGAAAATGATTTTTAAAAAGTAAGGAAAGCAGTTTGTAAGTTCAAATACGTTGGCATATCCTTAATGTATTTGCCAAAGATCTCAACTGGGGCTCGGGAAAGGGGCTGCATAAGTCAGAAATTTTGCTAGTGACACTGAAGTCAAAATGTGCTTCTAGATGCATTTTCAGCACCCATCTTGCTTCACATCTTTGGCTCTTCCTTTTGGTGCCTCTGCTGCGGTTTCTTGGTGCAACAAATCAGTACATGCTGACAAAATAATTCAAAATTGAATCACCTATTTCCTGCTTCCTTCTCCCTCCTTTCTGTAGCACAAATGAAGGTTGCAAAGTTATCTGGGATATAAGATACTCTTATTTAGCTTTCCTCGGATCTCTTTTGGAGAAAATCCATCACCTTTTGCATGAACAGAAGCAGGGGCTGAGTTCAGCCTCTTCATGCAGCCCTCTAACCTCTGAGTATTGAGTTGTTCTAGCCTTTGATCTGTGACCCAGAGACCGAATAAAATCTTTGCATAGCAGTAAAATGCCACTTCAGAAGAGTCTGTAGCCCCTTGGCCGAAGTACTTCTGCAGAAGATAAAAAGTGCAGTTTGAGTCCTGTTAGAACTCAGGAAAACCTCTGATTTTGGGTCAAATCCAAATATTCTAAGTAATTCCCCCTATGGCTAGAGAGAAATTGGGTGGAGAAATGAAATAAAAGGAAATCTGTAATTTGTAATTTTAAAATTAGAAATTTAAAGGGGTAGTTGAGAAGAAATTTTATGATTAGAAAGTCCTGTTGTTTGGAACTTTGGAAAATGTTGTCACTATCTTATTTGATTTCTTCAAGTGATTAAATATCATCCAGAGAAGATGACAAACATACGTACAGTAGCGAATAATACTGATATGATAAATTATACATTTTTTAGAAACTGAAAAAAGTGAAAGAAAACAAAGCTTGTTTTCAATGTTGTGTAACTCTGATTTACCAAATTGTCAGTTTCCACATATTTTTCTTCCTGAAGACTAATAAAAGCCCAACTGATTTAAACTAGGTTATTAAACATTTGTATGTTTTTGGATTTGAATACATTAACATAATAGAATAATGGATTGTAAGTAGTTCATCAGTAAATAATCCACAATTATGGAGTTTGCAGACTGATTGAAAATAAATAGCAGCATATTGTATAATTAAGCCATAATCAAATGTCTTTCTATATACAAATGATAAAGTGTCCCCTTGGGCCATGGCCATGTGCTGAGGGTTTTATTTAGTTCAATAGCAAAAGCCTTTCTGTGCCAAGTTTACACAAAAGAAAAGTTAGCGAATTGCTAGGAATAAAGTTGACTGATCTCTCCATACAGTGTAATAATTAGAGCCAGCATTACTCTGTGACTCTGTGCACATTTTGGATACAGACTTTTGCAGCAGCTAGCAAGATTAACCCTCACTGCTACTCAGCAGTAGCTTTGCATAGGCAACCATTTTTTGGTTTGTATACAAAGCCAGAAACATTTCAATTTAATTATGCCTCATATTCCATTAGTAATGCAATTCAACTTCACTTTCAAGCAAAGAAAGTTGAATTTTATACATTTTAAAATCATCTCAAAAATAATGGGTTTGAGATTCTTAGCAGAACTCAGTGTAGGTCCTGAACTCTCTCTGAGACTGAAGTGATGGGTTTGGACATGCAAGAAGATATAGGAGCTCATTGTTTCTGTTTACAAGGCTAGAAACTTGTCAGGAATATTTTAAAGCAAGAATCAATTATTTTTCGGTGTAGCCTTTCACTTAGAAAAATTATGTGGTGTAAGGAAAGAGTTGATTACCTTTCTTCTGAAAGTTGTTTTACATTTGAGTGAGAATACTTAGCAGAACACTTAAAGAAGGTCAGAGAAGAAGCAAGGCAAAAGTACATCAGCAAGAAGAATATGCATCAGAAAATAACCTCTTTCAAAGAAGTCTAAATGCAAGCAGATAAATGTCACTGAAAGGTCTGTCATTTGCAGCCTCTCAGTCAGTGCTGCTAAAAACTCTGCTATACCTGTGTTTAAGCTGAAGGGGCATAAACAGGGATAAACTGTTATTTTTATTGGTGCAAGCAGCACTACTGCCTCATACTGGATGTGTGTAACACCCTTTGCTTTCCATTTTCCGTGCAGTGTGCCCAGGTACCAACAGCACCCCTCAGAAATCGATGCTGCCTTCTAACAACCTGAATTTTAAACAGCCCATAGGTCTAGAAAAAATGGTTCTGGGACTAATGCAGCTGCAGGTGGTTTTTCAGGATTAGACCCACCATGTAAACTATAACCTTTAAATAATTCTCTGGAATTAAGAACTCATACAGTGTTGGACAGAGTTTGATGAAGCCTTGAGCAGCACTGGGAGTCACAGTCCCTGTGGGGCTGCCAGCTCAGTGCCAAAAGCCAGTAACTCCAGGAAAACACACTCAAGGCAAACTCCTACGGTCTAAAACTGTGCTCTTAGAGCAGTGTTACACAGCACTGTGTCACAGTCCCTTCTCAGCTTCCATGCCCCTTTTAGTAACCACATCACAATTCTGGAGTCTGAGTTAGTAAGGGAGAGAAGATGAACTTGTTCAGTGCAAGGGATTCTTTGAAATGACAGCACAGTTTCTTCTGTCTTTTGATCCAACATTTTGCTTGGTGCTGTGAAACTCCCACACTACAAAACTCTCACACTGTTTAATGCTTGATGTTGATCCCTATGTTCCATATTGTCTTCTTGAAGCTTATTTATTTTTTCATCTCTTAATACCTTAAAGCCCATTGCTGGGATTTCAGAATGACTTCTGGACCAGAAGGAGCACCTTTCGCATTCTTATAGTTTTCATGGGAAGTTTCTGCTCTGCACGAGGTAACTGATTCCACTGAAACAGTTAATCTACCACGGTGAACCAGGCCTGTACCTATATTTTTCTTATAAATGGTTATGAAAAATTAAACACAGTGGATGCTTCTGTTGAAGTCAAAGCTTTGAAATAGGTAGCAACTCATCTTATGTGCTACCTTACTTGTTCAGCATTGTTCATAGCCATATGAATAATTTACTTGGAGGGAAGCCAGACGAGAGCCAGAAAATTAGAGCTAGGCTACTCTGAGGTAAGTGAATGTGCGGATTTTTTTTTTTCTGCAGTTAATGCGATCTCACTTGTCCCCTAATAAAAGTTCATGAGAGGCTGAAATATAAATATTACTGAGCAGCTGCTGTGAGTTTAATCCATGTTCCATTAATGAAGACATTTTGCTCCTAGTGCTGGATCGGAATCTGACATATTGTTTTCTTGCATTCCTTGCTCTACACCTGCAAGGTTTTTGGTTAAAAATATGTGATATGCTTTAGATAAATTGTTTTCTAAAACTAATTTTGGAATAGTTATACAATTGTGAAATAAGTATAGCTGTGGAAAAACAAACTACTGGATTGTTTTCTGACTGTAGACTGAAGGGAAAAGGCTTTGCAGGCTGAGTATAAATATACTACCAGGCCTAAAAGAAACAAAGCATAACACACTGTACTATATGAGAGACAGGAAGGCACACAGTCCAAGAAGCAACAGCTTAGTCAAGACCTTCTTTCACCTCCTTTAAATCTTGCAAATGCATATTATTCCAACTGAAGTATTTATTTCCCAAGGTGCTGAGCAAGACTTGGACTTATTTGAATCAGCTCTTGTACCACCTATATCTTTCTCTTAAAAGAAATCTGAAAAATAAAAGACTCCCCCAATCCTTTTAATACTGGGAGAGGGAATTCAGAGAGGGGGAAACAAGTTATCATGGTTTAATTTGCAGAACAAGCCAAAAAAAAAAAAAAAGTCCCTGATAAATGAGAAATAGCCCCATTATGTTATTATTCTGTTACCTAAGAAACTATCTTCAAAACAGAAGCCCTCATAAATACTCTGGAGATGCATCAGACACTTTTCCCTGCTGTATGACATTGTGTATATGGTTTGGCAGGAGTTCATCGTGTAGAAGATAAACTAGCACATAGTGCCAGGATTCTATTACTCTTGACCCTGACCTTTGGCTGCATGCTGTTTCCAGTTGCACTCCATCTTTAAAAAAAAGACAGCGACCATTTTTTTACCCTTTCTTTTTTAACTTCTGTTTTTAAACTTCTTTACCATAATCTACCCTTTGTCTGATACATATTTGAAAAACAAGTTTTCTGATCTCTTTTTTCTCTCTCTTTTTTTAACTTCTGTTTTTCATTCCTTAAACCAGCAGTAGTGCTCCTGCCAAAGTTGACTTTCCCATTCAGTCTTCTCTTTTTTTTCCTCTCCAAACAGTAACTATCTCAATAATGTAGAAGAGTTTCTCTATTTCTCTAATTTTCTCTAGCCACGGAGAAAATATATTCTTGAAAATGGCTTGTTTTTCTATGCTATATTAACTATTCTGTGAATCCAAGTTATCAGTTTATTGTTATTAACCAAACGCGTTAGCAGTAAAGTCTTGGGAAAGGAGGTGTTCTTTCCCCTGATACAGAATCAACGTTCAGAGCTGTCAACTCTATAGAGAGGATCGTGGAACTACAAAGGGCAAGTGAAATTTTTAATTATGTTCTTTTCCTACAAAATTATGATCTCTATCAAAAGTTCAGATATACTGCATAAGGTTGTGGTAATTTGCAAAGCACTTTGATACAGAGCTACAATATAAGTACTTGGTAAACTACAGAGAGTAGATTAGGCCACAGGAAAGCAGAGGGATATTCTTGAAAGTTTAGAAGGCTGCCTTCTGTACTCCTAGTTCAGGCAAAACTCCCAGTGAAGTCACCGGGAATTCTGTTTGTATTAAGCAGGACAAAATTAGGTCTCTGTTTTCCCAGTAGGGATCAGGCTAACTGCCATGGATGAAAATGTTTTCAAATAGAAAGCAAAATAAACTTTTTTTTAACTACCTCTGACTCTCTGGAGTGGACTTTTAAAAAATTAAATCCTGGTATATCCAATGGCTTTTCATTTTGTGAATGTTGCAGTAATCAGAGTATATCCTTTGTTTATGCAACTTTTAATAACAAAACAGGAAAAGAAATTACAGAAAAACCACCCAGATATGTTTTTTTTTTTCAGAGGATAAGTGAGAGACAATCAATGAAACTTCATATAAATGCTATACTTGCAAGAACAGAAAATTTTAGAAACTAAATGTATCATAACTTCACAAAAGTCTCTGGTGCATTAAAGTCAACAAAGATGTGTTGCAATACAGCTTTCCTAAATGTTTAGCTTACTTTAGAAAAAGAAAATGTTAACACTGTAATTATAAACTGTTAATACTGGTTTGTATTTGGGGGCCAGGACTGAAAATGATATAAACAAACTGTTGTTACAGAAATTTCTTCTTTAGTTAACTCTTTCATTCTACCTGTATTTACCAGAAAGTGTGGTATGATAAAAAGGAAGAAGTTGAATGCCTGAAGGGAATAAAGCCCAAGATTCCTGACATTCACCCCAAGTCTTAACTTATATACTTGATGGTGACTTGAATTGCAATCAAAATTAAAATTTGATTTTAACAGAAAGTAAAGTTTTTATTAATATGTTAACAGAGAATTTCCAGTGAAAATTAAGAAGTCATAATTGGATAAAGGTCCTGATTTTATTTAATTTTTATTTTAATTTTTATTTAATTATTTTATTTAATATTGTCCAAAACTTACTTATCAGAAATACTTACATTTAAACTTCACAGTTATAAAGCTTAATCCATAGGAAGATTTTTAGGAATTCCAAAAAGTATAGTAGTAGTAATGAAAAATATTAGAAACATGACTGTAGAGTTACCTGCTCTCCTCAAACTGTTACACCAAGGCTATTTGAACAGAGGGTAATAAGAAAAGCAATATCTAGACCAATTTATTGGCCTGGAAGCCAATTGACATGGCCTGGCCACAATCACACTAATAAATTCCTTTACATTACAGAACAGGGTGCTGCATCCAAGCCTCTCCCTGGGAATGGTCCTTTGGCATGTGCTGGTCCCCAGACAGATAGTGCAATTTAACATGAGCCAAAAGGGCACCAGGGAATAGATTAACAATTTCACCATACAGATAACAGTTTTTGGGCTGCTGCCCTGGTCCTGTCCACTTCACTAATACAATTATAGTCAAAGATCCTGGGTCCAACAAGTTTTACGTATCTATTTTCAAAATGGAAAACCTCAGCATCACTAAACTGTGAGTATAACAGACATTAGAGGAAATAACACTCCTATACTTCATTAAACAGTTAGAGACACACAAAAAATTGCACTTCCAAGTAATGTAGAATTTTATGAAGAATTTTCTCTCCCAGATTCTCTGTTCTCTTTTCTTTTCTACGAAGTCTTGATAAAATCTTGTCTCCAAGCCAAAAAGACAAGGAATTTTAACCAAGGCTTTAAGCAGACATTCTAAAATGTATCCAGTTCTCATGGAACTAAGCTGAAGAAATATCTGGCCTGAGCTCTTCAGGATCGTGGAGATTACCTAGACGACTCCATTTCGATCAGTGATTGAAGTAATACTGTGACTGGACAGTGCAAGGAAAAACTGACAAATTAAGTAAGTTTTCATGTGAAAGAAGACATATCTACCTGTTTGCAATAATTAATACATTGTCATGTAGAAGGAAGTATGCAAAAACTCACTTTTTTTTCTTTGTTGTTCAGAGCAACTTATTTTCTGCTGCTGCTGCTATCACAAGATTTTCTTATTTACATTTCAAGGGCTGGTTAAGCAAATTTTAGTCTATGCTGTTATAAAAGGCTTTACTGCTCTTTTTTACCTTTTCCCCAATTATGTGGTCATGTCCTATTCCTTGTTCTTGGCAGTACACAGTTGCTTGGCTTGGGGAGCTCATCCAAAACTCTATGTAGTCCCATGAGTAACTGCACATGCAGTAGAGCTAGAAAATATGATCATTTCTGAAAAATTGACAGCACTGGACATGCATAACCAAAAAAAAAAAAGTTTGAGAAAGAAATATACTAGCTGTATTCAAACCTAATACAGGCTTCTCAGAGAAGAAAGGAATCTCTTCTCTGTGCCAGAAGGGGATAGAACAAAAAATACTGGGCTTACATTGCTGCTTGCTGCAAAGGTGATTAAAGTTAAACACTAGGAAATCATTCCAGCAGTACAGATAGTAAAGGACTGGAACACATTGCTTAAGGAGAGTGTGGAATTACCATCATAACAAGTGTTTAAAACAGCTGTTTTTCCAACAGCTGTCCACAATGTCCTTAGCAGAGCCAGTTCTGCCTTGGGGCAATGCAAAGTACCACACGACCTCTCAAAATCCTGTTTCAGTTCCATTTTCTGTGACTGCATGATTGGCTTCAACAAGTTGTTAATCCATGCCCTGTCACATTACATGATAAGTAGAAGTTAAGGAAAGAGTCACCATCCAAAAGAAATATTAGCTTGTTTTGTATGCAACCTAAGCCTGATTTGCCTGATTTCATCACACAGGGCCTGAGTGGGAGAAGAGACTGAGTCATAGGATGCAGGACTGAGCTGTGCCTGTGAGAGGAACAGTTCTCTTCCAGAGATCTTTGGATTCTTGTGCTTCATTTTCTTTCTTCCTAATGGTATAATTCTTTCATAGAACTAGTGACTGTGATTCTCCAGATGGAAACCTTTCAGAAGTGTTATGACTTTACTGTTCTCTCTTATTTACAGACTTCTGTCCCAAAGTAGTCAGAGATGATGGTATCTAAGCCTAAATACTTCAGTTAAGCATATGGTGTCTTCCTCTAGAGATTTTCTAAAGTACTTATCAAAGAACTGCTTCTGCTGGCAAGTTCAGGAACTTGTTATTTCAGGAGCAATTTTTCCCTAATCTTCAATAGCAGTAGTAAATTAAATATGCGAGGGGCCACTCTCTGGCCTCCAAGTCAAAAGTCAAAGCCAGGCTTCCTCCACACTATTAAATTACTTAACCCTACAAAACACCTTTAGGAAGAGTTCCTGCAAAATCCCGAGTTGCAGTAAAAATTGTTCTGAAATGTGTTGATTGACCTTGTTGAAAAATCAAACCAGAGAATTAATGGTGTAGCTGCTGAAATTTCAGTGGCTGGGAGTATTTACTAATTGCATTTAAGATACTAGTGTGGAGGGCACATAATGGTTAAAAAATTCAGTAAAAGCTGCACAGATAAGGTTAGATTGAATTCCACTGTGAAGTATGCTGAGTATATAGAGAATCAGAGAATATTTTAATACAGAATCAGAGAATCACAGAATGGTTTAGGTTGGAAGGGTCCTTAAAGATCATCTAGTTCCAATCCCTGTTATAGGTAGGGACACCTTCCTCTAGTTCAAGCTACTCAGAACCCCATGCACCCTGGCCTTGAACATTTCCAAGATAGAGAGTCCATAATCTCCCTGTGTAAACTGTTGCAGAGCCTCACCACTCTTCTAGTAAAGAGGTTCTTCCTAATATCAAATCTAAACCCGCTGTCTTTCAGCTCAAGGCCTTCTTCCTTGTCCTATCACTTCATAGCCTAGAAAAAAGTCCATCTCCAGCCCTCCTGTAGCCCTTTTAGGTACTGGGAGGTGACATAAGGTCTCCCAGGAGCCTTTTCTTCTGCAGGCTGAACAGTCCTAACTTTCAGCCTATCTTCACAGGAGAGGTGCTTCAACTTAGTGACCCTCTCTGGACTGATTCCAACAGGTCCATATCTTTGTGTTGGGGCCCCAGAGCCAGACACAGTAATTCAGATGGAATCCAGATATGAAAAATACCTTTTCCTTCACTTCTGTTTCCATGGCTTCATGTGTTTGGACCATCGTCACTGTTTTGGTAAGCTGAAGATACTCTTTATAACTTTCAAGAGCAGGCTCATAAGCCTGCTGCTGAAGACGTGTACACCTCAGTGATAAGGGGCTTTGCAGGAGGCACTGGAGTACATAGGGAGGAAGGTTCTAAGACTGATAAATTCCTGCAGATGCAGCTGTAAAGATAATCTTGGTCCAGTCATAAAAATCCTGTTAAAATTGCATAAGCACCTGAAATTTTCCTTTTCTCAGATAGATTATCTGTGCCATGGTGAATTCCAGGGGCATAACCCCCAAGTTTATCTGAGAATCGTACTTCCAAAGCTTTCTTCAGTACATCAGCAGAATGTGCAAATAAAAGAATTCACATAAAACCAGGCAGAACTTCAGGAGATACCTGCTCCTCAGGTAAACAGTACAGAGTCTTACACTTGTTAGGAGATGAGTCAAGAGAGAAGTATCTAGGAAACTGATAAAGCAAGAGTAATTAAATGCAAAACTATTCCAAGAATTCAATTTAATATTTAGGGGTATTACTTAGTAAATTTAAGAAACTAGGAAAGCATTTACTTATCAAATATTTTTTGGCACAGAAACAAAGTGAAGGATATCTAAAGGGTTCAGTTACGATGGAAAGAGAGTTAAAGGACAATACGACAAAAGCAAAGCAAATTGGACTATTTGTATTTGGCTACAGAAGGAACTAAGGCAACAAGATATAAAGACAGCAAGAGGTACCAGGTTGAGAACTTGGTGTTATGATTGTGTAGGCAGTGTTCCCAGGACAGTTGTGAGGGAGAGAAGGCCCCAGGAGAGCAATCACAGGGAATTACCCATTTATAGAGACAGTTTTGTTTTAGGGAGTACTCTATGGTAGAAATGATTGATACACATTTTATTTATTTACAAGTGCCATGGTTACCCAGACAAGTTTTGCTCTCTGTGTTCTGGACACTAAGGGTAGATGAGGCTGCCCACACCCCAAGAAGCAACCAGACCATTCAGATGGGGTAGGATGTTTAGATTCAGCTGGAAAAGTGATCTCAGCATGATTGTAAGCTGAGACAAAACCACAGAAGTTCATCAACCTGAGCTTGCCTTAGCCTCAGGACAGAGCAATGTCTCAAATGTACATTCTCTTAGCCATATGAACATGAGATGCTGGAAGCATTTTGGACTTTTAAACAAGGATATGGCCACCACACATGGCTGGAAATTCATTACTGGTGCTTTGAGCTGGGTACCCTCTTGCAAGGCTATGCTGTGATGATCCCAAGAAGAATCAAGCAGAAACTTCCAAAGAAGGCTTGTATCCACCGGTCACCAGACCTGTGAAATGTCTCCCCTAAGGATGACATAGATGCAAAACCTTAGATGGGCTCAAAGGGAGACTGGAAAAGACCACGGAAAACAAATACACTGAGGATTAGTGACTCAAAAAATCATTTCAAATGCAGGAAATCCACTAAAAATTGTTAGAATCTCAGAGAGTATTTGGGGTTGATTTTATATCTCTTTAGGTGTTCCTAGTCCAGTGTACAGACAGTATAGCTGTTCTAAAGATGTTGTGTGCTGGAGCAGCAGCTGAGGAACATCCTGATTCATGCATGGATTATGTCCAAGGTGCACATGTCTTGGTCTTGTGTAACAGGGACCACATGGCTCCACATGAAGCAAGAGCATAGCATGTCAGTCTCCTTCTTTCCCATTTCTTTCACCCCTCCTCCTCAGCAATACTGTGGAAGCAGCTGTTTATGTTACTCTTTCTTGGGCCAAAGAATGAATGATGTCTGCATTAGTTTGAAGGAATCCCTCTTTGAAGGAATTCCTCTTTGAACTGCTTTTTGAATTCCTACATAGAGGTCATTCATCCTTGCACAGAAAGCAGAAGAACCAAAGTTTATGGATGTATATCTGAGTATTAACATTAAAGCAGAGATTGATATTTACTACTTGTTTTGAGTGTCAAGAAATAAAGCTGGAGCTCTGAAAACTAGTCTCATAGGTATTGCTTAAATGGAAACATAAAGGAGTCGTATTGAACTAATTCATCATGTGCACTTTATTTTACTATTTCCTAAAATTTTCAAGTTTATTCCTACACTAAGAAGAAAGAATGAAATAGCATACTGTCATGGAAAAAAGTAACACTGTTGCTAAAGGAATAGTGATAAAAAGATTATTCGGTAGAAGCAAACAGCAACACATAGAACTGCCACTTTGGACAAACAGCAGCTGCTCTGCTTAGACTTCAGCCAAGCACCAAGGGGTTTTCTTCCCTCTATTGCCCGAGAAGTTTTCATGTTTAAATAATCCAAAATACAACAACTTTTGCATATTTTTAATTAACATATATAAATTTATACAGATGCATATACACATATATTCCAGTGCACACACACAGATACAGACACAGTATTTTTCACAAGTACCTATCTAGGAATAACTGCTGTGTATATTGAGCTTACTGAGGTATGTGTTAAGTAGGTAGAAATTATTCATTTTTATAATACATTATAATCCAGAATGTGAGGAGGTAAAAATATAGTTTAGAGTTAGCTTAGGTTTGAAAAAAAAAAATGTGGGTTAGACAAAGAGGGCTACAGACAAAGCCAATCACACCAGAAGCTACCTATTTTTCAGGTTTCCATCAAGCTTAGAAAAGATTTGGCATCATCAACTTTTTAATTTCTTTCAGTTGTTTTTTTTTCTTTTCTTTACAGCATGACTGGTCATTTCCAGAATATCACTAGCCTACTAGGCAGAACTGCTCTTGTGTATATGAATAAAGTTTTAGGTACTTGTTATGGAGATAATTCAGAGCATTATTAAAGTTTCAAACCTAGCAAGCCATGTTAAGTCTCAGGTTTGATCTTATCTTGGCTTCCCCTTGTCTGTATGTGCATTTATGTGTCCTCTTATATGTATACATTCTATTCATATGCCTTTTTAAATTTGTTCATGTTAGATGTTTGGATAACACTGCATATCCTTGAAAGATATAATCAAATCACATAGAAGTGTCTTTTTTAAAGGATTTTGCTATTAATGGAAATTCAGAAAGAAATATATATTCTTACAATCTTCTAAATGCAGTCGGCAAACAGGTTCATGTTCTGCTTCCAATTCAATTTGAATCCAGCTATAATCAGTAGATCACAAAAGTTTTATATATGCATGTATGTGTGGGTATGTATAAAATGCACAAGTCAGTTTAAACACAGAACATATTTTTAAAATTAAGTCTTAATTTCCAGCTTCATATTTACTAAAATAAATAAAGTCTACAGTACGAATATATAAGTACAGCCTGACATCATGGAAATAAGTTTGACTTAAATGAAAGCTCAAGTTCACATATTTTCCAGTCTATACCTGGAAAATATCACCTTTTATTGCAACTTATCTGTAAGGGCTGGTTTATAAGAATTAATGAAAATAATAAGAGGTAAAGTATGATTAAATCACCAAGATTTCCCTCCACATGAAAATGTTCAGATTTTTTAGACCCATGTACTATTATTGCCCACGAGCCTGGAAACAAACCTTGATATAAACACAGAATCCAAACCACAGAACATGACTTGTTTAAAAAGTTAAATTCTGTGAAGTAAGGCAGGAAACGAGATTTATCCTTCTGGGATTTTTTTGGCATGAGCAAGGAACTAGGCATGCTCAGTGCATGTCATATCCTTCATCTATCACTGCTCTCTGAAGTAAATCAATTTTTTTTTTTTAAACTTGAACCAAGAGAAGGCAACACAGCCACCATCTGAAATGTGTAGAAATCCTTCTGTTTGACATGGCATTAAACAGAAGAAGGCAAATTACAGTATGTTGCCTTAAGGATTATTGTTGCACATTTTGTGCCTTCTGGCTGTGGCAGTATTTGTTCCTCCAAGTGAAATTAGTTGGGCCCAAGCCATTTTGCAACACTGTAAAAATAAATTGCTGCACTTGATAAGTGAATGTTAAACTTGTCACTCTAAGCTAACTGCAAATTGTTTTTAGTGTCTTCAGGATGAATTGGCAATCTCTGATGGGAGCTATGCCGAAGGTCAGCTTTGTCCCTTTGAAGCCAAGTTTAGGTTGCAGCTCAGGAACCAGAGCAAACACTCTGCTCACGAGAAGGAATATTTCCAACACAGTCCAAAGCTTCCAGATTAGACAACATCAAGTAAAAAAATCTGGGATCACACTAACTCTTCTATTACATCATGTTACACTTGTAGGACAGTACTATTTAAACATCAAGACAACCTGAAGTGCTTGCTTAGGAGGTTGGAGAGGAGGGAAGTCCTACAATAAGGAAAAATATGAGGAAAAGGATTTCTGATTGGCCAGTTTTCTTGTGTAGTCAGAAGTTCTTGCTCCTGCAACCATCCTTGGTGCCAACCTCTCAGGACTCCTACACCTGAACTGAATGCTGTATCTTCCTTCAAACAGCTGCAGGATTGTAGCAAGAAGGAAATGATGGTGTAAAACCATCAAACTCAGTAAAATTTTGGAATTAGGTCCTTTATATACACAGTCTGTTTGGCATGCACTACAGCTGGCCACTACGGTGGCCTTTTTTCTCATGCAGACTTATAAATCTGGGAGTCTGTCAGTCCATCAGTCAGTCAACTTTTCTGTTGGAAAGTCCCACTTCATAAAGTCAGCATGTCTCTTGGGGAACCTGGCATTTTGCTAAAATAAAAACAGATTTTTTTTACAGGGAAAAACTGAAACCATGTATTCCTTATTACCCACCTCAGGATGTCTGCACAGAGTCAGTTCATCTGACCTGCAAGCCCAGGCAGGCTGCTGGAAGGAAAGTCCAGGTCTGGAGGAGTCAGCTCCAGCACTCCCCATGTTGTGCCTCCATCTCGATAGTTCTGCAGGACCTGGGACAGAAATGGACCAAATGGTCCACATGTTCCACACGGTTCCACATGTGTGTAGAAGACCCTGGTCAGATCCTCAAGTACACCTGGCAATCTTTCCCCAGGTCTGGCAAGTAGGGGGAAAAAAGTACTACTCCGCTTCTGTTTTTAAGGGAAGCTTCCTGGAAACATTGTGAGGAAGAAAAAAAATTACCTGAAACACTTCTGTCTATGTATTATTAATGAATGAATAAAATAATGCTAAATGGTAGATTTGAGATGGATTCAAGAAGAGAGGCAAAAGAAGGTAGTGGTTGGGATATTTCTCCCAGCCGCAGTTTTTCAGATGGATTCCTCTTTTCTGAGAGGTTTTGTTAACTAGTGGGAGCAGTGAGAAATTTTTACCTTCTGTAGAAAGCACAGAGGAATAGAAACATTTCCAGTGCATGCTTATTACAAGGCAATGCAACCTTGCTAGTGGTCTCAAGTGGCCTGAGGGGGTGAGACAGTAGTTTAGAAACTCAGCCTCTGTAGTCCCTGGTCCCTCTCTTCCAAGACTGCAGCTACAGATGCTTGCTTCAGCACAGGCTTTTGTGATAATGGACACCTCCTCTGGGACCTGGATTAAGCCCAAGACTAAGTCACTATAGCAACAAGTTTTATGGAGCCGCTGCCAGTAAATATTATGGTAATTGGTTACTGAAATCTGGGGTAAGTCATTATCCATGGTTTCACTATCAAATATAATGAAGAAACATATTTAATGGTGACTTTTCTAGACCAGTCCTTGCAAGTTTCTTCAGGTAGTTGACAGCATTTTAAAGCACATAATTAAATAAGAACAACAGAGATCTGTAATATAGTGAAAATGCACAATATGACTGAAAATTATAATGGCACTCCAAGATATTTTTGGGGGTTTAAAGTGGGAACCTTTCCAAGCAAAAGGACAAGAGATATCCTGGAGGTTTAAAATAGTTTTTTCTAAGAAGACAGAGATAATAATAAGATAAATCAATTATGTAAGCTTGATGAGTTTGTCCACCGGAGAACTATTACATATTATCTTACTCTCTGCCTCACCAATTTTGCTTAGAACTCACACAGTGAAGACTCAGAGAGAAAATCAGCAACTCTTAATAAATTATTTTAATAAATCTTTTCACTCTTTCCACCATTCCTTCTTCTTAATCTTTTCCTTCTTCCTCTTCCTCCCTTTCTCTCCTGAGACACAACATCTCTCACTTTAAAATTATTCCTATTGCAAGAACCAAGAAACTGGCTCATGATCAGGTGCAGCTTCTAGAGAATAGCTTTCAATTATAGTGAAATGAAGAAACTTAAAAAATTATTCTGGTATTACTGGAATTGCTATTCTCACTAAGTTTCCAATTAACTTTCAATCAAGTATGTAATTTCATTTTTCTCAGAAATTATTTCTGAAATATTTTGCTGAGGTAACTCTGAGTGTTTGACAACAAAATTTGAATCAGGAATTGCCTTTTGATTGGTATTCTTTGCAAGGGAAATACTTTATTGCACTTCATACTAATATAAGCTTATAATGGAAAGGGGCTTTTGCTTCACTGCCATGATGGTAGAGAACTGAAACTGATATTGCCAAACAAACATATCAGGATAGCCTGAGAAAGCCCCATAGAAACTGTGAAATATAGAAAAGTAAAATACAAGCAAACAAACTAATGCATTTGTCTCTTAATTTCTGAGACACCACAGTGCACACAGATTACTAAATAAAAAATTTTCTTGCTATAAAAATCATAAAATCATAGGGTACTCTGAGTTGGAAGGAACCTTAGAGATCATCTGTTTCCAACCCCTCTGCAGAGGACACCTACTAGTCCAGGTTGCTCCAAAACCCATCCAACCTAGCCTTGCACATTTCCAAAGAAGGGACATCTACTACCTCTCTGGGCAACCTCTACCAGTGTTTTATCAGCCTCATTGTAAAAAAATTTTTCTTATATCTAATCTAAATTGCCCTTTCTTTGGTTTACAAACATTATGCCTTGTCCTGTTGCTACAGGTCATGCTAAGGAAGTCTGTCCCTGCCTTTCCAGTACTTTTTCAGGCACTGGAATGTGATATAATTCTTCCTGGAGCATTCTCTTCTCCAGCCTGAGCAGCCCCAAGTCTCTCAGCTTCACAGGAGAGGTGTTCTATCCTCTGATCCTCTTTGTGGCTTCTCTGGACACACTCCAACAGGTCCAAAGGATGTTATGTTGGACACCCCAGAGCTGGATGCAGTGCTCTAGGTGGGGTACAAGAAGAGTGAAGGGAAAGAATCCCCTCCCTTCCACTGCTGGCCAGCCTTCTCTTGATCCAGGTTCGCTTTCTGGGCTGCAAGTGCAGGTCATGTTGAGCTCAACATCCACCAGCACTCCCAAATCCTTCCTCCTCGGGGCTGCCCTCCATTCATTCTCTGCCCAGACTGTAATTGTGCTTGGGATTGCCCCAACTCAGCTGCTGGATCTTGCACTTGGCCTTGTTGAACTTCATGAGGTTCACACAGACATGCCCCTCAAGCCTGTCAAGGTTCCTCTGGATGACATCCCTTCCCTCCAGCATACTGACTCCACCACACATCTTGGTGCTCCCAGCAAACTGGCTGAGGAGTCTGCTGCTCATGTTGCTAACAAAGATGTTAAACAGATCCAATACCAACATGAACCCCTGAGGATCACCATTTATCACTAGTTTCCACTTGGACATTGAGATGTTGACAGTCCAGCCAATTCCTTTTCCCCTGGTGGTCCATCTGTCAAATCCATGTCTCCAGTTTAGAGAGATAAGGATGCCATGCAGGAGAGTGTCAAATGCTTTTTATAACTCCAGGTGGATGATATCAGTTACTTTTCCTTTATTCATCAACACGGTAACCCTGTCATAGGCCACCAAATTTTTCAGGCATCTTTTGCCTTTAGTGAAACCTTGTTGCCTGTCACAAGTCATGTCCTTATTTCCCATGTGTCTTGGCATAATTTCCAGGAGGATCTGCCCCATGATCTTACCAGCCATAGAGGTGAGACTGACAGGCCTGTAGTTTCCCAAGTCTTCTTTTTCTCTTTATGAAGAAATGGGGTATGTTTCGCCTTTTCCAGTCAGTGGGAACTTCACCAAACTGCCAGTTTGATATTTCAGTTTCCTGTTTTCAAACAGGATGGATAGTGGCTTAATTCCTTCATCTGCCAATTCATTCAGGACCTATGGATGCATCTGATCAGGTCCTTTTGGTCTTTTGCACCTTCATATTCCTTAGATGGTCTTGAATATGGTCATCTTCTGTGGTGGGAGAATGGGGATTATATTTTTCCGTCTCCCATAATCAATCTTGATTATCCTGAAGATAAAAGAATTTTTTGTTCTAAAAGGAAAGGTTGTGGAAAGTCCTTTAGCCCATCTGGACAAACAAAAAGCCCTTCATATCTCCTCTTGCTCGTCAACAACAGCTTTTCTGTTTATGTGGGTTTGGGAATTAGATTTCATTTTCTAATACAAAAGTTGAGGGGTAGAAATAACTTTTAGGTGTTTTCACATGGCTAGCTCTTCTCACTTTATATTGAAATCTCTCCTGCTGTGCTTGCACAGATATGTCAAAGGTGGAAATGAAAAAACTGGGTTCTTCTGTACACGTAAAAGGGGCTGGTGCTGACTATGGCCTTGTGCTTCAGAGCCAAGCTGCAAAAATCCTATTAAGTGAAGAACTGATTAACCTGCCTCATGGGATACTTTCTTCTAGTAGCTGAGCTTGCTTTCATCTCTGCAGTAAGAATATAGATGATAGAGGGTGTACGTGCTGTGAAAAAACTTATGCCTGAACAGGAACAAAGCCACAGGTCTGAAAACAGAAACCAAAGTCAAAAGTCAGAAACAACCCAGCTTTTTTTTTTTTTTTTCCCATTTGATTATTATGTGATTGAAAAAAACCCAACTTTATCCTTTTCATTTATGAGCTCTACTTCATAAAATAAAGTATATCTGTGTAAAGGAAGTTTTTTTCCATTCTGGGTTAAAACTGTTCATCAGTGAATAGACATTGGCATATATTATTTTAAAATAACTTTTTTTGCAAACAACAGTGTCTGGTGGTGATGTCATGACAATTCAAGTCCTATTTGGCGTGTATATTTTTGTAGGATGTATAATCTGGCCTTGTTTCCACCAACAGAGATTGATTTTGATCGGTGTACAATTGTTTTTTACTTCAGTGATTGTTGAACTAAGGAGTACCTTCAACCTAAATGTCTCTCCCTTTTTTTATTTTCCTTTTGATTTATAACACTCAAACTTGAAGTCACATACTGGCTTAGGCATAAAAATCAGTATACCTGTGGTGCACTTTGATAGTACATTGAAGACCACTTTCTACATCTGTGTGTCAAGACCTACTTTTGTTGAAAGTCTAGCATGAGAGCTTGGCCTGTAGAGCTTTCTCAAACACAGCATCTCTTGCTAGGCTTACAAGCATAGGACAGACCTGGAAAGAACAGAATTTTAGAGAATGCAGAAGTCCAAGCTGAAGTATTAGCAGTGCAGGATCCTCCTTAATCCCTTGTCCGGTTACCCAGAGAACAACCTCTAAAGACAAAAATCTTGGACAGCACCTGCACTGCATTTTGTGGCAGCATGACATAGTATAACAAATATGCGAGCTTAACCTGCTTCTTGTCTTGGCAGAACTGCAGCAACTCCGTGGTTATTCCTAAAGCAGTACATGAGCAGGCAGCAGAGCCAGGAGAAACGCAGGTGTGGAACAGGGAGCTCAGGCAAGGCTGCAGGAGCAAGAGGCTTCAGGGAAAAGCCATTATCCTGCAACCAGGGTGGACCTTTCTCCTGCTGCCTGCAGCCCCACACCACAGATGTGATGAAGGTATGAGTTACTGGGGGTGGAGTTGTGGTTACAACTCATACCACAGCTCAGATAATACTGGTTAAGTAGCAGAGACTTGATCGTGTGTCTAGGCTGTAATTGGTGTAGCTTTGTCTACTGTGGTGCTATCTGATCTGGTAAGGGAGATGACAAATATATGGATTTATTTAATTTCTTCATCTACATTTATGATAATTTGAAAAGACGCCTTTCCAAGGCATCTAGCCTCCCCCCCAACATTGTTAATAATTCTATAAAATAAAAGCACCATTAAAGTAATCATTTCCACATGCACTGAATCAGCCAGCTGCCTCCTGAAACTCCTTCCCACTCTATCTTTGTGGGAAGCTTACAATCATCCCTCTCCAAAATCTCTATCAGAAAAATGTCTGGACAGAGTGATGCTACATAGCAAGGCTGTAAAATGTCTTTGTGGAAGGCACAAATCTTTTTTCAGAGCACAACCAGATAGCATGAATTAATGTAATTTTCAACTTGTAATCTAGAGCTGTCTTTGAGCTGGGTGCCAAAAATCAAGTTGCCTTTCGTACTGTTGTCCCTCCTTTTCACTTAATGGTTGTTTTTACCAGGAATTTTACTCCAGGCAAGAGTGGATCAGTTTCGCCAAGTTCCCTCACCCCACTACCAATGACCAGTTTGCATTGAGAACTGCTCAGCTCACCCCTGGCATGATATAGCAAAATTCCTTGCTGCAGATCTAAGAGTGAGAATGCCTTGATTCTACCAGGTTTTTGTTGCAGTGTCCCCAGTACCACAGATGTGCTTGAAAATATCTCATATGAGCCTTATCTTGTGCAAATTTTGCTCAAATTACACCAGATAATGTAATAGAGATGATAACTTTAAACTGAGAAATTCTCAGTTTCTGTCCCTGTGTATAGTCCTGTAGAAATGCCATCCCTGAAGCCAAACTGTTCTGGGATACCACAGGGTTGATAGAGCCAATTCTAACATAAAGTATTACATATTACTAATGAATTGAAAGCTGAAGATAGAAATTATATCTGTCGATTAACATGCATGAATGGAAAACCTAACCACAAACAATAATATTGAGATAAAAAACAGATTAAAAGTGGCAATGAATTTGGGCTGATTGTTTCTGAGCATCAGAAGAGTTAGTGGACAGTCCCTCAGGAACCACAGTGGGAGTAAAATACCTCATAACTTTTAGACGATGTTTGTGCAATAGGAGGGGACATGACTATGATCCCCCAATCCAGACCTTACTGCAGCCTTATTACAGAGATAAAATACTAAAATATAAAGCTGGGTTAAAATATATTTATGTGTGAAATTCATCCATGTTAGCATTTAGCATTATGGCTTCTACTATCATATTGTGTGATTGTTCTAAATGCAATAACCACTTGTACCTACAATGAAATCTGCATTTCCTGGAGTTTTCAACTGAAGCTCCTCAGACTACCCTTGTCTTGGCAGATCCCCTTAAGTGCTCTTCAGAGGTTCCTCCATCCAGCTGCAAGTCACTTTGAATAGCAACAAAAGGTGTGCAGATTGAATGTGTTTACTGAATGAAGATGTACAATAGTAGTAATCAATCAAAAGGTACACAAATGGTTTAATTAATTCCGTAAGAGGCTGTTGAGGTGAAGTGGATCCTGTTCTGGATCAGAGAGGAAGAGAAGGTTTTTTACAGAGGTTTCTTTCCGTCTCAGTTACTCTGCTCCAACTTTGTGAGCATTGAAATATCTTTCAGTAAGCCGTGATCTCACTCAAGTTGCATCAGTCCTGCCATGTTTGGGGACTAGCAGAGTAGGAAGACAGAGAAATGTTGTGCCAAAAAAAAAAAATTGTAATTTACTAAATAGGAAATCATCTTTCCTCCTGAAAACCACAGTGCTAAAAAAAGAAAATGTTTCTTTTTCTAATAGCTTTGTGATTATGATATATAGGGCTAATAAAATCCCAACATGCAGAGAAAAATCTTTCTTTTTCAGAAAGCAGCAAACTCTTGCAACCCAAAGTAATTCAAGAAACACAAGCATTTCCTTCAATCTTTCTCCTCAGCAGGGAACAGAGTTCCTAGGGAGGGGTAATGAAGCTCAGCTGAGCTTTGGAGAAGGTCTATAGTAAACTGTCCCTACACTACAGTTCTCAAGCTCTTATACTACAGGATTGAAGAATAAATAATTCTGCCTCTGCCATGTAGACATCAAGCCTGAAGAGACAAGCATGAAAAAGGATCACTCTTAAGTGATTCTCTTCTCTGTATTTCTCCAAATATGATTCTCACCTGTGCCAAGAAAGAATAAAATTTGACTTTTCTAATTTAAAGACAGACATATACTAAGAGACAGTAGGGAATTAGGTTTATATGTATTAGTGTTTTTCTATTTCATGCAACAAAAACATTTAACAATGAAAAGAAAAAATATTTTTTCTCCCACCTCCCCAGTTTTTCTTTGGTTCTAGTTACTTCATAGCTGAGCTTGGGAATGGCTTTCCCCCACCATCTCCTTCCTGCAAGCAGGATCCTATAGGATTGACCCCTAATTTTTCCATATTTTGAATTAGCTTTGCAACTATCAAATACTAATTTATCTCAAATTGAAGTTTCCTGATCTACCAATGCTATTTTTCTCTCATCTCCACCAGAACTGTACCCACAGATACATAATATGCATCATAAAGTTTTCTCACAACATCAACATTTACGAGACGCTCACTTCCATTTTTAGCTGGCCTTTATAACTTTATCTGAGTTACACAGAACTGGATGTAACTGAATCCCCTATCTCCTCAATCTGCTCCTTCATTTACCAATAACTTTACTATTAAATTCCCCTGGAGATAAAAATTTTGTGTTTGACAGGAGGCTTAACAAAAAAAGGTTGGTTTTGTCACAGAATTATGTGAGGTTCTCTTTTTTTCTTTCTCCTTTCCTATCCAGGGGGGATCCTCAGTGCCTAATCCCATACTAATGCAGCAGCTCCAAGTTTGTTGGTTTGCACACAGATGGTCACACAAGTGCCAAGTGCATTGTTGAATGTTATATTGTGCAGTCAGTTTACTGTCAACACTTCAGATGCTACATTTGGCACCAATAGGGTCTTAAGGGAGTCAATATGTTGTTGCTAAGCTTTTATGCCCTAAATATTTTGGAGTTTATTAGAGGTACTCTGCAATTTCCTTATTCTTCTCTATGTGTTCAAGATAGGGTCTACTCAGTTAAAGGGCAAGAGGCAGTCATTAAAAGAAAACTCTTGGTGATGTGAAAAAAAATGTTCATAAGAGGAGTTAAGGACTGGAAGAACTTGACCCGAGAGACAATGGAATCTCCAACTCTGGAGACTTCAAAAGACTAATAGAATAGACTTAGAAATGTGGTCTGAGAAGTTAGCATGTTTTTTGAGCAGGAAGTTGGATTCTTGTCCTCTAGAGCTCCCTTCCACATTAATTTTTTTCTATTATTCTATGGCAGAGCTTCTTTATGCTACTTAGCTGCTGCAAGCATGTTATTTGGGAAGAAGAAAGGGTTCTTGAGTTTTCTTTCTTGTCATCTCAGAGCTGGAGTTTACAAACCTTCCAGGCACACTGCAATGACCATTTCTTCTCACAGACTTTTAATGCCTCAGCAATTAGACAAAGATGCTGTGATTTGAAGAAGGATTTAGATGAATGCTTATGACATCCTCAGGTAGCACTTCTAAGAGAGGACATTCAAAAGCACTCAGTACTGGCCTAAATAGTTCCACTGACATCATTGGGTACTTAACCATGGATGTGAATGGCAGCAGTGTTAGGGCAAAGCCTTGTTCTTTAGAAAATCTGTATTTTGGAATAATGTGATTTGGAAACCCCATAACTGGAAACTTAATGGATCAAACTATAGTAATGAACTTTTTGGATTTCCTAGCTAAGTATGTTAAATTTTAGGAAGTGCCTTTAATTTCCAATAGCCACAAAAAAAAAATTAAAATAACAAATAATTCTCCAAACTTCTCTTTCCAAAAACCACATCAAAAGACAATGAAAGGGGTGCAAAAAAATATTAGATCTACAAAGAAAAAAAAAAGGACCTGCAAAAAAAGTTTATACTATTGATAGAAATACACACTAATTTGAATAATTTTTCAAAATGACAGCTGTTGTACCAATGAATCACTAAAATATTTTTCATTCAGTCAAACAATATTTTAGAAATTGTGGTACATAGAAAGGATATCCCTTGCTGTGCAGAGAAACATAATATGTGCTCCATGGAGTAGGAAACTTTAATGATATATGCAGTTTTGTTATTAAAAGTGAGTTATATATTTTGCTGTACAGTGGAAAATTGTGACCCAGTATAACATATCTTCACATTGTTTATAACTTGAGGAAAATCAACATTCTAGGTTCTCAGTTCGCACAGTAGGAATTGCATTTATTTTGGCCAAATGTAATTTATATAACTGCAAGGAACAATAAAACATGAACTTTATAGTGTTTTCTTACCTAAAAATAATATAGAGCTTGTAAAAGTGAAGAGATTATTATTGTAAAGGAAAAGACAGTAACTTGTAAGCTGAAACTCATTTTACAGCTATGTAAAATTTACCCCAGCTAAAGTATTAAGGCACCTGTATCCTCATTTTCATTTAAGCACAATGATCTCTGAAGGTAAATGTTGCTTTCTCAGTAGCAGGATTCACTGCTGAAGGAAAACACTTAGTATTCCAATGTATCTTTTCTTTATCAATAAGTTGGATTTGCTGGAGTCCTGAGGGTCTCTGCAGAGATTTGTACCCCCCAGGCCCCTTCCCTTCCCTTCCCTTCCCTTCCCTTCCCTTCCCTTCCCTTCCCTTCCCTTCAGCTTTGTCTGTACTAATACATTGAATGGAATCACAGCACAAGTGAAGTCAGTGGAGCTGGATCTTGGCCATCTCTGCTTTTGAATTGTTTGAACAGCCCAAGAAAATGAACTCTTTCCTGAGTGACTCTTGCAGAGTTTACTGTCTAGCCTGGACCAGAGATTATCCCAGGAAATGGTAGGATGCAGCTGACTTGTTGTGGAGGCAAAAATAATTTAAATCTTATGGGCAGACTTCATGAGTTGGTATCTGGGACAAGGAGTGAGCTTCGACACTTATTATTTATTTCATTAGCATTATTTAATGATTAAGCTGAAATATATTTGGTGTATCAGAATGCACTCCAGTGACATAGACAGTAAGAGAAATAAAATGTCACAAGTGATTAATTATTTTTCTTATCCTTTCTTTGATGGGAGAATATACACAGGGAGAAGTATTACTTCAGTTTTACAGACAGGGAAGATGAGTTCCAGAGATAAAGAAAGGAATCTGCTAAAATTTCATTAAGGATTGTGTCAGAGCTGAGAACAATTCCTTGGTCTCTTATTTTCCAGTCCTTTGCTTTTTTTGAGTTAATTTAATTTTTTTTCTTGCTCAAAGGGGATACTATACCATAATTAAAGAGAATGCACTATTGAAAACACAAGAAGAGAACAATAAAAAGCATAGGCAATGCCACAAAGCATAAACTGTAATCTTGCAAAAACATACCACAACAAAGTCATACATATGCTGTCAATGAGTTTTCCATATCATGGTCATGAAGCTTTTTAATGCCGTTTTTAAAGCTGGAGACAGCTGATTTGCACCTCTCTGAAGAGACTCAAATGGGACATGAGTAGACCACAGATTTACCATTTCCTGCTGGGTCTCTCCTTTGCTCATCTGATCTTCTGCTCATACACGACTGGTTCACTTGCAGCAGCCGCCTGCCCAGAGTGGATTTTCTTGGTTTACAAAGGGATGAAGTTAGTCGTTCAAAGACTCCAATCTTACTTGACACTCTAGAGCAAAGAACGCATTAATCATGAAAAGTAAAATATGGAATATTCTGCTTTGGAGTAGTACAAGAATACCTGATTTTTTTTATTAGTTTTAGAAACTGCATTCGTGTTTTCCTGCTATAATACAGATACAGATATTTTGCACACTTAGCTTTAGTCACTCGCAGAAGGTATTTAAATTAGATATCAATAGACAGATACAGAGATCTGCAGAGGCTGAATCAAATCACTTGATATTGAACACTCTTCTAGACAAGTCCATCTCTTACCCTTACACACAAAGCAAGCCTTGGTTCTTATTTAAATGGCACAGCTGCATACCTGAAGTGGGATGAATCTTGAATTTACACCTTAATTAAAACTACAAATGTAGGTCTTCTGTTGTTTTTTGGTTTTGTTGGTTTGTTTTGGTTTTTTTTCCAAAGCAGTAACACCAGGAGCAAGTGAAGAGTTTGAAAAGTCCTTGCTGATTTTCACAAAAAACAAGAGGAATCCTTTAAATTCTAGTCCTCCAATAATTTTTATTTTTCTCAATTAATTCCTCCCTGAGAATTACTATTGATTTCCAGTTCATAGGTAGCAACTATGAAGCAGGATGGCTGGAAAATATGTTTGAATCCTTAAAAACAGAAGCCAGTCTGCACGTTTTAAAATCTACATAATTTAAAGTATTTTTAATTTTAAAAAAATTAATTTACAGTTGAATATCAGCTTTTATGGGAAATTCGTGTTTTAACAATATGAGGGAAAATGCATCTAATGTACAAGAGGCCACTTTTCTTCCTTCACCATTTCAGATCATTTGGGCAACCTAAACCTCCCTCCAGGTAGTTCTCTTCATGTTATTAGTGACAGGGTGTACTTCTGTCTCATCTGGAAGATTTCAGACAGATACAATTAAAGAACAAGGGCAATACCTCACACGTGGGAACTCCAGTTACAAAAGACACTTGGCATTTCACTTGAAACAGTATTTCAGTTTCTAAGAAAAAAAAGACAACAACACTTTTACAATTTTGTATATCCTGTTTAAAACAAAACAAAACAAGCACAAAACACAGACAAACATACACACGAAGCCAGAAAACCCTCACAAAAAAACACCATCTCCCCCCTGCACCCCCACCCCCTCTCCCCCAATTCTTAGGAAGCAAAGGATGCTTTAGGAAAGAACCACTCAATTTTCTGTAGAAAAATTTTGAAAGTTTTTAAACAGTAAATTTTTCTCATTGGCAAGTTGAATAACTGTGACATCTGCTTTCCTTCTTTTTTTCTGGACATAGGTGGATATGCACAGTTATAACATCTAGAGGACATCATTATTCCAAAAGCATGGATTATCAGTAACAGCCTGAATACCTTGACCAGGAACACTGAGCAGTCTTTTGGATAAAAGAGGTTTAAAATAGATTTCCCATTTTATTGTGGTTTTATCATTTTTGTGGTTCATTTTTGTTAATTGTCACTCTAATGCCTGGAAAACCCATGAAAAATTACTGAACTGCAAAGTAGCAATAAAGTGGATAAATGCAATAAAAATGAGGTAATGGATCACAAAATGTACTTTGTGTATTTATTTGGACAAATGCAGTTTAGTTTAATTTTTTTAATGATGCTCTAGTGTATCCAGTAAATGCATCTAAGATCTAGTTTGTGAGCAATAATAAAACTTTGGTAGCACAAGTTCTCAAGGCATTCCTTCCTAAGGGAGGAGACAGATGGATCACATTTTTTGTCATGACTTTTCTGTTTCATTTTGTGTAGGGGAAAAACACAGAGCTTTTGAAGGAGAATGTAAAAACAGAGGGATGATTTTCACTTACAATGTGGTCCATTTACATTATTCCAGCACTGTAAAGGACTCTTACAAACTAAATGTAAAGACACCTGAATGTAACTGGTAATTGAACCCAGTGTAACTACTATGAGTTGCCTATAAAGGAACCCAAAATGATAAAGTATAAAACACACCAAAAAAAAAAAAAAAAAGTTCTGTTTTGAGGTCAATTCCTACTGTCTTTAATTCCTGAGGCAAAAATGACTGCTGTTAAGGAGTGCAGGGCTGGCTCCCTTTTGAAAAGCACTGTGAAATCTTTAATGTTCATGGAGTGCATCACTGGCCCCAGCAGAAAAGGTCTGAAAAAGGGGCCTGAAAACTCAGCAGCTTCTCTGAGGTCATCCTGTTCAAGGTGTGGGGCTTCCTGTCAGTGCTATGGCCAGGCAATGAGCCTCCACATCCATCAGAGAAATCCTGAGAAGAAAGAATTTCATGGATCTGAGAATATCCATAGGGGGCTCAGACTTTTAATCAAAACTGTTTTTCTTTCAGTATTTTCCTGTTTTTTCCTGACAACTGGGGTATTATGCAAGGGCAGTAAACATATAAGAATGTAAAGTTATGTTTCCCAGATGAATGTAATAAAAACATTGAAATTTCTTGCTAAAATCTGGTGATATCCTTTGAATGTTGTATGGGAAATATACAGGCCTGGAAAAAATGTGATTAAAATGTACTTCCTGTTGGGTTCTGATAAGATAGCACACAATTTAGTGCTCATCCCATTGTGTACAGAATTTTATTACTTAGTTTACTATGTTTTGCCTATTATTTATACAAAGTTGCATATAATTGTACTCACATTGAGATCTAAGCACACACACACATATATATATATATATATATATATATGCAGGAATTTGAAGAATGCCCTTTGGAATTATGGAGAACTCTAAGAGAGATCAGTCCCATGCTTCCTTCCCCAAGCCCATGTACATTCACACAGTTTTATGAACAGAAGATATCTTCCTGTTATATTCTGTGTAAAGCCATGCTTAAATGCAACCACAGTGGAGAACTGAAAGAAGCCTGAGAGGAATGCAAGACTGTTTTCTTTTAGTTTATCCCATTTATGATTTTATGGGAGCATATTTTGAAAGACTTTATGAAAGAGGTTTAATCATAATACTGCTATTTTGGAATGGGAAATATTAACTCTTCGTCTAAGAGATGCCAATTTTATACTAAATTGTGTCTTTTCTCTGGTAACATAGAGAAAATGAGGTTCCTGTTTTTTGGTTCATGATATTTGCTCTAGACAATGCCTACTTTTCTTTTTTTGTAATTGATAATGCCTTTATTTGAAAGTATTTGAAAGATGAAAGCTATAAAAGATGAGAGATGTAGAAATCCAGAAATCTGCAATCCTAGCACCATATTCCAAAAAAACCATCCATGAAGCTAGACAAAGGGAATGATTTCCAGTGATGTACCCACCATAACCACTTTCAGGTTATGGCAGGCTTTCTAAATTAAGAGATTACTGAGAGAGAAAATATTTACCTCTAAACCTTACCCTCCTGGGCTGGATCTAGGAACCACAGCTACATCCCCTTATATTGTCCAGGCTGAAAACCATTTTATCACAGAAGCTCTTAAAACTTTAGTTGCAGCTGGCATGAAACTACTCTGCTCAGTTTTAAACTATGTGAAATGCCTAATGTCCAGACAGAGGGCCAGGATCGTGATTGTTGTTCATTAAATTATTTCCTTTTGCTCAAATAGCCAAAACTCTTGGTATGCATCATGAAGAAATTGTGACCCTCAAAAAGTGAAGTCAAATGGAAAATAGTGTCCTGTACTCAAGAAAATTGGGAAACATGGGGAATAGATATCTCATGGAAAATTACAGAAGCCTTATAAATTTATTACAATACCTCTATTTCTTTAATGAATTAAATAGTCATTTAACTGGGTCACATGATATGAAAACATACTATGGTGAAAGCTGGGCTCACAAGGGTAGCATAAAACAATTAATCATATACAAGAAAAGAGCAACACTACAGTCTAAACGATTTTATATTAAAATTAGCATGTTCTGTTTATTTTCTCTGAGAGTGGAATTACCCCCTGTGAGTGGGATTAGACATTTATGAGACTGAATGATGAAAGCTATTGCACCATCTTGTATTAGTTTCTTTTTTATCTTTATTGACATATTTTTGCAACATGCTTGAAGTAGTAAATTGCTCTTTTAAATGCTCAATTTGATTTCATATTGGTCCAGTAAACTCCCATGCAAAGTTTTTGAATTAAAAAAATAAAAAAAAGTAGCCATCTCTTGATTGATATAAACCTGTGATACTTTTATCTATTTCTAATATGATTTGTTGTCTAAACACGTTGCTGACACAGGGATCAAATCCGGGGGCTTACTGGCAGAAACAAGACAGAAAGAATATAATGACTGTCCCACAGACCGTACCACGTTTGAACAATTTGTTTAGTAGGAAGCAATATTAAAAAAATTATGGACCAAGGAGGAAGCAGGGGGCATGTTTCAAATGCCCTCCCTGAGTCTGAAGGATTTAGCAAATATCTACTGTATTTGAGCTGATTTTGAAAAATTAAATTTGGTCTGAGTGTGGAATAATTGCAGCAGGAAGAGTAGTGCAAAGACAAGGATCTGAGACCACAATTGAATTCTGTGGGACTAACAGTGGAGGAAGGCTTCCACTATCAACAGAACGTTCCAAGCAAAATCTGTTTCTTGGAACACTCCCACCAGTCCCCGTGTTTGAGTGCACCAGAGGGAGAGCTGCACTGACACTGGGGTTCTGTGGGCACGTCTGCAGTGCCCCTTCAGGGGGGATTTCAGCCCTTTCTCCAGACAGAACTGCCCACCAAAAAGCTGTTAACCTTCGCCTGCACCATGAACACCAAATATCAGGACACAAACTTCAGCTGGGTTCTCAAGCACACATAGCTTCTGCTGGTGGCTCCCCAGCCCCTTTGGTCAACTCACCCTTGTTTAAACAGCTTGAACATTTCAGTTCAGACTGAAACTAAGGAAACAGCCAAAGGAGTGGACAGATAGTGAACAGATCATCTGGCTCAGACAGCTCAGACCCATTTTCAGGACTACTCACCTTTCAGTGTCTCAACTTGGCTTTTATCTCTCAGAGACTAGCCTGAAAATGTGCAAAATGACTTCTATTGTCCTAGAGAAGTAAGGAGAAGGATCATCAATATGTTTAAAATTATATGCAAGGACCTAACCCATTATCAAATAGCACATTGTTACTTTTTTATTCCTCTTTTCTTAAACCCACTGCTGCTTTTTTGGTTTATGAAGCAAGCACATATCACAGACAATATAATGTTGTTAAAAGGTAATCATCTGGGAGAGATTAATTTTAGGATAGCCCAGTTATCCTAAAGTGGGAATCCAGCTCCTCTAAATTACTCACAGAACCCAAAGGCAGCTCTGCAGGAGCCTTGCTGTCTCAGTGGTCTGTAAGAAGCCTGAAATGAATGCCTGCAGTCAGGCAGTGTGAATCACCTCCTCTTCCACCTCTGCCTCCTTCCTCTCTGTCATTCTTTCTCAGATGCCTCTATCTGTCCTTTTAGAACAGACAGCTTCTCAAAGTGTTTTTATTTTTCTTTTTGTAGCTTAGTTCTCTGCGTACATTGAGAAGAGCACTGTCTCCTCTCTGAGAGAAAGGGGAGGGGGTCTAGCTCATAAGTGATCAGCATGCAGTGTTCTCCTGCAAAATATGATGTTTTGTTTAAGCATCACTGTTGGACTTAGCACAGCTTGCAAACATTTCCTGCTGTCTGCGTCGCTCAGATTTCAGTGTTGTCTTCAGGGTTGCTCTTCGTGCTGAACCTAAGGTAAGCATTCAAACTGCAGGGGAAGGCAACCATGCACACTAAATATCATCAGATACACAGCAATGAGACTTGTCAGGTAGGAAGAATAGGTCAAATGTCATCTGTATTCAACAGGTGAAGCATCCATCTTGAGATGTGTCATGCAACTATCACTGTACCTTGGGATAGGTATAGTTGATTTGATTTTCTATAACTAGTTAGGGAATTTTTTCTCCAGTCTGTAGATTAATCTTGTTATGCAGGCAAAGCCTGAAACAGGCTTATTGGCACCTGCAAAAATGAGACTGTGTGAACCTTGATTTTTCCCACAAACAGCTTTGTTTAGGAAGCAGAGTCATCAACCATTAATTTTAATATATATATATATGCATATTTTTAGCTTGTCTTCACAAAGCTTAGGAACATCTCAAGCAAAACAGGAGTTTCATCAGTATCTTTACATGGTGGTAGCAAAAATATAGGAGGAGAAAGGTTAAGAGACATCTAAGTGGCTTCATATGAATCAAGAAAGCAGAAGCAGTTGCTCACTTTTTTGGTTTTCTCAGGCCTAGTTGGTCAGATTAAATGTCAAAAGTTAGGCAACATAAGATGCTCTGGTGACCTGAAAATAGTCGTTGTTAATGTTTTATAGTATTGGCATGGATGGCTTAGTATAGTTGAATTTTAGATAAATGTTATTTGTATTGCAAATGAAAATGTCAACAAAAACAGGAGACAAATATGTGAATATATACAAAGACTCACTCTAGAGAATTTATGAGAACAGATAAATGATGTAAAAAGGGGAGAAAACAGAGTGTAGATTAAGTGCCTTGCCAGAAATGTCAGGGGAAACCATCTGTAGGGGGAAAAGTTCTGCAGAACTGGGAACTGACCCCACATCCCTTGAGTTTTAGCCCAGCGCCTTCACTGCAGTGTTGTGTACACAGGGTAAAGGCCATGTACAGCTCTGGCTTTTGGCAGTTAAAATATGTATAAAATACTGGCTGAGCTAAAGTCCAGAAGGATTTTGCACTGACAGCAGTGAGGTTAGAGGCCCTCTGACCCAGAGGAGTCTGAGGTGTCAAGGCGGTTTTGAAGCTCTGCTGTTGGTGGTCACCACGGTTTCCTGACAGGCAGCTCACATGCCCTTAAAGCCTACCAGTGTCTAAGGGATCAAACTGGGTTAAAGACTCAATGGCCTTCTTCCTTCAATTGTCCCAGCCTTCATCGAGGACATAAAAAAATAAAGGTGTTTTTGGAAGCACATTTCAATTACAGAGAAAGTGTGCACTAGGCTCTTCAAAGAAGATAGAAACATGAATTACTTTTGTTCTTGAGGTTCACTGCATAAAACTCTTTTCTTGGTCATGTACAGTGACCTCAGCATTCAGTTAGGCTGTTACAGATGCTATTTCAGCTCTTTAGTCTTTTGGAACTTCTGAACTCATGGCTCTTGTTTCCTGTCAGAAGATTCAAAGTAAGGAGGCTGAAAAGGATGGAAATGAATCTATGGTGGGTGAAGGGATTTCTCTCATCTTCTATTTCTTGAGCTCTTCTTGCAAAGGGTCATTAGGATAAAAAGACACAATAGGCTGATATACAATCACAGAATTTAATGGTTTGAGGACCCAGCTCATTTCCTGTGTTGATTCCAAGGATGTGTCTATATTTTACCCACTCCTTTAAAGAATGGATTGGCTTTAAGATCTTTCTTTAACACTACAAAATCCCTAATCATTAAACTCAGAGTCATTCTTATGCTTCAGCATCCTCACTGAACCTTGAACTATCTTAGAGTATCAGAAACTCTTTAAACTAAAAAGGGTGGAGAATAATGGATGAGCAACTTCTGCAATTCCCCCAAAATACTATTTCTCAAAAGTAAAAGCCTAGTTAGGAGCTTTATAATTTGTTTAGAGGAAACAGCTCATGTCAACACAGATCTCCTGATTCAGTTTTTAAGTTTATTCAGAACTACTAAACTTTTATCTGATGAAGTCAATGGCTCACAGTATGTGCAGAGCGTACCAGTGGCCTTCAAAGCTGTGGTCAGTCGGCAAGCTGATCTGATCCCTGCAGGACAGCCTCATCCTCACATCAAAGCAAGAATTTAATTTTTATTTTTTTTTTAGAACTTTCCCAACATTTCTACAGGAATTTTTCTAGCCTAACCTAGATAGGACTTGCCCCTTAAAATAAATGTGTGCATTAAACACTGAATTAGAAGCTAGTTACTGATAACAGATTGAAGTAGCTGACCTATATTTTCAGGCTTGCATGATCATTTGTCTGAGAAGGCCACATGTGATAATTTGACCATGACTATACAACCAGGTCAAGACTTTTACACTTTTATATTTTCCTTGTTAGTTTCAGTCTTAGCTCACTTTCTGAGTTGGGGGACCCAAATTTTCCTTTTTAATTGTACAACAGGTAACTTTTAGAAGTTTACTGTCAGACTGCTCATTAATGAACTACTTTTACAATATGTAAGCCATGCTAACTTTTGCTGGTGACAAGACACTGCCTGCAAGAATAGCTCATATATTAATTCTATGGCAGATATTGCAGACTATTAAAAGATCAGCTTATTAGTAAATCCATATACTTTCTTAGAGTAATTCTTCTAAATTTGGACACACAGATAAGAGGCATTGGAGTAACAAGGGGAAAACAATATTTTGGTTCTACTGCTGCTCAGTAGACTATTGAGCTGGACTTGAAAGAAGTACTTCCTGTATTAAAAGAACTGTGTTAGGAGTGGTTGAGCTCTAGTTCTAATTTATCTGAACTTGACAGTCACTCATTTAATTTTGAAATATTTTGTTTGAAAATAGTAGTATAAAACCAACTGCACCTATGTGCACAAAAATTCATCCTGTGTTTAAAGTCTCTAATTCTTACCATGAATTGAGATGGCATCTCTGTTTAGACAGCCAGATAAATACTGACAGCTGTTTTTCCCAGGGTTTTTGTGGACTGATAGAGAACAAGATAGGGAAATTCTAGACAATGGTACAATAAACAAATAGAATCTTCAGATGTTGCAAATCTTTCATTTGTAAATTATCAATCCTGTATGAATACTAAATATCAGGGAGGTAGTAAAAAACAAAAGATGATGCCAAGGCTTTAATTTGAATGAAAAAAAAAGACTATCTGGTTATATAGTGGAATAGAAAAGCTGTAAATTCAGGGACTGGTAAAGAAACACATGGAAGCCAAGAAGCCAGACAAATTCTCTCATTTAACAAAAAAAGGCCAAACATATCTGTTAGAAAACAAAAGTGATCAGATTTTTACTGCTCTGAAAGATTATATCATTCTTCATTTCCTAAAATCATGTTGGATATAATGGGTTTCAATGCTTACTTGAAAATAGTAATGTCACTTCTTGAATTGTTAGACCTAGTTTGGAAGTGCACAAGTTTTCTTATACAGATGGTATGTTCATGCCAATCTGAATCAGCTCTGTTTAACTGTGGAGCTCAAAATGGTGTTGTTCCGTGAAATCAAAGTTTCCTTCTCCATCCCTGAGGAAGGTACCTTCACTAGCAGTGAGAGAAACAAAAGAAAAAAAAAAACAAAACACCAAAAATTAATTAAAGGGAGGCAAAACTGAACATATATTTAATCTTAACACTTCCCTGGAACTTACAATATTGTAAAATAGGAAAGCTTAACGTTTATTGTTACGAATGCCCAAGTGGATCAAATTGGAAACAATCACTGGATATTGAACTCCAAGTAAGTATAGTTTGACTGCCAAATCTAATGACCCTACACCAACTCGCAGTTAAGATCATAAAGTTTTATTTTATCCTGTATTTTGGCCACAAATAGTCTTCATTAGCAAAGGCATGGAAATAAAAATGTGGCTGTAAAACCTTGGAATGAAACATGAAATTTAAGTATAAAAACAAAGATAAATGTAGTAAATATTGCTGTAAATGATGCCAGTTTTCCTGATTACCTAACCCTATGTAGTATATTATTAATTAATAGCCAAACAATTAGAGATGAGAGCTGTGGCAGAAGAAAAGCCCAGAGTTAGCAGAGAAATATAAATCTCCTGTTGCATATCAGGCAGAAAAGGGGTAAATATGTGCAGCTGCATGTACTTCAAAGGCATGTCAGCTGCATGCTTATTCAGGGAACAAGAGGCCCATAAAGCAACGTTTCCATAGTTTTAGAGAGACACAGTCCAGGTCAACCACCTCGCTGTTACTGATCTCAGGTTCCAGGGAGTTACAGACAGGGATAACCTGTGCCGGGCTCTGGCTCAGTCTGTGCTCCAGTGCTCCCTGACTTTCCTCTGAGGAAAGGATGGATGGGTCCTCACCTTCCACACATTTCATCAGCTGTTCCAGTTCTACACCTGAGTGGAAGAAATTTCCCATTTGAAATACTACTTGTGTGCAGAGAAGTTGGGAATATCCCGTGACTGGTAGTGTTCAAGGCTGGGTTGGACGGGGCTCTGAGTAACTTGGTCTAATGGAAAGTCTCTGCCCATGGCAGAGGGACAGGAACTGGGTGATTTTTGGATCCCTTCCAACCCAAACCATCCTGTGGTTCTCTGATTTGATAACTGTTATGGAGATGATTAGACCAGTGCCCTGCAGGGTTTTGTTCTGTCATTCTGAACTGTGGTGCTACAAATAGAAGTATGAGAGGAAACCTGGGCTCCCTCTCCTGTTCCCATGTCATAGGACCAATGAGTAGGACTCAGCTCACCTTTAGACACCTGTGGTTCAGATCTGTGCTCTGGACTTGTCATCCAGCTCCCTTTGTAGCCAGCAGAAAGAAGTGGCCACCACTGGCAGTGTGTGCTATTCTGTATGCCAGGTTGGGATAAGATGAAGTCCTCTGTTTTTCCTTTCCCTCCAACCCAATCTTCATTAAACAACCAAACTTTCCTCCCCCTTTCCTTACCTCTATCAACAGAACAAGGCATAGAACACAAGAAAGGAATATTATGAATAAACTTTTATGTGAAATTTTACTTTAGTATTACCCAGCTTTAAAACTGCAATATGCAGAGATGTGAGAACCTGAAATAAATGGATGCAAACCGTTTTTGTATTATGTAAGAAACATTACATAATTTTGAAAAAATGTAAAGTATTTCCAAATAAAATATTTTAAAACTACCCATTTTTGGAAAAATATTTCCATTCTTATAAGTCCCTTCTTAATGCAATTTCAGTACATTACACTTCAAAAAAGCAAAAAGTGAGGAAAACCCTATTCCAACATTTTTAATTAATTAGTTCTTTGTGAAATTCTTGGAAAAAAAAACAGAAAGAGTTGCAATATGTCTTCCAATCACTTTAACTTATACTGTTTTGAGGACATGAGCTTGTGCCTAAATATTGACCATAGGTCAGATCATTCATAGACATAATCATCCTTATCCTCCTTTTCTGTGTATATTACAGGCCTTCTCTGCCTTTTCTGAGATCAGAACAACAAGATGTGGGAATATGATCTTACACTATTACTTTTTTCTACTTCAGTCTCAGATAATTTTCCAAATTTTTTCACTGTTCAATACATTTTAACATCTGCTATGGTAAAAGTGGATATTGGCAGAATTAACTTCAAGATCTCTCTCTTCAAAGCAGCTTGTCTAGAGCATGATGTGGCATAAGTAAAGTTAGGGTTGAAACAATCGTTGATAATCAGTACCTGCAACACAACAATTTCAACTAACTCAGGTATTTTAGTCAACTCCACATTAATTTAGCTCTTCTTTTCTAAAAGAAATGTAATTATATTAAATTTTTGAGAGGATTGTTAGTTAGTTTGGTTTCTTTTTGGTTGTAAAGATGCTAAATAAAAGTTCTAATAAATATATTATTTATTATGACAGAAAATATCAGTTCATCTCAGATATGTACCAATTTATACTAGTACTCTATTTATTACAAAGGTAGTTTAGGAAAGCTAAAATGCTGATGCAGAAGTGTCAAATAAGTGGTTATAGTTAGAATGAATGGAACTGATGCAATATTATATGTCAATCTGAAAATATTCAGAATTACTATTTTCATAAAGATGTTGTTGTGATTGATGTTTTCCACTAAGAAGAAATTGAAAAAAAAAAGAAGT
>VXBI01007448.1:1042316-1077012 GCA_013397375.1 Toxostoma redivivum
AAAAGAAGTTATAAACCTCTTTTCTACATATTTTTTGTGGTTTGATTTATCTACCATTCTTAAAGGAAGCACAAGAACAACAACAAACAAGGAAAGGAAAGGAAAGGAAAGGAAAGGAAAGGAAAGGAAAGGAAAGGAAAGGAAAGGAAAGGAAAGGAAAGGAAAGGACCTGAAAGGAAAGGAAAGGAAAGGAAAGGAAAGGAAAGGACCTCTTGGTAGTTTCTTTTTTTTTTTTCCTTGGAACCTGATTTTGTTTTCCTATCTCCATTTTCCCTTGTTCAGTTGGCAAAACTGAAAGCTTTGACTTTTTAAACTAACGAATTTTGAAATTTCAAGATTTCAGTCTTTTCTAAAAGTAAAAATATTTCTAACCATCTCAATTTCTAACACCTATATCGAGTTTGCTTATCTTTTTTTTCTGAGGGCAAACATCTGGCCTAAATTTACCTCTTCCTCACTCACTAGAGAAGCTTCTGTACATACATAAAGGTATGTGTGTGTATGTGTGTGCATGTAAAACCATCTGTAGAGCACAAGTGGATTTACAGTACTTTTATAATTAAGACCATGCTCCTGCATGTTAAGAAATCACCCTATTAAGTGCTGCCATACAAGCAGTAGGTGGGCTTAGAGTTTATATTTTCTTCCTTATTTAAAATGTATATATTAATGTTTGAAAATTCCCATTTGGTGTATGTAGTGCACTGAGACCAAAGCCAAGAGCATAAAACCACTGCCAACAAAAACTGAATATGTAAAACAGGTTCTGTTAATTCTACATCAAAGTTTTCTATTGCTTCATAAAAGAAATCTACAACAATAGCAGGAAATTGTAACAAATATGTGATGGGGGATGGGGTAGCCTCTAAACCTAATCTCATTCCTGTTTAAATTAATATATATTGTAGTAGTTTAGGGGCACTTGTGCATGATTAGTCATATGTTTCAGAACAGAGCAGCCTTAGTCCCAAGAGCAGAAGGGAAAAGTGAGGCCCACCTGAGGGGGAGCAAGAGGGGCAGCTTGTTCCAGCTGCCTCCTTGGGCAGAAGAAGGAAAGGTCACTGGGCAGCAGGGGCATTTCCCAGATGACACCAGATTTTGCCATATATAGGCTAAATTCAACAAGTCCCAAAAAAACATTAGGTTTATTGTGAAAATATGTGACCTTGACTGTCCCATGGCTGAGTTTTGTGGTGCAAACGTCCATTTCCAAGACTTCCAGGCATGCACTGATTCCTGATGGACAGTCCTGCAATACTCTTGCCATTCATGACCTACATGTAAACCCTTGTACAGTAGTTCCAGGACATCTCATTAATGAAAGAAATGTTACACTTCTGGAAATTTTGAACAAACCAAACAGTTTTTCAAAACATACACCCACATTATTTGTAGGTTGGACTAAAAAAAGGGACACAAAATGTTCTGGGATAGGAATAGACTAGAGCAAGGGGAGGATTTGATATTTAAATTCAGCAAAAAATGCAGAAGTGAAACCTTGAGGAAGTTTTGGCCTGTCCATGGTTCATATTGGTGCTGGGTGGTACTGCCTGACTTTTCCATGATGCCAAAGCCAAGTAAGCTATCACTATATCTTGTGGTGTGAGCATTACCCTTAAACCTTTTGTACAGGGGTGAAATACC
Organism: Toxostoma redivivum; assembly: GCA_013397375.1. Classification (NCBI taxonomy): domain Eukaryota; kingdom Metazoa; phylum Chordata; class Aves; order Passeriformes; family Mimidae; genus Toxostoma; species Toxostoma redivivum. The sequence continues at coordinate 1,043,961 of VXBI01007448.1, forward strand.
CTTGAATACACTTCTCTCTTGTGTTTCCATTTGTTGGATGGGAACCTCATGTTGAAACTCTCCTTCTCTCTCTACTCACAGACTTTAGTGCACAGGTTATTTGTGCACTAATAAACTAAATGCTCACAGGCATCGCTCACAGGCACTGGCACATAAATATCTGTACAGTTACACTGTGAAGTGCCATGGCCATGTTTGATGCACTTGCCAACTATGTTCTCTCAAACAATGTCCTAACATGGTTCAGAAGTTACCATGATCCAGGGACCATTCCCAGTAGGGAATGAGCACATGAGCACTGCTGGCTCATACCCAGCCTGCTGTCCATCAAGACCTCCAAGACTTTTTTTTCTGTGAATTTGCTTTCTCTCCAATTGGCCTTCAGCCTGCACTGTTGCATGGTGTGAACTCATCCCAAATGAAGGATTTTCCATTTGCCTATTTTGAAATTCTTGAGGGTCTAGTCAGAGCATTCTCTGTTGAAGTCCTGATGGGCAGCTCTGCTCCTGCCAATTTAATATAGACTGTAAATTACCTAAATATGTACCCCATCACAGTGATCAGCTCAATAATTAAAGCATTAAAAATTTCTGGGCCCAATATAAATCACTGTGGGGCACCATGAGTAAGTACCACCAGCTGGACTTCACTAATCACAACACCCTGAGGAGTAGTACAACCAATCTTTCACCTACATGATCATCCATTTACACTGTCCATCTTTTACTGGTTTGGCTATTGTGATGCTCTGGAAGTCTGTGTCAAAGTCCCTCCTGGATTCAATCTAAACAATATCCATTTTTCTGTCTTTGTCCACAAAGCCACTGAAGGCAATTTGGGCTGTCAAATATAATTTCACTGTTGATAAGTTTCCACTATTGCTGTTTTTCTGCTCTGGTAGCATTGTCCCAGCTCTAAAGAGAGCAACAGAAATGAAGAAGGAGAGTGGTAGAGGCACATGTCCAGCCAGCAGACAGAGGAGAGAACTGGGCCAGGAAGAGCACAGAGATGTAAAAATGTAGTATCATGAGAAGGATGAGTGATATAGCCACCAATAGAATCATAGAACTGTTTGGGTTGGGTAAGACCCTTAACATCATTGAGTCCTACCAGAAACTAGAATCTGCCATATCCACCTCTAAACCATGCCAGTAAGCATCACATCTACATGTCTTTTAAATACCTCCTGAACTGTGAGTCCACCACTTCCCTGGGCAGGCTGTTCCAATACTTGACAATCCTTTCAGTGAAGAAAATTTTCTTAATATCCAAACTAGATGTCCCCTGGTGCAAGTTGAGACATTTCCCGTCCCATCACTTGGGAGAAGATGCTGACCCCACCCCACTGCAGCACCCTTTCAGGGAGTTGTAGAGATCAGTGAGATCTAATCTGAGGCTGCTTTTCTCCAGACTGAATGATCCCAAGTCCCTCAGCCTCTCCTCACAGGACTTGTTCTCTAGATGTAAGTAGCTGCATTATCATTTCATACAGTGCAAAATTAGAACCACAGCACTGCAATGGTGTGACTATGTCATCCACCATTAGGTCAGAAACACAGAACATCATGCTATCTCTGACTTTCATTGCAGACTGTGCAGCTGAGACAGAAATCCTGGTCATTAATTCAGACCCTAGTGATTGTACTGCTAGGTCTTGCACAGAGAATTCTACGAATACAAAAAATTCAGTAACTTTTGTTGGAGACAAGAGACTCTATGGGTATGCTTTCATGCAGTATTAGAGCGTGAGTATTCTTGAGAGAAAAGCAAAAAGGAACTATAGAGATAAATTCTTTTTATTGGAATTTAAATGTTACAGTAAGTATAAAAGTATCACACATACAGGCATGACTTGGAAGCACAAGTCTGAACTATACATGTAATTTGGGCACATAAGGATCCAAGATTTACTGCTTTTCACTGGGGTTGCTTGTTAACAGGGCAGCCTAAGACTGCTACATTGGTAGGTCTGGGGAGATAAGTCTTTGTCTAAACTGCAGAAGTTTCTCTTTCCAAACAGGTGACGAAGGGAAAAAATTCAGGAAGAAGAAAAGATTTTTAAGGAATTCAGAAAACAAGCATTCATTATGTACCTTCATGCAGTCAACTGAGAAAAGGAAAATAATCTGATGGCATACTAAAAAAGGATTCATCTTTCCAAAAAGAAGCTGCTTTTTGTAACATGACCTTTGAGTGACCCATAATATCCCAGTCTGTGGTCTCTATAATAAAATAAAAAGATAGGGAATTCTACATAAAGCTGTGACATATCCCTGCTGGCTCAGAGACACTACATTGTGCTGATTATGTTGATGCTTCCTTCATATTGCTGTACTTGGCACGGGATCACAATGAGAGGCTGAAGCACTTTTTTTTTGCTGGCACAGAGCCACAGCAATAGTAAAGAATAGGACAGAGAAGTTCTCTGAGATATCTGTAGTTTTTTTAAGAAGAGAAAAATAGAACAATGCTTAAGAGTTGCAAATTCCCCACTTGCAGCCCAAGGGAATTAATCTCATTAAGACTCCAAGGTCAGTAGGGCAAGTATTCTGCTTTAAGCAACAGAAAGCATCACCAGCAATATGAACATGTGATAGGTGATTGTTTTCCCTCAGCAGTACATCCTAGCTCCTTCAGGTCTTTGCCTGTAGGGCAAGGGGATTTTGTCCCCCATCTGTGTATGCAACACTATATTTCAAACACTGCTGAAAGCAAGGTTTTAGAGTCCTATTTTGTAACTGCTCCCTTTTGGGTTGGCAGCTTGTGTTATTTTCTCCTTTGCTTCATGCTGTGCAGCACCATACAGCACCATGCTGCTCTGGGAGAGCAGAGTTGTTGGGGTTGAAAGATTTGGACTTATATGTGCCCCATCAGAGGTTTTGCTTTATGTTGGTCTCAAGACTGCAAGGCCTGAAGTGGGATAGCTCAAAGTGAACTTTTGCAAGCTCTCCAGAGGTTGAGAGCTGCTGCTCCACAGCCAGGATTTCCTATGAAGTCCTTCCACCAGATTGAAACTTGGAGTTTTGTTTGTTTGGATTTTTTTTTTTTTTAAGAAGCAGAGCTAAACTTTCTGCAAAGGACACGTATATTGTTCGCTGGGTGTACTCAGTGCAACTACCGGTATGTTATAAAGGGACAGGATTATGTGTTCAGAGTCCTGTGACAGTCAGGGTGTCACCAAGAGAACCCTTGCAGCCTATTTATTAGGTCTATATTTTATTTTTTTTTCTCTCTCTTTTTTTTTTTTTTTTGCAAAGCATAAAAGTTTTTATTTTAAAAAAGATTCTATTAAAATCCACTAATAAAAATAATTATTTATATTATTATACTACCTGCTACTTTGTCCTAGCTGGAGCCCAATTAAAATTAGTTTAAAAGAACTAAGATTTTGCACTAGAACCTTGGTGAAACTTGAAGGGCACATAGTGACAGGACAAGTGGGAATGGATTTTAAACTGAGTCTAGGTTTAGATTGGATATTAAGAAAACATTATTTACTCTGAGACTAGTGAAGAACTCGAACAGGTTGCCCAGAGAAGTTATGGATGTCCCATCCCTGGAGATGTTCCAGACCAAGCTGGATAAGTCTTTGAGGAACCTGGTCTCGTGGCAGCTGTCTCTGCCCATGGCAGAGGGGTTGGAACTAGATGACCTTTTAGGTCCCTTCCAACCTATACCTTTCTGTGATTCTGTGAAAACTGGTAGAATATTCAGCACAAAAAATCTGGTATGTTGAAAGCATGGTAATCAGTAACTTGTTCATTCAAAATACTTTTTCCACTTTTATTACCGTCAAATTGAGTTCACAAGCACAGGACCTCAATGTTTGCCTACAGGGGCATAGTGCAAGCCAGTCATGACCTATATCCATCATGTCTTTGAGCAGCAGCAGTGTTATAAATAAACATCAGTTATAAGGAGAAAATACAAGCAAGAATCTTCTCTCAAGGTCAATAGTACAAAAAATGCACAACAGTGAATAACAGCTAATCAGGATATGTTTTTTAGATGGTTTGAAGTTTAGAAAAGTTTTACCTCAATATGAAGAATGAATACCTGAACAGTATAAACATTTGAAAAGATTGCATTAAAGTCATTGGTTCCCTGGATGGTGCTCTTCCTATTCAGGAAAGGGCGGAGCTCACACCAAACTCACAGTAGGAATATTTAACTTTCTACCTCCCTGTAGTTCTTGTATGTCTTTGAAAGAAAATTTAGCTGTACTGTAGGCTGTGAACACTGTGACAGGATACTTTTATGTATCACTTAGAATCAGCTCCCTTTCCAGAAGTAATATCAATGGTAAATTTCTTTCTTTAAATTTCCTTTGCCTAAGAGAGTCAGAAAGGGTTCATTTGCTATTTCCAATTACATATCTCTCTGTTATTGGTGATAAATGCTCAAAATATGCTATTTTGGTCCAATATTCTGTATGATTAAGTACCTGAATTACTAATGAATGCTGGCATCTTCCAGAGGTTTTGTTGATTAAAAAATTACTGATTTATCTGTGCAGCAAGGTTCTATCATTAGACACTTTGTTTTGTAGTTTCTGTTGAGTTTGGTTAGAATTGTTCTGGAGTTGAAGAGGGGCTGGATTGGACTGTTGCTTGCTGCTTTCAACTTCGTAAAAAATCTGGTTTATAAATTCAGGCAGAAAGGAGAGAAACTACCAACTTGACAAAAAGCTTTGTGTAGAGGATGTGTTTGTTAGCAAAATGAAAGCAAGACATCATCCCATCTCTCTGCATGGTTTGGCAGTTTATGAAACAAGCCAAAGGAAGCTGCGTGTGGCCTGAGCCATGCTAAAGACATAAGCAAGCAGTTACAGGCAGTTTCAACACAAGGAGTCAAATGGCTATTCCTAGGACTAGGCCTTTTTTAATAAACAAAAACCAAATGAAAATGTCCCAGTTATTAACATTGGAAGAGTTGGCTACTGTGCACATACAGTATATTTCCATTACATTTTAAAATCAATTCATAAAGCTGCAGGCCAACATTCCAGAGAAGTACTGCTGGCCATGAATGATGTCCTGATTGTGAAATGGGATGGAAAATGCACTCCTAAATGCACAGTGGACACATTTTGCTAAATGCTAACAACTGGGACATTTTAATTTGTTTTTGCTTATTACAAAAATAAACAAAGTAAACAAAAGGCATGAGTGCAAAGCAAGGGAGTTATTAAAAAGAGCCTTTCACTTAAGTCCTTCTGGCTTAGCCATCTTCTGTACAATTTAATTTCTAGAGGGTATTCTCTCAGCTGGTTCCATTTAGTTTTGACTACCAGATGTGAGCAAGGGTCCATTCCTTGGCTTAAAGAGACAGTAGTGTAGGCAATTAGAGCACTCTCAAATCTTTAAAGCATTGTTTTTGCCATTGTAAGAAACCATTTTTTCTTTTTTTTATTAAGGCAGTTTTGGGAACATGCTGCCTAGTGAAGAGCTGGGTTCATGGCTGAAGCAGTCATCTCTTATAGGTGTGAGAAGGCATTTCCCTTCATAAATAGTCAGCTCAGACTGCCACCTTATAGACAGTAACCCACAGAGTTTAAATGTGCAAAAGCTGTTCACTCTATGGGAACAGGACAGACTGGGGGCTGGAGAGGAGAGGAAATCTATGAAGCATGGTCTATCCTGTAGGGAATACCAGAGGGAAGAGCAGATTCTTCCCATCATTTATAATTGCACATGGAAGTCTGAGCATCGGATTTAATAGGTCTGAATGGCTCAGAGGTTTAAAGTACAAAGGTACTCATTTACAGGGAAATTCAGGTTTCTTGTGCAGCTGTATGGAGCACAGGAATTTAGAATTGAGAAGGATTTTCAGATTTCACAATTTGTCCTTGTTCACATTTGGAAAGAAACCTAGTTATTTCAAAGGACTCCATGAAAGACAATGAAAATGGTTTGAGGTCAGTCAAAGCATTGTATTACAGTTTTGAGTTTTGTATTATATAATATACTATATATTAAAAACAAATCAAGAAAAGAGTCACTCCAAAATCAAAACAGCTTGTTCTGGAAAGCTGTAGTGGGAGGCTCTGGCTGTGTCCACATGAGCAAGTCGTGCAGCCCAGGAGTGGGTCTGCAGTGAGAAGCTGTTGGTGTTGAGGACCTGACATCTGTACTAGACACGCTTTCAGGGGTTTTGATTCACACTAGCTCCAGTCTGTTCCCATGGTTTAAACATTTGAAACTGTTTGGTGTACATTAGCTGTGCTTCTGGAGCACATCTTCCAGTTGAATTTAATCTGAAAGGAATCCAGTTCACTCGCTCAGAGACCGCTCCGTGATGTGAACCGGAGTGTGGTAAGTGGGAACAAACGGGGGATTCATTTCAAAAGTGCACTCCAGAGCTGAATTAACATGCTGAACCAGACTCTCCCTTTTTCTATCTTTTTAAGGCCAAATTTCAGAGAAGAGGACATTTTTTCCACCACTTTTTCAACTCTAGCAGAAATACTCTTTCTGACAGAGTGCTGTTGGGAGTTCTTTTTGCCAGCTTTATTTAATGGTTCTCCTTTCAGTGGGAAATCAAACAAGAAGCAGGCACCCATTTCAGTGCCCCATCCCACCCCACCCCCAACTGTATCGAGGGCAGGAAGGCTTCTTCAGGCCTTGAATCGCTCTACAGTAATGTCACCAGATCCTGCCATATCTGGCAAATTCCCAGGACAAACATACGGGAAGCATGTGTCGTGATTTGGGGCAGGGGTTATTATTTTCTTAATCACTGTCACAACTGTGCTCTATGTTTTTTCTTTCCCTGAAATGCCACTGGATTCAGTTTGAACACAAGTGTTACTCCTCCTTGCCCCTCTGCTTCTCACCTTGGAAACTCTCATACAAAGGCTCTGCTTCCCTCAAGTGACAAAGAACGAAGACGAACTCACTGAGAGATTACACCGTGTAGGACTAAATAATTTTGAACTATCTGTTCCTCATTTCTCTTTTTCTTTTAAAAGAAACCCCCTTTCCATTTGCCAGTAGTCCTTCAGAGTTTTTATATCAACTAGTTACCAACTCACTCTCCTTGTTTTTCCTGATATTTTTCTTTTACAGGTACAACAAACTATCAAACATATGGCTGATATCAAAGTGGCAGAAAGGGAATTTCCCCACATTAAGAAGTTTATTTAACTGGATTTTGGTTTCAGGTCCATTCTTTTACATTTCCAACTAAAATAATCGCCTTTGGTGCAAGTAGCAGCTGGATTATGACTAATTTTTTATTATACAAATAAAGATTTTTCTGGAGTACTTTTGGGCGCAAAACACTAAAGAACCCTAACAGAAATTTAAATTTGACTTTGTGTTTAGCTAATTAGCAGAATTTAGAACTAGTTACGGAAATAAGCACCAGAATTTTGACTGATTTTAAGTTCTTATGTCCATTCAAGCAATAAGACATTGTTGCATTAGAATACAGAAAGGGGATTTTAATGTCAGCTCCAAATCATGATACAGATTATGGCAGAAGTACCTTGACTGTATGAAAACCTGCCTGTATACATTTATAAATACCTTTTGTTTCCTTCTTTCCATTTCTGACATCTTTTGTAGTGGATTCAGTCTCCATTTTGCACTGCTTGTACAAGGTATTTTCTGAGTACATAAATTGTTGCCCTATATGCCTGCAAATATTCAAACACAGAGAAAAGGCAACAATCTTTCAGGTAAAACCTGAGTCAAAATTTCTTGAAAACCAGAACAAAGTGCAAATTTCTGCACAAGGAGTGTATCTGGAACTGATACACTCATAATTCTGAAAGGTTAAAGGAAAATAATACTGGAAGCAGAAGCATGGTGTTCAGCTGCAGAGCAGTTCAGCCAAGAATACAGCAATTATTATTAAATATTATTGTGTCTTTTTAGTCTTTACTTTTTCCTAAATGACCTTACTGTTTAAATAAGGGCATTCACTGAACTAAGGTTTTGACCCAAGATAATCCTTTTGGCTGTGGATATTAAGATAGAAATAACCATAGCAACCATAGAGAATTTCATAAAACATTTGTTTGCTTCTGTTTAGCTAGAAAAGTCCAAATAAAAAATGTCATATATATCTGGTCTGTGTTATACATTGTGCCGTAAATGTCATTTGTTAGTTGTTTCTCTTTTTGTGGTTTGGGAGGAAATTCCACATGTAGCTGAGGGAATCTGGTTTTAAACACACAGAGAGCCCTCATTCACTATTGAAATGCATTCTGGGAGGACTGCAAGATGCTTTGTGCAAGCAAAATTTGCCTGCACATGATAAGAGATATTTTAGGAAAGCAAAGCAGAATCAGAGTAACTGAGAAAACATAAACAAGTTTCTTATAGAGGTGTGCTTATCATGATCCAGAAAAAGATGCTGTTTCATCGATGTATTCAGAACTGGAAAAATTCCAGGTATCTCAGAAAGACAGAGATAGCAAAACCTTTTTCTCTAAGATAAATTTCTATGCCAGCTTTGTCCCCACGAAGACTTTGTCTAAAGGAATATTCCTCAGAGGGCTTCCCAAGAGACTTATGGATGGTATCATTTTCCAAATACTATTTAAGGCTACATTTTATCTTGTTTGATTTGTGACATGAAACATAAAATAAACATATCAGCACAGAATAATCCTAGTTTGAGACTGGTTTAATTTACCCCATACCCAAAAGGAATGTAAGTGTCCAAACTGGAATTATCTTCCAGCAGTGACAAGGCTGTGTTAATGACCATAGCTAGTAAAAATCTGATTTTATATCTCATCTGGAAAACAGCCCTTACAGTAGCACACTATGGCATTGTAGTCTGTTGCTTGGTCAGTGGAAGAAGAGAGATCCCCTCAGTGAGTAACCCTGAGGTTTTGAAAAATCCTGTTTTTGCAATAATCTTTCCTCTAAATTTGAGCATTTAATGAGTCTGACAGGATGTGTCCAGAGGGAAAGATATGCAATATTGTAGTTAACTACAGGCCTAACTAAGGCATTCTTCCCTCACCTCTTCATGTATTATGTTTCAGAAAGAGTCCAGGGAGACACCAAATTCAGTTATTTTTAAAGCAGAGCTTGGTAAGCTCCATTAAGAGATGTAAGCATGGTGGCTCATGACAGTCTGCTGAACCAGAAGGTTACTTTTGTGTTATATTCTGCGTTTATCCTGTGAGAAAACAAAGTATTGTTGTGACTGAGATGCAATCAGGATGTAGCTTCACTCACCTGATAAGGCTTCAGGAAGAGAGAGACTGACTGTGTGAGACAATTAGGCAGGGTGCCACAGGGAAGTTTTCTTGACAAGACAGGACACAAGGACATCTTTGACTCATTTCATATCTGGAATTGTCTCTAAACTGCAGGCATAACGTGAGCTTTGATTTGAAACTAAATAAATGAAAATTAGGGTTTTTTTTAATTTGATCTCAGTGCCTACAGAACTCAGTAAAAGCCAGCTGTTAATAAAGCTGGCTTCCTGATGTTTTCCCTGCTTGCTATATTTGCATATTACTCTTTAAAAATAGAGACAGTGGCCCAGGTACTGGTAACTGAGCAAAATACAGTCAAAAAGAAGCAGGAGTTAATCTCATTCTGGAGATATGCCAAGCACTGCTTAAATCAGGAGCTGAGTCAAAAGAACTGAAGACATTTTGACATCTTGATCCAAGTAGGAAGAAGCCATCAAAGGCAGCTTGAGGCAAAATTCACTGGCTGCACACATTGGAGTACTATCAAAGAAATCTTTGAGGTAACCCAGCCAGCATCGTGAAGAGAAAGCCTCAAGTCTCTCTGCACTTCAAGGCTCACCATAACTCATGCTTATTTTCAGAATGGCTGGTTCCTCACATTATGCATTGCTCAACTATTTCTGCTGTATCTTCTGTTGTTGCAGAGTTGTATGACAGCTCAGTGACCTTTCCAAAAGTGCAAATATCTGATATTACACGCTGCAATCTAGCATGGGATATGAGTCCAGGCTGATCACAGGAGCAGTGGAGAAAAATTGGAATGGGTCCTGAATGTGTTCTGGGCCTCAAGTTTCAACAAACTCAACCCCTTTCTAATAATGATTCAATAATATGTGCTTACCAGGGAGCAATATTATATTTTTTTTGTTCCTTTTGTGGGGGTCATTGCCCATGCCTCAGGTGCCAACAGACTGAACAGTTATAACACAAATCTCAGAAGTTAAAAAAACCCCAAACAAACAAAAAATGTCACATGATCAACAAGTAAGGACTTTGGGCCTTTATAAAATTAAAACAAAGCACTGTGAGGAGCTTTAAGAGTGCCAAAAAGGATGACAAATAATACACACCAATTAAGAATAAAGACACAAATTGCAATGCATTTGGACAAGAGTGAAGTATTCACAAACAGATTCCAGAATACTTTCCAAGAGGGATGAACATATGGTGCTTCTGCAGATATTTGCAGTATTTTATCTTCACCAGAACTATTTAGATCATAAAGAAGAAAAGCTATCTCTCAGCTTATATTACAAAGCCAAGCCCAAGAAAAAAGTTTGGGTTTTAGGCTGAAAAGAGAAGCTAAGAGATCTCAGCAACTCTAAGCATTCCTTCAATGCTATTAATTTTGGTTTTTTTTTTTCTTTTTTGAATCTGTGTTATTAAAATAATAAAACTCTTATAATTTTGCCAAAACAGCATATACTAAGGACATTTATTTTAAATTTTGATTAAATACAATCAATTGATAGAAAAGAATGAATGTTGTTAATTACATTCTCTAAATGCTGCTAAGTTTAATTTGCTTTTAAGTAAATATTGTCTCAAAGGGTACATTTTTCTGCCCCTTTGGAAGTGAAGACCAGCAGGTCAATTAACGGCTAAAACCTGCTAACTTTTCTGAACTGACTCTTATTGGATCCTAAGCCCACATAAAAATATCAGTTGATTTTGTGGCATTTGATTTTGATCATCTCATGCCACGAATTTTAAGGATATATCACTCTAATATATTCTTTGCAAGTTTATATGCTCAAGTAATCAGAAATAATAGATGATCACTTATGAATCCCAGCATCACTATGGCTGCTGTAAATAGTCAGATCATACAGAGGTTTTTCTTAGGGAAGGAAGAATTGTGATTTCTTCTGTGCCATAAGGTAACCTATCTCAAGTACCAAGTGTCACATCTTAAGAAATACAATATCTGAAAATCTATTGTCAGACTCAAATAAATAAACAACTTCTTAAATAGCTCATATTTCTGTTTTACTGTTCTTTAGGAAGGATTGAATATCTTAAATGCTCCGTAAAGGACTGTGTTTTGCTTCAAGGGATGACATTCACTCTACCTTAACTTCATCCATCTAAGTTATTACTGTGAATTCTCCTGGGGGTGTACCCTACTTTTGCTTGTGACCAGACACTGAATTTACGCCCATAAATTTTGGTTGCTGAGTTCAGGTTAGATTCCTAAAGTAAACAGCATAGTACGTTTTTAAGCTGTTATTTTAATCCTTGAGTTAGTAACACCGAAAAACTAACACCTCCATCAGACACTGCCTAAGACCAGGTTAGCCTCACTATGTCTGTTTATCTATAAGATAAATATGAACATCCCCAAACTCATGAGATTGAGACTAGTCTCAACAGACAGCTGATGGACTTTCCTTGTGGAGAACAGGGACTGCTTTTCTTATCTATTTTCCACAGCCTTACTGTAGATGAATAAACATCTCAGCTGTCCCAGGGCTGGATGCTCAGTTAATTTTAGTTGTATACCAAAGTACTCACTCCAGTCTGACCTCTATGAATATCACATAACGGATAAAGACAGAAGTAGATCTCACTTGAGAAAATTGTCTGCTCAGATGGAAGACAAGTGGAGAATAAAACTCTCCACCTTGTTACTTTTTATGCTGATATAATTGAAATAATCATCTTTAAGACATTAGTCACACACACACAATCACACAGAGAATCCCACACAGAATCGCACAGAGTATTCTTCAGTATTATTGCTTTATGTTTTTAGATTTCAACTAACTACCATTTCTGTTTGAAATATTTGAAGGTATTTTTAAACAAAACATATAATTCTTCTATTTTTCTGCCTGTCATAATTGAGATGAAAGAATCACATATGAATTGGTGGGAAATATATTCTTACAGCATCTGAGTGAGGTTTACAGCTTGGTGGTCAATTTTTTTCTAATTTCTTTCTTTGATTGAGGATTATGTCATTTTCACTGGTAGGAGAAAGGGATTTACCACCTAAGCTGTTCTAAACTAGTAAATGTGAATATAAGTTAAAAATTCAAGATTGTCTGCTCCATCTGCATCAAGGTTAAATTGATACTTTTTGTCATCATCAGAACAGTGGCTATAAGCGTTCCTCTGGGAAAGGGTCACACCAGTAGAATGAACTCTCCTGTGCAACAAAAGAAATTACATCGAAATCTGGAGCTATTTCATGCCAAGGAAAAGAAAACATTGGTTATCAGAGAAAGAGGGACTCAAAAACACAGCTGCAGGAAGAAAGCTTGAAAGGTTGCTTTGATTTAGCAGAGAATTTCTGTATAACTCAATCTTTGCTCTTGAGAGCAAATTTATTCCCTTCATATTGTTCTTCCTTAAAAAGTTACACAAGTTTCCTTCTGCATCCTTAATATGTCAAAAGAAAATTGCAAATCCTGTAACATGAAACTTCAAGCAGATTTGTTCAAACTTAAGGGTTCAGCCTTTGAGAATCTGAGTACCATTGACCCATCTGGCCCCTTAAAAATTCAGATTATGTAATATTTATTGCATCATTCCTCCCACTGCAGAGTTTTGTGGCACACTGAATTTGGAGAAGATTAAGGAATTAAAGTAATGGAGAAGAAACATGGCATAAGAGGAAGATCCTGCACATACACACCTGGATTGCTTTTTCAAATGTTGCATCTTTACTAGACATGAGTGACAATGATAGGATTACAGCCAGATTTTAATGGATTGGGACAAATTAATACTAATAAAATGCACCACAGGATATGAACAAGGTAAGATTTATAAATTACCTTTTCTTAGACTAATTGTTATAGCTGTAAAACCACAAAAAACCTTATGCACACAGGTTCCATATTCGGTCTAAGATGTAAAGTCCCATTTTAGGCATGAATAAGCCTTTCCATGCCCCATACTCTGATTTGTTGTTCTAGTTTTTCCAGAGGTTCTATTTATTATTCTTGTAATGAAATGAAAAATATCAGGCTTTCCTGAGATTATATTAGGTTAGCAGATCCCAGACAGAGTCTAAAACCTTACACTGATTAGGCCAAATTAAAAAGTTAGGGTTCTTCGCTTGTAGTAGAAAAGGTTTAGGAAGTATTGGTTTGGAAAATCATGCCAATCAAAGATGCAAGGAATATTAAGTATTGTAAAGCTAATGGATTCAACTGGCCAACCTTTTCACCAATATTAGCTTTTTATCATCCAAACAAGGTCACATAATTCACATACACCTCAGCTATCCTTCTTTCACCTATGTTCAGTTCAGGGGAGAATGTGCCTCCCTTTCCCCAAAATATTTACAGGTATATGAGGAGCAAAATTTCTATTAAAAATAGATTTATTCTGGATGACATTAAGACTTTGAAAGATTTGGCATCTATGGCACCTGATGGGCTTGCTGTCTATCCTGTTTGTGCTATTTCTCCTTCATCATAAGCTTTTACAAGATAATACTGAGTCTTTTAAATTTAATTAGGACCTTATTTGATTTTCTTTCTCTATCTGGATTTGACTCTGCTAATCATGGTCTGAATCTTTTTCTGTTCTCCATACCCAGTAAAAATATTATTAGATGGCTCTTTGTTGTGGTATTTTGCAATCTCAAATGTATGCTTCTCATTTAAAAATATTATACACATCACTTCAGCACAGAATTACAGAGAGAATCATAACTGGGCTGAGGAAATTAATAATTCTCATGTGAAGTGCATTCACTAAATATATATTTTAATTCTGCTTTTATTCAGAAGTAGTTGTATGGATTTCTTCTCACTATTAACAAAATAATAGACCTTTCCTCCCTGATATTTCTGTTGTCTTGGGACTTCTTAATCAAGACATTACTGACTGTGAATACATGGGAAAATCATGTTCCAGTGAGTTACCTCTGTAGGGATAAACTGTGGGGGGATACTGGTTTGAGCATTGGAAAACCATGTGAGTGCAGAAACAAGAGTTTAAGTATGAGGACAGAAGTTGTGCAGGTCCAACCAGTGGGCCTGACCCATACTGGTAAGTCTAATAGCTCTCTTATCAAATATAGTATTAAGGTCTCTTTTCACATTTTTATATAAAATTGTCATATTCTATTTTATTGAGCTTCAGCACATTAGCCTAAGAAAACTGCATTTACTTTGGGTTGTAGATCAGTTTCTTAATTTGAATATGGAAGATGCTTCTCCCTGATGCTTATCCTAGGAACTATAAGTCAGATGAATGTCAGCAAAAACTTAATTATAGAGTTAGTCGGGAAATGTTGTTTTCCATGAGAACATTTAATGTAAAGCATGCCTAGTGTGCTTTGATTGCAATTTTTAATACTTCAGTGCTAAAAAGTTCAATCACTGCCTTACATCCCTCTTTTCACATATAGGTTGGGTTCCCCTCCTAGATGTCAAATACTGTTGTATTCAATAGGACCACTCACACAACTGTGGGATTTTGCAGCACATAACCATTTGAGGAGCCACAGAGTATGGGAGCTTGTGAAAAACACACTATAGTACCCCAGTCCTGAAAACTCTTTTCAGCAGATGTTATTATTATAAAAATGCATGTTTTGCAAAATATAAATTTAAAAAAGGCAGCAGGGAAAATCTAGATTCTTCACTCAAATACATTTGAAATTAAAACTTGTGTACAGTCCCTGATACATTTCTATTTCCAGTCTGCTTGCTTGATGGATTCTTATTTTGCTATGAATATTTTGATAATAAATGTAATTTGTTTATTACATGGTAACTCTCAGCTTCTGATTATAGTATTATGACTACAAAAATGCAGAAATCACCAATGCCAGCTCTGTTTGCAATTCCCTTCTTCAAAGAAGTTCCATTTGTCAACTAGAAGCACCAGAATCCTGAACCAAACTTTATAGATCCACAAAGATGGGGATCTCTCCTAACTTAAACAAAAATACACATTCCAGAAGAGATGATCCAAACCCCAAAAATAAAATAAAATAAAACACTAAACAATTTGTGGGGGGGAAAAAGAAAAAATTGTCCTTACCTTTACAGAAACCATATTTCTGTGCCTATGAAGAAGAGAAATTTGTATTGTTAACTCCATGTGAGTCTGTCTTGTCCTATTACTTTGCCTGATGAGGATCAATCAGAAGTAGCACTGAACTCACCTTTTGCAAAATTCCTGTTAATAGTCCACCAAAGAAATCAAACCTAGGGTTACAATAAGTCTTCACATTTTTAAAGGATCCTCAAAGAATGCCTACAAAACAGTAATACAGTTTTGATTTTTGCTCTTGTCACTCAGGTTTTTCTATAACTGGAGAGCTCTGTTTGCCACTCCTATATTAACACTACTGAGTCATGAACTCTTTAAGAACAAGGGCATAAGCCCAGGAAATTCACTCATGTCATACCTGGGGTTCTATCTTTGATATTTGGCATCACCCCAAGCAATGCAGGACTTTAAGGCACGCTAATGTAGTATTTGCATATGAGCCAAAAGACCTTTTTTTTTTTTTTTTTTTTTTTGTCTCTGGCTTGTCTTTATTTACCTTATAGCTTAGGCATTCTTAAAATGCATTTGTGTTGACGAGCTAGTGCAAAGGAGATTATTAGTGCTTTTTGAGCAATGAAAACAAGCAAGCTAAGCAAAAAACACTTTTGAATTTTTCTAGGTTTACGTTGTAGGTTCATGGCTCCTTCCACATTGTGCTGTCAGCGTATTTTACTAGCCTATATCATTTTTATAGATCATGAACAGTAGAGGCCTAAATTTTGACCCCTGTCGGGCCCCAGTAAATCTAGTTTTCCACAATCTAACATAGCTTCTCTGTTTTCTGTTTTTCCATCAGCACTTTATCCACTCCCATGTACTTCCCTAGATCCTGGCAACTTTTAGCTTAAACAGAGACCAGTAGTATGGAACTTTGTCAAAATGTTCTGAAGATCCAAATAAATTATGCTGTGTTTTATCAGCTTTGTCTGCAGCCTCCTGAAGCATCAAGTTAGCCAAGACCTTTTCTTTCTAAATCATTCTTGTTATCTCTGTTAGTTTAGCACTATGTATTTACTTTTATAACGTGTCCTTTACTATAGCCTGTATTAAATACCACAGTGATGGGACTGCAGTTCCTTGAGAATGCCCTTTTCAACTTTGTGCAGAGCTGTAGTGTATTATCCATTCATTTCATTTATGGTATGTTAACTGAATAAAACAAGCTTTTCAGTACTCTACTGCAAGGCAACCCCAAGTGCTTCATGAATCCCAGTGCGTTTTTTTCCCTCAGATTTCTATTTAATGTTCCACAGTTTCACAAAGATTTCCACTGCTGCTCCATAAAGTTTGTACAGATTCATCTTTGCAGATTTATACTGAATATTGTGAAGCCAATAAAGTTTTTACAGCAGAAGTTTTCGAAATGTGCTCAGCAATGCATAAAACCTTTGAAAGATAGTTGAAATATTGTAGACTATTGTTTTGTTGTCAGAGGACCTCTGTGCTGTGAGTCAAATGAGTTTTCATTACAACATGGATTACCAAATTTTGTAATGACTTTTGATTTGCCATCATTTATAAAGTGAGCTCTTGCTGGGATAAAAATTACTTTTATAATGTTTAAAACTGGCTACTTTGAGAATCTCAGTGACTTCATATGAAGCCAAGTTTTGAAGAATATTGGAACAATTCAGTTTTCCAAATGTATATAAGTGGAAAATTTCTGTTCTTAAAAATCCCTTCACAAAGCCCAATTTCAAAATACTTATGGATTCATGTTTTAACTTTGAAAGTGTAAGGTTCTTTAGACTTTCTTTTTACTTCCAAGCTAAGGTAAAGAATGACTAATAGTTACATCTCTGGGTTTTTGAACCATCAGAACTGTTTTCAGATTCAGCAACTTTCCCCTTATTATAAACCAACTGTACACATGATGGTCAGAATAAATTTGGTTTTGTCAAATCATTATTATCAGTGACATTAATGTGTCAAGTCAAAATAGCCCTGAAGCTACACTCCTGTTAGCTCTCAGAAGCCAGCAGAGGGTTCTTTATTAAATAAAGGACATTTGGGTTTGCTTAAAGGGCTCAAATCAGTTGCAAGATGAAGGTTTCCAGCATCCTTTGAGAAGATTCAGGATATTCTCCAGAAAAAGTCCCCCAGGAAAGGATATAAATTACTTGTAGTTTTTGGGCCATGCCTACTAGATCTTTGCAGATGTCTTAGTCAATCTGCTGTGTCAAAAATGGCATGAGATAATTGAATTCACAACAAACTTTTAAAGACTCCTATCTTTAGATACACTTACTGAAGATGTTTTGTCTGTCTGTCTGTCTATCTATCTATCTATCTATCTATCTATCTATCTATCTATCTATCATTTTTCTATCTATTGTTTATGGTCTACTGAGAAATAGGCTCTTCTAGTGCACAACCCATCTTATCTTACTGTAGGAATCATCGAGGAGAAATCAGTCATATCCAGGAATGTTCTTTTCTCTCCCTTACTTGTCTCTTGGGTTCTGTGTAGATCTATGGTACTGGTTTTGCTGGCCTGAAGGTGTAGCACGCCCCAGTTCCAGAGAAATAGTGAAATCCATCATCAGTGCAGGACATGGGACACAAACAGGACCGAAGCACCATTGCTCCATGAGCTGAGGGGTGCCTCACTTCAATGTGAACAAACACAAAATGCAGGACTGGGAAACAACATGTTTATGTCCATGCATTCCTCATCCAAGGTACAAGGTAAAAACTCCACCGAGGGCATCTATCCACACAGGAGTACATGAAAAACCCATGGGGAAGGTACCATTGTACTAAACTCCGTTTGTTTAAAAATTATTTTCCATGACAAAATTATTAGGAGGGTAAGTCTCTTAGTGATACTTCCATTTCTAAACAGAGAAGGGATTTCAGCCCAGGGTTAAACTACTCTAATTCTTGGGCTATATTTCCTCCCGGAACTAGCACTGCAATATTACAATCTTCAAAGAAAATTTTACAGAGCTGTATAAACAAAGGACCATCTAGATGTGCTGTTTACTTTAAGTGTATTCAAAGAAGCAGCAGCTGTGACACTTAAAAGCAAAATATAAATTGATCTAAATCCCCAATCAATTCACCCTCATCTTTTCTGTAATACTGTATTTTATGGCATTGGTCAGCATGACTCAGTAATTTAAAAATTCTTGAGGTTACCAGCTGAACTACTGGCCTTCTGCTAGCTTGCTATGACATTTAAACTGCAATTTAAATTTTAGCATGCAAGCCACCATCCAAAAGGGAAAGAAAACTGAACTAAACTAAATAAACAAACAAAAAACACCAAACAACATTCAAAAAACCAAAACATTGAAAAAAAAAGAAAAAAAACCCAACATCAAACCAAATCAAAGAAAAAAAAAAGAACAAAAATCCCAAACCAAACCAACAAAAATACCAACAAAAAAATCCACAAAAAAAGGCAACAAACAAACAAACAAACAAACAAAAAAAACCAAACAAACAAATAAACAAAAAAATCCCAAAACCACAAAAGGAAAGAAAGGATGGGGGAGAGGTGCTCTAGACAAGACTGGGAAAAGAGGAAAAAA
Source organism: Toxostoma redivivum (assembly GCA_013397375.1). Taxonomy (NCBI): domain Eukaryota; kingdom Metazoa; phylum Chordata; class Aves; order Passeriformes; family Mimidae; genus Toxostoma; species Toxostoma redivivum. The sequence goes on from VXBI01007448.1 coordinate 1,062,735, forward strand.
ATGGCTCTGTTCAATAATCTTGCATGGTCATTAGCTGTAACATTTTATTTTGGCTTTTTTTTGTGTGAGAAAGTGTAATAAGCCTGCATTGATCTATGGACCTTATTCTTTGGGGAAATATGAGTCACAGATGCATAGTTTGGAGACACTCTTAAAAATATTATCTCTCAAGTGTTGTGTGAAGCTTTACAGACTTCTTCCTGCAAATCTTCTATGTCACTGTTAGAACCAAGTCCAAAATATTTACATCTAAACAACTTATGGCATCTGTCAATAAAAAATCAGTCTGCTCCAAAACATTTCTAAGTGCAATATTTAAAACTGCATAAACAGGAGTGAACTAGTAGCAGTCTAAAGTTGTCATCATTGACAGTTATGATTTATCTTAACTCTCCCTAGCCATTTGGCTAAAGTTTTAAGTAAACACTTTCAGTCTTCCTCATGTTCTCTTTACTGCCACCTCCCACTAATAAGAGATGTTGCCAAGAAAAGCAGCCAGACAGTTCATTTACCTCCCAAACTTGCCTGAAAGTAGCTTGCCTGGTTTAGACAAGGGTCGAAACTACTACTGCACATTTTCAACAGATGGAACAATGCTTCACAAATTATTTACATTGAACTTATTTGCTTTCAGGATGTGTGTTTAACGAATGGTTAGTTGAATGAAATATTGCAGCTCAGACAGAGAATGCAAGCAATCCAAGCAAGCCATTTATGGTGATAGATGTAGCTGTGATCCTTAATTTTCTACAAAGCATTGCAGCATTTTGTCCTCATTCTTCAACAGCTCCTTGAATCTGACAAAAGTATGGTTTCTATTTTCACCCTTTTCCTCCTCTGCTACCCCCTCCCCTGCAGGCATATTTCCATTAATCAGCTGTGTTGCAATAATACCTTACACTGATAAGACATTCTCTCATTAACAGATCTTTAGAGATCTTCATAGATATGATGAAGAACTCATAATTATCACCATTTAAAAAATGAAGACATGAAGGCATTACAAAGTTTAATGTGTTAATTGAAGCCAGCCAACCAAATACAGACATGAAAGCTGGAAACCCAGCTCCTCCTTCTCTGTTCAGTCTCACATACTGTGCTATTTTTCTTAAGAAAGCATTTGAAGTAACGTCACTGCTAGTTCCCATCACCATGGTTCTGAAACTTCAACCAGGAGAAAATTGCATAGGAACTTCATTTCTAGTGTTGCTGAAGGAGAAAATCCATATGGAGCTTCTCCTGTCACAATCTGCTTGAATTGGACAGCATATCACTGCTACGAAACATCCCATTTCTTCAAAACATTTACAAAAATAGCAGAACCCAGCCAACAAACGTGCTTAGGTAATTTTTAGGCAGACTGGTGTGTTGCAAGAAAATCAGAGAGTAACTTCAAAAAGAAGGAGCACTCCATCTTGAAATATTTTCTTCTCCATATCAACCCAAAGCAAAAAAGTCTCCCATTTCATCTAGGTTTCTGATTTAAAGGTGCCTTCAATATTTTGCTTGCCAGTAGACTAATAAATAATTTCTCTAAAACTTCAGGCTTCTAATCGGATTAAGAGAAGTTTTTTTCTCAGTTAATTGAAAAAAATAATAATGTTCCTGACATCCCAAATAAATGATTAACATTCTGAAGAATGAACAAATATCAAGAAAAGAATTTCCTCAATTTATGGATTGCCTTGTTACTTTCTGTTATTCCAAGAGAAACATGAGATAACACTTGCCAGAAGGATCTTCTGCCTTTTCATTAAAACTTCATGATTCTGTCACACATGTAGGGAACACAAGGTGAAAGCTAAGATTTACCAGCCTTTCACTGGGCTATGGACATCAAAATGGACTTGCCTGAAACATCTGTTTTGTCTGAACTGATGTCTTAAAATTTTATTCTTCATGTCTTTGAAATTGCCCCCAAATAATTTTATATCTAAGACAAGTTTAAAACAGAAAAAGAAATGGGATTTTTAACCAAAGAAAAAGGTTAAGTTCTTTATGACAGATGTGGAAACATCTGCAAAAGCATAGAAATAAAAAGCCTCATCCCATAATTTAAAAATAACTTTAGCTTCTTCACTATCTGAGATTCTCTTGCACCCTGTATTCTTCCTTTCCTAAGGACAGTGTCACTGCTTCCTTCTTCATCTTTTCTTTCACCAGAATATGCTTTTATGACCTTTTATTTAGTAGGAATTTAGTTACACTGTGAAGACATAGTTACTGTATGTGTCCTTTTAACATCATTTCACCTTAGACTGGGGTTTTCCCTCTTCCTTGGCAGTTTGTTCTGAAATTATATTTATTCAGACTTACCTAGCATATTGTTGCTTTAGTGACCAATCTGTAGTATGCAGCAATTTACAGGTGGTTGTTAAATTTTAAAGATCAAATCTGAGAAGGTTTCACAGGATACCTGTTTTATCAAGCCTATAGGACCAATTCACATGATCCAGCTTTAGGCAAAAAATGCTAATCCCTTTAGGCTCCCTAAATAAGAAATGGGGAGAGCTAGACCCCTCTATAGAGCAATTTGGTGTATTCAGCTCAGTGGGATGTAAATCCATAAAGCTTCTTAGTGGAAATCAATGCACCCCAACAGTGATGAAGGCTGTGCTGGGCTATACAAACAGAAACATAGCCAAAAGGGTGAGGGAAGTGATTATTCTCTTATTTGGCATTCATTAGACCCCATCTGCAATATTGCATCCAGTTTTGTGCCCCCTCCCAGCCCAATAGACATCAAAAACTGTGGTGGTTATAGCTGGAGTGCATGACTTAGGAGAAAAGGGAGGGAATTGAGGCTGCTCCTACTGGAGAAGAAATTGCTTTCAGGTCCTAAGAGTATTCTACCCATACCTACAGGAAAATCAGGCACCTCACTGAAGTGTGTGGTGGGAGGATGAATGACAATGGTCATAAACTGAAATATGGTAAATTTTGACCAACTATGGAAAAAAGCATTTTCATCATGAAGATGGTCCAGCACTGGAACAATCTGCCCATAGAGGCTGTGCAGTGTCCACTCTTGTAGGTTTTCTAGATACAGCAGGGAAAAGTCCTGAGAAACCTGATCTCACATCTAACCCTGCTCTGAGCAGGATATTGAAGTGGAAACCTCAGGAGGGTCTTTCCAATGTGGATAATTTTGATGTTCTGTAAAATTAAAGAGGAAAGAAATCTCTAGTTTCAATCCATAAAAATGAGATCAAATCCAGTCTTAAAGCCCATGAGTCTTTTGTCTTCCATCAGTGTAAGTCGAGACATAACTGAAATGCATGGTTACAAAATGAAACAAAAATTCTATAAGAGAAATAGAAATAGGCCAGTGGGTTTTCTGTCTGTGAGAACTATGTCAGGCTGGTGTTGCTTATCCTAAAGTGAACATCTCCCTTGTGTGCTCCCTGCCACATCAGAGGACACAATACCTGTTTCCCAGCATATGGGCTGTGGCACTTTCTATCCATTTCCTGTGTAACACCAGGATCAGAAATAAGTAATATACAAACATTTGTCCAGCAGTACACGTGGCATAGAGAATGAAGCATTGCAAGCCACTAAAATAGCAGAAAAAATGAAGCAGAGAGGGACTGAAAGAATAAAAACCAATACAAAATAATTTAAACACATACTCATTTAAGTACATCAAGACCTGTGCCCAAGAATGCCCTGAATGCTAAAGTATGAAAGTGAAGGATGGAAATGAAAACACAATTTAAAATTTCATTAAAACTTCTGTGAGCTGCTTCTGGCTGAGAGGTTTTCATTATCTTGAGAGCTATTCTAGAGACCCTAGTGAGTACTTCAAGTGTATCTTGAGAGAAAAAGAGTACTCAGAAACAGTACAAAAATACTAGAAGTCCTAGAAATTGAGGAGGAAAGGTAGGATATTTTGTTTGGGTTCCTATCCAAAGGAAAGACAGCTTGATAATTGCCAGTTAATATTTTTAACTAGAAAGAAATACTTCAGTCATCTAACAGAAGAAACTCTAGTGGTTTGAAGCCTAAGGACAGAGGATGTAAGAAACACAAGGACAAGAACGCAGAAATTTGACTTACACCTGAAAAATTTTCCATGAGTGGCATATAGTATTAAACATCCTTCCATCATTTCAGTGGTCATTTCTTTAGAGGGAGTTGAACACAAATTGAATAATGTGAAAAGTGTTTGGCTGAGAGAGGTTGGAATCTATAGTTTGCAATGTTGTCCCCAGCAAAGAAAAAATGGCCACCAGGAGGTAATATCCCTTCTTTCTGAATAGCTCATTTCTCAAAACTGGGAATGCTGTGCATATTAGAGCATGTATACAAAATTTTAATATAGCACAGTGTATCATATGTAACATAATAGCATACTGAACAAAATTAAATGGGAAGTATAATTTTATATTATCCAATATTTAATATATTCCAACTTTTCTAAATGTGTGCAAACTCATTTATCAAAAATTTCTGTGCATGTTATTCAGAGAATTCAGAAGTTATATTCTGTATTATAGCATGGCAAAAATATGCAAAAGTGTGATTTTGATTCATTTTGTCACAAAGGGAGTATTTACCCACCATGAAAGGCACCTACTTTCTTACAGAAAAATGGAAGAGCTCACACTCACTATTTACCTTTGGGAATTATAACCCCATCCACCTCTGCAAGTCCTACCAGTGAGCCTTGGGTTTAGCAGAAAGGCACCATGTTTTGGAGTAACAAGGCAGATAATTCAGTTGTGGATCTCCTTGCAAACACCTTCAGTTTAATTAGCTGATTTTGCCAGGGAGACTGCCCTGAATGCATATACACTATATGGGATCAGTGTCACAGCTGAATTATGCCAGTGAATACCAGCTAAAGAAAACCATGTGAACACCATGCAACAGCATCTTAGTAACTTTGGAAAGGAATGGAAACCAGATCTGCACTGGGTGCCTGCATTGAAACCCTACCAAACAGAAATAGAATCATGCATTAAGTAAAATCAGGTGGAAGAGGGGTTTGATATGATTCAAGTTGTCATGTGAAATCAAAGTTTATCAGATATTTATGATAAGAAATTAAAAAAAAAATTAAAAAACAATTTACTGAGGATTGGTTAAACCAATGTACTTACACATACACAATATCTAAAAACTATTATTTTATTGCATTTTTTATAACTGCTATGTAATCTTGAAAACAAATTACAAACATCTGATAGTTTTGAGGGGATAATGTCTATATCTGGTTGACTTTGGTCGTTGCTGTTGGAGTGTTTGGCCACAAATCACAAATTTTGAATAGCACATGTTGATGTGCAATTGCTAGATCATGTAGACCACTTCTCCCTCTTTGTATTTTTCTTGCATTTTACAAGATGACACATGCTTGGATGAAACAGCAAGCCAATAGTTAATTTGCCCATTTGTTTTGTGCGTGCGGACAATGAAAACCACTGAAAGAGTGGAGAATCTGTTTGGATCAGGATACTCTAATTCAAGCCCAGTTTTTATATTTTATCTTTGACTCACAGTATCATTATTAACAACATGTTTTTGCAGTTTATTGTGTCACTGTTATTATTTATATAGCATCATAAATGTACACCAAGGTTTAAAGCAATGATCCATAAACTGTAACAATGCAAATGGGACAGAAATCAATCCTGGCACATAAACTGCTCTGAGCTTTGGAGAAATGCTGTTGAAAATGCAATGTTAATGGAAGAGCTTGCATTTTGGAGAGGCTGGATCAAACCCACATGCTTGAACTTTGGTAAAGTTTGGATCTAGAGATCAACTTTTCTAGCTCTCAGTGCAGTACACTCTGCAGTGCCTGATTAGCAAAGGTGGTGTCAGAAAATCTCCTCTACTTTTCAGCCGTATGCATTATGCAGGGGTGAAGCATTAGTCTTCTGGTAAGTTCCATTATTATGGTCTTTTCACTACTGAAATCACTGTCTGATGACAAAAAGTGCTGAAATGAACATGTATTAAATCATTAATATCTAAACATAAATATTATCTTGGCTGCTTCTAAAGACCTCAGTGTGGTGTGGGATAAAAGTGATGCCCCTCGACTTATTCCTCTGATAACTAAATCTTACCAGTCTGAGGCAGCTGGGCAGCTGCAACACCTACCTGCAAGTTCTTGAATTAAATTTTCTAGAACTTAGAAAATGAGTTGACACATTTATTTGGCTGGCTCTAATAAAGACACTTCTGGGTCAGGTCTAGAGCAACTTGTGGGACTGTTACATGCCCAGTTTGCCGGGCATTTTTTATTTTAACAGACCATTACATTATAAAAAAATTTGCCTGTTTTTAAAATGTAAGAATTATGAAGAATTATTAAAAGGCAAAATTAATTGAATCTTAAAAATTCTTTATGGTTTTGAGGGAAAAGAGGCACAGATAGTTTAAATCTCTTTTCCTACAATACAATTTTAAGTGAAGACATTTTAAACTCTGTAAGATTAATAGTTTCCTAATGAAATGGTCCTGTAGCTTTTAAAAGTAAGTGTTCTACAGAAATAGACTACGTTTTTGTAAAAGTTGCTAGAAGTAAAAAAAAAAAAAATATTATGAAAAATCATATCTTTAAAATATCTCTAAATCATGTAGTGAAGGGGTTCTATGTGATGATTGCTATGATAAAAACAATATTAAGGACATATTAATGTCTGATACTATGTTTTCTGTTGAAGTCTATCAATGTTTCAATACATCTAACAAGAAAGGCACTTGCCTTTTTCTTCTCACTTGGAAAACCAAACCTTTCATTTAATTAGAAGGAAAGGGATCCATGCCTCATAAACAAGTTAATTTTCAGGTCTCATAAAGCCAGAAATCCTAAAATGGAGTAAATAATAATAATTTACTTTATCTAACTGATAAAATCCTGGCTCAAATTAGGATAATTATAAGAGTGGCAGTAACAAACTGTCAAGAAGTCTGTTGTACTATGATTGGGATGTTTGTGCCATAGACTGTCTCGATCTATGATGTTTAGCAGTTTTCCTACAGAGCAGATACAAGCATCCTGTATAAATATATTAAAATATTTGCTAGAGAACAAAACCATATTGAAGACATATTTTAAAACTTACTTTAAACTGACTTTAGTATTTTTATAGCCACAAATGTTTATTCTTTGATCTGACACAGAAAATCTAAATCTTAATCATTTTCCATCACCAGAGGTCATTTGAAACATCCATACAATAAACCTCAGCTTTTGCCAATTCTCCAGTTGCTTAGTGGTGATAAAAGAAAAGAGAGAGAGTAAAGAAGACTCGGGAAAATCTAAGCTTTCCCTGCTGACCTTCCTTATTAATATTCATTGCTTCAGAGCAAAAGACATCACCTCTAAAGCAGCTGGCAATTGGAGATGCATGAGGGAGAAAATCCTGCTCTGAAGAACGGTAAATGTGTGATGATCTTGTTAGGTGTCTTTCTCACTTGCTGAAGTGGTGACTGTATTGCTTCTTAAAGACTGCCTAGATATTGACTGTTTGGCTTTTGTTGTGTTCCTTCTCAAAGTCCAGCTCCTGGACTTGTGAAAAGGTGTTTGAATTTAAAAGGGAGAGAGAAGAAAGGACATGTCGTTTCAGATTGTGAAGAAATGGTAATAAACTGTGACACCAGTCTGACCTAATGACTAAGAAAACAGATGGCCTAATTTTTTTTTGTTTTGTTTTGGTTTTGTTTTTTGGTTTGTTTGTTTGTTTTGTTGTTGTTGTTGGGGGTTTTGTGGGGTTTTTTGATTGTTTGTTTTTTAATGAAAAATGTTATTTTGTTTATTGCATGGCTTGTGGTTTCTAAATGATTGAGGCCGGACACAGGAGCTGTATCACCTCTCTGCATTTCATTGATCCATTGGCATTGTACTTTTTCATCCAGATTTACAAGCACAGCTTTGAACGTGCAAGAACATCCTTGTTAATATCTATCAGATTTATCTGTAACAGGATCTCAAGGCTTTTTGGCCATGCTTCCACATCCTCTTCCCAGACCTCTTCAGTCCCTATGAAACATGTCAGGTAGTTCTAACCTTAAGAAACTGGAAAGTAAGCCTGTCGGAAGACCTAATTTTTCAATGTTTCACTTCCATCTAAATTAGATAAACATTTCAAAATACTTTTTGCAATATTTTTGCATACAAATTTCTTTCTAAATAAAATCATATTGTAAGGGTCGGTCCGAAGTTTCTCTCATTTTTGCCTCCCGACCATTGCGAGACCCCGAGGACCCCCACCCAGGGGGACTGTGAACAATGGTTTCCTGGCCTGGCTGAGGTGGATGTCTGGCTGCAGGTGTGTTGTGCTTACTGGGCTGTGCTGTTATGGTACCAACTGAAGACTGCTTGTACTACAAATCTGTGCCTGTCTACCGAAGCACCACACAATGGTTCATAAATCTCCCCACCTCTTGGCCAGAGGCCACTCGCCTCGAAAAAAGACTATAAAAAGTCACTCTCTGGTAAGGACTTTTTGAGATCTCCCCACAGAAGACGTGTCTATTGGCTGGGGCCGCAAGGACACCGTGGAGTCTATCGGACCAGACCACGAGGACGCTTGTCCCATCTGTTGGTAGCTATATTCCCATACCCCTCTTTCTCTCTTTCTCTCTGCTTTGTTTCCTATATCTTTCCCCCTCTATCGCAATTGAGTTGTTGGCATTGAATAAAGTGCATTGCTGTTGTTGAATAAACTTTGATTTGTCCCCTGCATTTTCCCTCTTTGCAGCTTTGAGATCGAACGAACCATCATGACCCCTGCTCTGTACTAATAACGGATCGTGACACATATAGAGATATCAAAGTGTCTGAAATCAGTTTCTCTTTAAGCAATATTCACCTGAATCAGTGAAGTGTGTTAAAAGAGCTATAATTTTGTTTATTGACTGTCACATCCTTATGTTTTAACCTACCTGTCTAAACTGTATTTCTGACAATGCACATGCTTTGACATTTTTGTGCCATTTCTATGTTATTGTCCCTTGGAAAAAAAAGAAACTGGAGAGTTTGAGTCTTAAATTGTTCTTTAGCTAAGCTGTGATACACAATTCTGGGGATAAGCAGGGATTCACCTTTCTGTAAGAGAAGTCTTACCCTTCTCAATATGAGATCTATTACTACTTATTAATTCCATTACAGTTATGTGTTGTAAATCCCAAAGAGCATTAGAGTATAATCTTGGTACACATTAATATCTACAATGCTGGTATCTCACCGGAAACAGGTTTTAAGGATAGAAAAAGCAACACTAGCCTGACTGAAAATGTAGTTGGGAATTTCTTCCCAAGCACAAGGGGAAGTGGGAGAGGGTGCAGAGGCGTCTGTGATGATGATAAGAACTGGCACCATTAGTGAAGTGATGGTGAAAGTTGACTGAACAATCCGACATTAGATTTGATAGGGACTATACCAAGGATAAGCCAAGGCCAAGTGTTTGTGAAGAGAGTGGGAAATAGTTCAGACTGAAGCAATGCAGGATTTCTAGTTAAATTTAGATTTGTTATGAATTCACTGGAAACTGCAAATCCTATCATGTATGTGTAGTACATATCCCTGTGACACTGTCAGAGAATAAGATGCCACATTTTTATCCAAAATCTTACAGACAGGATATTCTGGCCTGGTCACAAAATATCTTTTCTCAGTTCTCTGAACCTGGAAATTTTTATAGTTTTATCATACCATCTAATACATTACCAAAATGACAAATTCCTCCTGGTTGATAAGACAGATCTAGCTCACCAAGGATAACAATGTGCATCCCAAAGCACAGATCGGCATTTCCTGGGCACATGGATAATTGCTGAGCCAAAGAGTCACTTTCAGTCTCCTGTACTCTCTCTTAATGATCTTTTAAATGCACTTAGTGGTCTAACTCCAGCCCCAGTTTTCAGCCCCAGTGGACTCAGTAGTGAAGATTCCCAGCTGCTTGCTGGTGATTCTGGTTTGAATCCACCCACTCTCAGCTTCAGAACACCGTGTCTTCATCCCACCCCTGTGCCCTGCAGTTGTATAAGAGAAGGCGTTTTTCTGGAAGAGGTACCAGATGGCTTCTGATGCCCTGAAACAAATTGGAGAATTGAGGCAGCTCCAGATCTCTTGGCTGTGTTCTGCAAACCTCTGCTACTGGGTAGGAGAGAATTAGTGCTACCTCCTCCCATTGAGTTTGATCAATTTAGCCCTCACTTTCTATTTTGTGTTGAAAATTTAAAAAGTTAATTATGGACTAAAATAAATGCACTATACTAAACAAACTTCATTTTATTTTCTCAATATTTCAAAATATGTAAAACTGGTCACATTTTCTTCTCTCTGTAAAGCCTGTTATAGTATACATTTCCATATAGTGTTATAAGCATAAAAAGACAAGTCTAATGAGGTTTAATTTTTATTTTAGCTTCCAAAAATTATATGTATATATATATNTTTTTTAATATAAAAGTCACCAAAATATGCACCCATTTGCAACTTTTAAAAAGAAAGCCTTAGGACGTTTACCATAGAAGGCTGTAGGAAAATAGCTGAATGCCATTCCCAAGTGATATGAAGTCATACAAGTTTATTGCCTCTGATTTCAGCTACTATTATGTTACACTTTCAAAGTGTTCTGAGATGAATATGACAAAATTAAGGAAAACCTTCTCTAAGGTTTTCTTCCTTTTACGGAATGCTATTTTGTTCTGAAAAGTTTGTGGCAGAGAAACTATTAAACCAGCTATTCTAACTTTGCTATATAACTAAATTATAACTTCAATTTTTATGTTTAACTAATGCACTCTTTCCAGAAAGACATGATCTGAAGATGTTAATGAGTTAAAGCATTCACTAATTCTGTGGATCTACAAAAAGCTGATTGGTGATTCTGCATTATTTTAATCTAAATTTCTTTTCCAATTGCTTTCTACAAGCAGCACAATTCCATTGTTTAGCATTTTTCTTCTATATAAAGCTTACAAATCTTGACTTCCCTATTAATTTGATGTAAGTTTATACAGTTCATCTGTAAATGATTCTAAAATCACTTAACAGTTTTCTTTAACCATGTAATCAGGAGCTCAGGATCAACTGCTCTTGGAAGAAAGTTACTACAGGTTGAAATAATGAATCTATTAGAGGATGAATTACGCCAGTAATCCGAATGAATGAGCTTGAACAGGATTTTGAATAACATCAAGATGAAACTTAATTTTGAGACAATAAACACAATTTGGTCTCTGTCTAATGCTCAGAATTAATTTGTCAAGTCTGACAATGCTCTGTATCTTCCTGAACTTATGTGTCCAAGCTCTGCTGTTGTGTTTGGCTATGGCAACAACTGCACTCAACATTTTTATCAGGAACACAGTGGACAGTTGTTTGGTCTTTTTCTGTCTCTTTCTGCACATAACATTTTTTTTGTGTTGTTGTTTGGGATTTTTTTTTAAAACCTCTTCCCACTGCACCATTTCCCAAAACTTATTTTCTATGGTGACCCTTGGGACTCCTGGCCTTTCTCAGTGCCACAGTGGGGCTTCATGGTGACACAAAACAGGCTGCTCTGCTGGAACAGCCTGTGCAACCAGCTGCCACATTTTCTTCTGATAGTCTGGGTCTCATGTCTTGATGAAGCAGTTCTGATATCACCTCCCCTTCTTTGGGAACTGTGCAGACCAAAGTGCCACTCATAGAGACTGGGACAGTGGCTTGAATAACTGATAGGGAAATTCCCCTGTGGGTAAAATTCCTGTTCAACCAGCAGTCTCCAAGTTGCTTCAGGATTTTTATTTAGATTTCCCATACCCTGATATTGCTGAATTTAGGCCTTCAAGCCCCTTTAAGACAAATGCAGTTGAATAACATCCAATTATACAACAAGGATCAGAGACAGTAGGTCATTAAATCAGACACATGATTAAACTTTTCTTTAACAAGAAAAAAAGCACTGTGAAGAATAGTTGTGAGCTTGTTTGACAACAAAAATGTTAGGCTTTCATATTTCATATCTATAAAATATCATTTAAATTCCAGGGAATCCTTAGGTAATTTCCTCTTTTAATGGCTTTAATTTAATATAGGCAATATTTTAAACTAACATATTGGGAAGTCAAACAACTTACCAGCTTCTTTCTGACAAAAGAATTCAACAAAATCAAGATAAACTTATGAAAAGTTTTGATCACTGGGGACCAGTATTGCAATAAACGGCCCAAAAGAAAAACAAATACTTATATCTACTAAAAAGGTATTTTTGTTTTTTTCTCTAGAGCAAACAAAACAGTTAATTATGACAGATTCTGATTTTTTTCTAAAAGAAGTAGAAACATACATTTTCATACTTTCATAACTAACTGGGAAGCTTTTCATATGAAAGATAAAATATGCAAAGCTGTCTAGAATTTTAGAAGGGACAATACTGTAAAATTTGACAGAAGTTTGTCTCTACAGGTATGGTCAAAATTTGAATATTAAAGCAACATCTGCTAAAAAACACATGAATATAGATAAGGACAAGTTACTTATTGGAAATCATCTCACTATTGAATTACAATAACAAAATGCAGATTTTCATCTCGTAAAGTTTCCATCTGCAACACTGTTAAAATGCAGCAAGCCCAATTAGTTATTAAGAAAGCGCTGCAATCAACACTGAAAACAATAGGTGGCAATATCTCCCAGCGAGCTTGATGTGTGAAGTTCAATGCCATGTGCAATCTGCTGCCACATCCACTATCAATACTTTCCCTGTGAGTCACATGTGAGTGCTGAGAGCAGTGTGTGCACAGAACTCGGTGTACATCCAGCAGGACGGCGTCTGTCTGTCCAGCCCCAGCGAGGGACGGACGTCACCGGGCTCTGCTCAAAGCCATGGGTGCCTCGCTCAGGCAAGGGAACATGTGAGCCCTCGGGATCTATGGCAAGCAACAATTTCATGGGGGTTTGCTCTAAATAAGTGGAACAGTGGTAGCTGTTCTACTTTATGCCTGTTTAGCTGAAGGACAGCTATTCAGTCTCTAGCTTGCTCACTTCAATTAAATAGTAAAGGAACTAATTTTCTACAATGAGTTAAATTATCCCAGAGCAGTTTCTAGGCTTATTTCTTTCTGGCCTTCATACTTTTTTCAGCTGATTGACTCATATGGGAATGGATAGACCAAAGCAATTCAATTGGTGCTAGTAGCAGCACAGAGGTTGCTGGAAGTCAACAGATCCAGATTTTATTCCTGGTTTTGTCACTTTTTTTGAGGCCTCCAGTGCATTTTCTGATCTATTCAGAATGTGATTCCTCTGGATTAGAGTTTTGGGGTTTGCTCTCTACTACATGCCTGCACAGGGCCTCCTGCAAAAGGGTCCTGATTTTGGCAGAAGTGTTTATTAACTCCTGAAAGGCAACTTAGGGAAACTTTGCTGCCTCTGTGGTCCTGGACGACAGGATCATTGTTCAAACAGCAGGGAAATATGGGGAACCAAATATCATCCCTCATTTTCCCTTCTTGTTCACTAACTTCTACTTCATTTGAGGAAGTGACCAGGCAAATGACACTATTAAAAAAAATAAATAAATAAAAATGAGACAGCTCTCTCTGAATTTTTCATCCTAATTTAAAAGTGGAATAATGATTCATGGTACAGAGAGCAGCACCTTTTAGCTTTTNCACATTAGCCAGCTTCAGATATAACAGGATTTTCCAGCAAGATCTACTCCTTTGTGCCTACTAGCTGGCTGATTAAAAAAAAAAAAAANCAAAGCAATTCAATTGGTGCTAGTAGCAGCACAGAGGTTGCTGGAAGTCAACAGATCCAGATTTTATTCCTGGTTTTGTCACTTTTTTTGAGGCCTCCAGTGCATTTTCTGATCTATTCAGAATGTGATTCCTCTGGATTAGAGTTTTGGGGTTTGCTCTCTACTACATGCCTGCACAGGGCCTCCTGCAAAAGGGTCCTGATTTTGGCAGAAGTGTTTATTAACTCCTGAAAGGCAACTTAGGGAAACTTTGCTGCCTCTGTGGTCCTGGACGACAGGATCATTGTTCAAACAGCAGGGAAATATGGGGAACCAAATATCATCCCTCATTTTCCCTTCTTGTTCACTAACTTCTACTTCATTTGAGGAAGTGACCAGGCAAATGACACTATTAAAAAAAATAAATAAATAAAAATGAGACAGCTCTCTCTGAATTTTTCATCCTAATTTAAAAGTGGAATAATGATTCATGGTACAGAGAGCAGCACCTTTTAGCTTTTGATCTGGAGAGTGAGGTGATGTACTGAAGTAAGGAAAGAACATAGGGACATGATTGACCCTCTATATAT
>VXBI01007448.1:1077193-1144346 GCA_013397375.1 Toxostoma redivivum
AAAAAAAAAAAAAAAACAGACAAAAAACAAACAATACTCCACAACAAGCAGCTGTTTAAAATGCTGCTTTTTTGCTAGCCACAGATTCTGAGCTAATTCTCCATGAAATTTTGCAGTGTTTGATGAGAATTAAACCATCTACCTAAGAATCACCATCCTTGTGTTTTGTGCAGCTCTTTGTGTAGTGAACTCTGACATAGAATGGTCACAGATGGATAAAGCTTTACACCTTGTTTTCAAATCTTAAACTAACTAATCAGTCTGCCATTTTAAGTCTGAATTTTGGTCTTCCATTTATCAATTTTGCCTTTCTCTCTCTCTCTTTAAAATTTAATCTAGTTCAAGCCAGATTGAAAGATGTGATTTCCAGAAATATTCACCAAGCCCACTACTTTCCAGAAAACTAAATCAGATAACAGCACTCAGTGCTTGCAAAAATTTGTTAAATTAGTTACCTGAAATGAAATTATTTAGGCCACCATATTACTGTAGTAAACAAAATAATTCCTCATAATATACTTTATTTAATCATTTAAACAGACCATCTTATTGGGGCATTATAGCCATTACAATTCAGGTCTGAAAATCACAAACTGCTTTTCATATCAGCTCTGTTGGAATTCATCTGATGCTACTACTTGACTCCAAGTTTTATTCTGAAAAATGATGAGATGTGGTTTGATAAGAGTGAGTGGTGCTAAACCAGGAGAAGTCTTTTGAAATTAGAAATATGGTAAAATGAACTTGAAATATGCATGTACCTGTTGCTTGAAAGTTTCATAGTAGATAAGATATCCAAAAATTATACATGCAAAAATAACTCCTATTTCATAGAGAGAAAAGGATGAGTTAAATAGTACACATTAAAAGAACTGAAAGTAATATCTGTTTGGATTCCTGTATTGCATAGGAGAGAGGATTAGAAGATGATGATAGTACCATGACACTTCAAGGCTGTGTCTTTCCTACTTCACTGTCCTATAGAACAACCTTGATAAATACATTACATTAAAGGCTCATTCTCCATGTTTCTGCAGCACCATCTTCTAATATTAAAAGAAACTGCGAGCTACAAAGCAGGAGCAAGTGAAGAGCTTGTGTTGGTGGGAGCTGGCAGATCCCTGACAGCTGTAATCCAGTTAGTATGAACCCAGTGGATATTCCCAAAAAGCACCTGCACTCCTAGCCCTTGTCACAGCAATGGTTTCATTGCAACTGTTACCCTTGCTCCTGCATTGGAGTAATCATCCCAGCCTCTCGCCTGTAATTATAACCAGACCTCCATTTGATTACCCAAGGATATCTCAATAGTGGCTTCATTAATGAAAACAGGCTGCTCTCTGTCCCTGGGACAAGTGCAAAAGAAATATTGATTTGGTCTCCAGTTGGAGGTCTGGCCAAGCTTGGACAAAAACTGCAGTCTGTTTTGGCTTTTGTGGTATGAAAGTGAGAGAAAGATCTCCTGAAGCAAGCAGTTTTACGGTTTTGTTTTGTTTTTTAAATTTTAATAGATATAATTCATATGTATTATTTATATTATCAACTACTTCAAATCTTTAATCAGTGACTGATTTAGGCAAGTCAAATTGTGTTAAATGAGTTGTTTACATCTCTTTGGAATTGAGCTTCGATTGAGTGATTAAATCTCTTAAGCTCCTTTAAAACCCCAACTCTTTAAGTTTCTTGGGAAAGTTGCTGTTCAAATTGAACAAGAAAAGGAAATGGGCCTGGGGGAGATTCATAGGGTGGGGACATAATAAAGGAAATGAAAAACGGAATGCTTTTCTTTCTGTAGCTTCACAAACATTTGTTAGCTATTTAATTAACTTCATATTTGGTTCTGCAGGCTGGATCCCACATTAGTAGCTTCAGTTGCTAAATATGCAAAATCTGAACAGTTATTACTGTTTTAATTAGCAAAATTGTTAGCTGTGTTCTCTTGGTGTTGGTTTAGGGAGGCCCCATGAAGTGGCACACAAACATCCAGTGTCCTGACAGTTTTGTTTCCTATTTTGGCTGATTAATTCAGACACAGAAAGGAGATTAACTTCCTTGCTTTTAATGAGTTGTTATTATTATAATGTTGAGTACTGATACTATCCTCAGTCAAGTGCAGACTGTGAACACTTTTGTGTGCTTGCTACCTTTTTTTTTAATAAAACTTTTCTTCTTTTTCCACAACACTCTTCTTATCTCAGGGGACAGTGCAGATCCCCGACCAACAGTGTGTGCTGGCGGCCACCCAGCTGGTCCACAGGGAAAAGGGGTCACCTACTTCTGAATCTCTAGGAGATAGTTTGTGGGTTTTGTTGCCTTTTTTAGCTCGATCTCTATGATTTATGAAATAATCATGTCAACCTTCTACAATATAGGAATTTGTTACAGATTAACACTCGACTATCAGATCCAAATGGGGGAAAGGCGAGCAGCTGATGCTGCCTAACTTGGAGAAATATCTGAAGAACTGTGCCTGTAGAGAGGATTAGAAGCCTGCAATGCTTGCCAGTTAAAACCATAGCCTTTGATTCAATAAAAGTAAGGCCTTGCTCTTATTTACTGCATGTTACAACTTAGTCATTGGTGCCTCTGCTTTACTTTGGGGTTTGTTTCTGAAGCTGAAGGAACAGGTTTCTTGTCTTTGCTTCAATTTATGTATATTCATATACCAAAATGTCTTTATCCCACAGCACTCACTGATTTGTGCATTTGAATTTCAAGTAACAAGACTGTTTTGTCATGTTTCAGTTAAAGGCAGCTCCATTCTCTTTGAAAATTAAATATAAATGTTAAATTTTCTCCAAATTCCTGCATGTAGTTTACCTTTCAATACAAGTAGTCATTTGTATGCAGACTTTTTACAGTAAAGCCAGTTGTAGCTTAATTTGAAAATTTTAAGGCTCTAGATATTACTGAAAAATTTACTTTAACATATTATTTTTTGAAAAATTCACAAAGGTTATCCTATTTTATCTACAGCAATCAAATCAATAAGCAGATATAGGGATAAAAAACATGTGTTTGTATAAAATAGGCTTAATTTATGGCTTTCTAGATTTATGCTGCAGAAGCTGTTTGTCTGACAGCACTTGGGTGAACCTTAAGACTGTGTTATGAAAGATTAGGAGAGACATGGGAAGTTGTTAAGCTTGCATTTCTCTACTTTGATTTTCTAAGTATCTAAATTATGCTGTGACTTGAATATGATTTTTATACAGGTGTTTAATTATTAAATTATTAAGTTAAAATTGCAAATATAAATTTTAAAGCATTTTTATGCAAATTTATTCCATATGTCTATATGGAATAAATTTTGATTTCTACTTTTTCTTTTTTGATCATTGCTTCACTCAGATGCCCCCACCCACCATGAAATGACTTAAAACACTTGGACACCCATAATGCAAAGGAATACTTAATTTTTTTTTTAAACCCTCTATACTGGATTTTTATCTCCTTTTATTTTCCAGTTCCTCAATCTGCATTATATATTTGTGCATTAAACCTAAATGCAGTGCATCAAACATTTGTCAGGGCTCCTTTAGGAACAAGGCCGTATCTAGTGTTCCTAGTCCACCTAAAATTCTTTTGTCAGTAGAAGGACTGGGAATATAGAAATGGATCCCAGGAGGGATATATAGTAGCTATGAATAGTATGTGAGCTGACCACAAAGCTGAGCTGTTACTGGCACAAAACAGAGACAGCTCATTAGAGAAAAGAATATTGTAGTAGTGGAATAAGTTTTGCTTCAAATTGCTTTCCAAATGTGGCAGTCAGAAATGAGATGGACTGGAACACCTAAAAAGGATGGATGATCTCTAGGTTAAGTTATGGGATTTTAATTCCAGGAGAGATCTTTGCCAGTGAGATTTGTGCTAATGGACACACTACAGGCTCTGCTCTGCCTTTGCTTTTTTTCTAAATGGAAGTTATTCCACATGGGGGTACAGAATTTTTCTTCACTCTAAAGCCCTTAAATGGATTGTAAGATGCAGCTTCATATGTTCTCCTATCTTCAAAAGAGTGAACCATGTAAAACTGGACAAAGACTTGTAATTATTTACCTGGCATGTGGGTTACTTGTGAAAATATTTGTGCAGTAACATTTTACAGGGAAGTTTAAAAATGTGTTTGCTCTGTTGAACAGAATAAAAAAATTTACAGCATTTTTCTGTTTTCAGAAACAACAGTCCATTCGTATTTCCCAGGCCCCAGTACAGAACATAACATGGCTTACTTGGTCACACAAAATTTCACAACATGGATCCAGGAGCACAAGGGAGGTCAATATTTCAATATAAAACGTCTACACACTTCCTGGATGAAACATGAGTTTTCCCATCCTTCGTACCTCAGACACAAAAAGGATAAGTTATGTCTTCTTATGACTGTATGAGCTCTCTGTGACATTTACACAATCATTTAATGTGCTATAAACTACTTGGCATATCATATAAAATTATTCTATTTCTCATTGTTTCCTCTTTCCTTTTAGCTTCCAATATAAAAATTCAGTCACATAAGTATTGGATTTATTCCAAGTTCAAATTAAATTTCTTAAACACTTGGTATGCTCTCTCATTAAGGAGAGCATAATCCCTTTTGCTATGGCAGGCAACTGTAGATAATAACTAGAAATACTGCATTTCTAAAAGCTACTTTTTTATGGTTCTAGTGTGCTTTGCAAACCTTTGGTCATTTATGAGCTCTTTTAACTACATTTTCCTCATACCTTTTAAACTTCATGCTTTATGTAGTACACAGTAGATCAGCTTTGTGTAACCCACCAGAAATATTTGAACTGGGTCATAAGAGGCTCAGTCTAAATTGTTTAGCTTTTCCTTATCTTGTAAGCCTGTCTTTTCTCTAGCTCTAAGTCTAGAGCCCTTTCTTTTGATGGTCACTTTGTTACATTTCAAGGTTTAAGTTATTTTTCCTTTATTTTACCTTTTATGTTTGCAATGTGGAGATTAGTACCAGAGGAACACAATATCAGACCTAGGGCCCATCTCTTCAAGCATTTATCTCCAACAGTGTCCATAAGCAGATAGATCAAAAAATAATACAAGGTTTGGCTTTATCCAGTCTCATTGAAACAATGACATGTGGGGTAAATAAATTTTGTACTTTCCTAACTTTAGTAGATTGAACAAATGGGATTCAATCACCTAACTATAAACATCTCCAGTCTAGACATGCACATCTGAGCTTATCAATTTAGGCCCCTTATAGTCAGTGGGGAGAAATAGACCCTGCTAAAGTGCAACTCAGTTTATTCTAAAGTCAATGTCTAAAATGCTAAGATGAATTGTAGTAAACCATCTATTTTGCTCCATTGAATCTGAAGGGAATTGTGGAAGATACAGAGAGAAAGCTTTTATGTTTGGTCAGGTGACTTTCACTTGAGGTTTCAAACATTCTTTTGTGTTACGCCATATGAATCTTTTTACTGAAACAACATTTTTTAAGACGTTTTGTTATGGAAATAAGAAAGCTTGGAGTTTTCAGAATTAAAATGAAATGGTTCAAGGTCAGCCTCCTATTTTATTGGAACATCCTTAGATGGCAGGATTGTGGGAGTGTGCTGATCTTTTTCCATACATTTATGATACCTTTACAAGAGCTTTTGCTGTCTGTGAATATCCTGAATGGACAGATTTCTTCACAACCCGGCATCTTGTTGTTCTACCTTCTCTCCAAGTAACTTGAACCCTCAGGGTGGTCAGACTGCTTCAAGACTCCCTTCTTTGCCTGGGTTGGCCCCAGCTGTGAAAACAGGTGGTTAAAATACAAGCTTGAATTGACATGTCAGTCCTTTCTTTACCCATCTCAAGCCGATATCTGAAGATAGTCGATCACATATATGTGGCATGGAAAATTTCATTACAAGTAATAGATCTCTTCCAAATAATTTGCTTTGCATAAAAAAAAGTTTAGATCACAAAAATTGACATATGGCAAAAATTGACGTTTGACAAAAATCTCAGATGATGTCTGTTTGACAAGCTGGTCATATGAGTGATCTGGCATAGTGACATGTATGCCATGCTACAGCAAGCAGCAAAAGTTGGGTGGCTCCCAAAAATGTATATAAAAATCCTCCCCATATATTTCTATAACAAGTTAATTCTTTTCTGATGCTGATTTTGTGCCATCACAGTCTAAAGATCCAAGTCACAGAGGGGTTGGGCATCTCATGCCCATGGGAGTTCAGCACCACAGAGAGTCTGAGCCCAGATACACAGTCCAAAACTGTCAGGTTTACTGAAATTCCTCTAAGGGAGACAGGACAAACAACTCTGTCCTGCTGTAGCTCCAGTGATGTCAAGGCTAGGCTGGCTAAACCCACACCTCACTCGGCTGCAAACCAAACTCCAGGCTAGGGAGTTTGTGATGCTGCCATCAGCCAGCAGTGCCCAACAGCCAGCTAGAACCACACTGTACTGCAGAACTTTCCAGTGAAATGTGAGGAAGGAAAAGGGCTTATTGGATATGATAATCCATTTAAAAGAGAGAAGGTAACTACTTTCTCTTCCCACTCAAATTGTATTTTGAATATTTTATATTGGAATTGTTGTAATGTGCAGCAATTTAACATTTTTACCTTGGTTGACCACATGTGTATTCTCAGTGGAATAAGTGGCAAATGCAACAAGGACTTCTGAAATATGAGATGGTCTTTTCCAACCTAAAATGATTCTTTGCTTCTGTGTGTTCAGGCTGCTGGTGGCTGCAAGTGAGCTGTGGAAAATCTATGCAAACTCTTTCCAGCATAATGTTTCTAATGCACAAACCTGCAGAAACACTTAAATGTGAGTGCATAAAATTACATCGAAATGCATAATTTAAAATGTCTTTTCATAGTTGCATTTTTATTTTGTAATTTGAATCACTAAATGGTATTAATAGATAAAAGATTTAATTCACACTTCTACAATGTGAGTCAATGAAAATAGGGTTTTAGTTATATAAACAGAAACTACCAATTTCTCTCATAGCTATATGCTTCCACAGACATTCATATAGTGCAGAAAGAACTCAATATTTTTCTTAAAATTAAAATTTTCAGGCAAAAATAGCATTTTAGTTTTATGAGAACTTTAGAAATATAAATACTTTAATTTCTCTTAAACCCATCATATGTGGAAATAAAATTATTTTAGCAAAGAAGATTGTAGTGCAGCTTATGTTCTGATGGAAATAACTATATGAAACAACAGTATAAGGGACATTACAGGTGTGCATGAACTGTCTGCTAAAAATAGTAATAAAGTACAAATAGTTCTTTTAGCAACACTTTAAAAAAGGATGCCATTGCAAAATTATCCGGGAAAAATTAACCCAAAGAAGCTGAGATCTGTGAGCCCTGTGCGGTTCTTCTTCAGGTACATTGGTGGGATTTCCCAAAAGTTTGGATGAAAATTGTTGTAAGGCCTCACAATAATATTTAATTTTTCCTGAATACTTCAGGAAAGTTTACTTTCCCTTGCTTTTCCTGAATACTGCCTCATTTCCTGTGCTGTACAATTGTTGATAGTGGGTTTATCCTTATTTAATAATGTCTACCAAGAGATGGAGAAGGTTCCTCACTGTGCAGGACTAATTGGTATCCCTAAAGAAAATATTATGGATGGCCTATGAGGTCGATAGCAAGGATAACAGGAAACATGGAGGCTATCAGATATTTCTGAAAACACCTAAAAATAGTGCTACACTGTGGGAAAATCAGTCAGTGAATGGTAGTTCTGATGAGGTGATAAAATTCAGCTTTTTGACTTCATTTTCATGATAATGTTCTTCTGGAACTGGGCAAAACCGGATCAGTCTTACCTCAAGCTGTTCATTCAGCTGAAATACCTTCTTCCCTTGAGAAGAGCTGTTGCTCTTCGTTTTTAGCTCAGACTCACAAGTGTTGTGAGGGATTGTTTGGAGTTTTAACATTCAGAGTCCACATGTGAGGAAAAAACAGTTCCCTCCAAACAAACTCATGGTTCCCTGGAGATTATTCTTTGGATCCAGATTACTAACAGTGGGAGGAAGGCCAACACAAAGGCATAAAATATAATGGAATGACTAAAACAATGTGGCATGGTTTTTAGGATGAATTTCCATAACCCAGTATTCATGGATGTTGACTGTTTGTTGCACAAGATGTGGTATAAGATGTTAATTATTTTATTTATAATTGTTGAAAATATTCATTTAAGTTTCAAAATAAATGTGTTTATGCCTTCTTGGTTTGTTCCTGACTTCCATTGTCAGAATTAATTTATTCATGTGCTCTCCTACTATATGTTCTCTCTCCTACTTGTTCCATTTGTAGATTTTCAAAGTTCTGTACCAAGAACAGGACTTGCTATGTCACACATCAGCACAGGACTGTAGCTGAAGAAACCATAGTTGTGAGCAGATCTGTTACAGAAAATCAACTTGCACGCTGGAATGAAATATGCATGCAATATATATTTGAATATTTGATTTATACATTTTAGCAGGTAGGAATTGGAACCCTAATTGACCTTATTAATTAATTCAGATTTCTATAGAATGGTTTTCTTTCACCCAAAATTTCTCATTCAGTATGTCTGTGTATACTCTGAGCTATTATTTGAGCACACACAGTAAAAGAATAACCTCTTTTAAATGTTTCACAGAATCCCAAACTATTCTGAGTTGGTGTCTTCTGATTAATATAAATACCCCAAACCAAATTATGATCTGAAAAATGGCAGTCCACTGACAGATCTCTAGTGAGGGGATAAGTGCTTTGGTGTTGTGTCAGATCAGAGAAGTCATTGTAAGTAAGGAAAAAGTCAAATGTTCAATTGGTCAGTTTGGTGGGCTGTTATTCATCTGGGTCAGCCCTTGGCTAGCAGGTTTAGTAGGTTTGGGATGTGACTGTGAATATATAACTTTGTCCAAGGAGATTTTTTTATTTTCCAAAATTCAATGACTTTTGGTGTAGCAAGGCCTGGGCTTCTAGAGCTAATTACTTGTTCTTGGATCTGATAGTTTTAACAGAGAATCTGAGTTGAGCTTTGCTGCCCAAGCCAGATCTCAAACAGGAGGAATTTCTCATGTTAACATGGAAATATCCTAGTGATGCCACAGTGGAGGGGCAGAGTGCTACAATAATATGGACTGGGCACAAGTCCACAAGAGCTTTTGTGCAACCCCATTGGCCCACAGGCAAGTCAGGGTCTGAAGGGTCAGCAGAAATTTAGGAGCCTACTTGACCTTTGAAGCACTTTGTGAAAACTGAGCATTCAAAAATCATTCAAATTGGAGTTTATTTGTTGAACAGCAGTGGGGAGATGGGTACCTACTGGGAACAATACTGACATTGATGTCAGAGACTTCATATATGCAACTTGAGAGATTTTAGACAGCATTAATCTGAGATACACTTCCACTTTCTCCCTAAATCCAAACTGCACCTGTGCTTAGTGAGGGACTCAGAAGTGGACTTGAGCCTCTGCTGCTTGGCTGCAGTAGAAATGCTCCAGCAGAAATGCTTAATGGCTATGACCAAAGCTGGACAAGAATCAGAGAAAAGTAGACTGGTAAAATCTAAGGATTTCATTACCAATTCCTTGAACCATCCAGCCTCTTTTGGACCAGGTTTTCTGTCAATTTTCTTCCAGGTGACATTGTTGTGCCCCAGTGTTCAAGTTATTCAAGAAGCACCTCTTTAAATGTACACAGAATTTTATAAGAAATACAAACCTTTTGAGGTAAAGCTCAAATTTTCTCTTACTTTTTGTAAAGTTATAAGGAAAAAAAGCAACTTAGACTCTTTCTATGCCAACAGAAAGAAGAATTTTCCACCTTGCCGCTTAATTGGCAATATAATAGTTTAGAATGTGCTTTTAAGAGGTTTGGAAACACTAGCTGGTCTTATCCTATCCAAATGGCATTAGTGCTTTGTTAACACTCACTTATTCTGCACTTGACATGCAAGGAAAATTCTTGCTGCTATATCATAAGGCTAATTTCTAAAATATCTCCAAAATATTAAACTGTTACTTAGATGAAGACTTAAATGAAGCCTTTGACATAACTAAATAATATGAAAAAAAATATAAATTATTTTTCTAGAAAACATTACATTTTTTTTCTCGTAGAGGTTTAATTTTTCGGGTCTGGCTTCATCAAGGTGTAGTTGAGCACATTCTGGCTGAAAATGATGTTCCCAAGTTCATGAGATGAATTTGCAGGCTCTAAGTATGCAGGCGTGAAATCTGGCACCTTCCAAGCTGCACATTTGTACTTACAAATTCACTCAAGATTTATAGTCATTACTTACAGATGATGTCATCAGCCGTTGCACATATTCCCTACCTCATTTTCCCAAGGTAGGATTTAAATTTTTTTGAGGAATGAGGACCTGGCAATGAATACTGATAATGAGCAATAAATATCAGGGACAGTTTCAAATTATTTTTAATACAAGAACACAATTCCTTTGCAGTTAATATTTTGCAAAATGTTAATGCATCAGCAACTTTCTTACTACATGAATGCATTTACCACAAAATTAGAAGGTTTTTCTCATATCTAAAATTTTAAAATTGCTAATGCAGCAAGAAGGTGACTGATTCAGAGAAGCTACCCTCCAGAGAATGGACATAAAATCAAAATCCAGCCTTAATCAGGCAGAATTACTTTTAAGATTACTAGAAATTTTATATGAGTTATTCAGGTAGGTCTTGGCCCGTTTTCACTCTAAATAAGTATAATTTAGCCATTAATTTATGGTAATGGGCTATATTCTGTTCTGTAGTGTTTGGGTAAATGTGGAATCCCTGTATAACTTTTCAGTAGGCTTTTTTTCTGGATGGTCACCAGTGCAAATAAGAGTAGAAGAATCTGGCTCTTTTTGCATAAGGTTGCTATTTGTTCAAAATATGCTCCTACAGGCTGTTCACATTCCTTCTGCAAATATTTTAGTTGTGACGCAGGGCTATGGATTCAATGTGAAGTGAATCACAAAAATATCAGACTTCTCATGAGCAATACCTACAGTAAAGATGAAATCTGTACTGAAGAGTGAATTAAAACAGTGCAGGGACATTTTTTGCTTCTCATGAAGGGCAGTCATGACTTACTCCTGTCTTATAATAGCCTGCTCTACCCAAAGCCTCTCTTTTCCAAAAAGCCTGTATTTTGAATACACAGCATTTGTGTACAGTTCCTACGTTGATTTTGAATTGGATCAGTTCCTTGTTGTGAGCTGGCAGCAATGCAGAAGCAGTTCTTGATAAATTCTTTGGAGTAAAAAATGTATTAAATATACTTTTTTTTTTTTTCTGATTACTGATGTTTCATTGACAGACTTTCAAAAAATATGTGTCTTTTTCATCTGTGAAATAACTGTCAGAGTCAAGCTTTAAAGTTTTTAGTACAGAAAAATTAAATGTTGAGTTAATGGGGAAAGCTTTTTTAAAGCTGTTTTGATTTTGCAACCATACTGAAAGATCATGACTTACTGACTTACCTCATCTAATATTATGCTTCACTGACAGCAGAATAGCACTTCAAAGTCAACATATTCTTGGGACTGACCCCTGGAGATGTTCAATCTCTCCATTGACTATAGAAGGGGATTAGAATTATTCCATTTGTACCACAGTAAGTATTTAAATTTTCTGAGATTAATTGCAACCAAAGTGTCTGAACCCAAATTTTATTTATTCTGGAAATGTCTATGCTTACAGATACTGATATTTATAGACATACAAAACTACTACTTCAGAAAGTGTCATCATCTTTTTAAATTACATCTAGATATTTCCATTATTTACTATGTCAGCTCGTCAAAATAAAGTATTATGGTTTGTCAGATGGGATGTTTTCTGTTCAGGAAACTGAGAGTCATACAAACAGTATGGTTTAGGTCTCCAAAGCGTGCAGGATTTTCTGGATAGAAATGCTCACTCTTTACCCAAAGGGGCTTTTTATTGTTTAATTTTGTTCTGTTTTAGTGAGGGGATTTTTTTTGTTTTGCTTTATATTTGCAGTAAAAATTCAAAAGACATTAACCCAAATTTTCTTCTGGGAATATTTTTTTCATCTATCTGTATAAATAAATAAATATGAGATTTGGCTTTTTCCCATATTACACATTAAAACCTATCAAACAGAATAAGCATGACATACCAACACTAACTATGAACTCCGAGGTCTGCAAAGTATGAAACCTCTTACTGTGTTTGTTTGAATCACCAGTTCTCTTTGGGTAAACCTGGTTGCAACACAAAATGCTATAAATTAAAATATCAAAGTCATGGCCCAGATACTCAGCTGCTGTGAGCCATTTGAGACTCAGACATTTAAACACTCTCAGGAAAGGGACCTCTTTTTACAACTGCTTTCACTGTGACCTCTTATAACTATGGTTGTTAAAATTCTGCAAAAATAATTACTTAGAACTGTTGCCCCTGGATTTCCTTGCCTTCCGGAGTTCTCGTGTTTGTGCATCTGTCCCACGCCTTCTTCTGTAAACAGAGACTTGTTTAGCATTCTTCTCGGTGGAAGGAGGTATGAAGGACAGGGTGGTCAGCCAGTCATGGTGAAAGGCTGACCTTCAATGGTCCAATCCTGCATCATCAATGGAATTCTATAAATACTCTATGATGTAAATAAACTCATGCAACCTGTGTGAGTGGTGTCTCTCTCCCTGTCTGCTGTGGCTACATCACAGCTACAACATAGAACCTCACATTGTTTTGTCTTTCTCTTTCTTTCTTTCTTNTTAGACTTCTTTAATGCAGAAACCACCCATTATATTTTGTCAGCATTCAGCTTGGACTTGTGCAACTCTGTTTCAGTTGAGATCAGAAGCACACAACATTCAGCACAGTGTTCAGTCTTTCTATCTGGTCCTCATATTACATATTTTTTTTCTGTGTACATCTGGTAAAGTAGTTTTCTAAATTTGTCACTATTAGAGCAATGCAAACTATTTATGAGAAGATCTCCAAAACACATGGAACTCACCTGCTTCCATGTTTCATTATGGAGATGAAATTCAGTCCAGTTTCATCAAACATTGTACAAAGTTCACAAATTTTCAAATGCACCTGGCTAAGGTATAGTTCTCTATTTCAGTTATCAAAAGCCCAGAGTGCATGTGAAGTCAAAGGAACCTCTTTAGTTTTTTCTTTTAAATTCAGTTTTTGTTCTCTACTGGCTCAGCTTATTCAGGCTCCAAATTTGAAATAAAACTTTTCCTTCACCGCGAACTTTCACCCAGCTCTTCTCTGTTTGCCAAAAATGTGATCAACTGGAATAGCTCTGAAGACCTCACCTCAGGCAAAGCTCCCATTTCTATATTCCTCAAGGGAAGCTTGATCTGGCTAAGCTGACAGATAATGAGCAAGAAATAGTAGGGGTAGCCTCAAGTATTTTTAACACCAGAATGTTACTCCTGTGTCGTCAGTAGCCTGCTGTGAAATGCATCAGCAGTTTTGAAACTGAAAAAGATGCTTCCCAACAGAAAGTCAGTATTTGTCTGCAGTTATTATTTGTGTGTTTAGCATGGCCTGCTCAGAACAGTACAAGGCACAAGGATGTGTAAACTCTAACCAATAGAGCATGAACTAACATAACTCTTTTTACTGAGAGTTTAATGTGTCCAGGTTTGTGTGTGTCCTAAAGCACCACACTAAAACATAGATGCTTTCTATACCATTCAGTTCTGGGGAGAATCTTATTCCTCTTCATATCCCAATGCCTTTCCAAACAGCATGATGTCATGTAACTAATAGCCGTCATATGCAGTTTATCTCTCTGCAGGGTGAGGAGATACTCCATGCATTTCATTGTATTGGGTAACAGTTTTGGGGAGGAGGAGTGGGAGAGCTGAGTGATAAATGTGCTGTATGTATCTAGTGGAAAAGTGGGTTGGATGAACGACATGTGATAGGCAGGACAACACGAGCTGTTGGGGAGTTTTCAACATTTCTTTTCCTGTGAGAATTAGTTCCAGAAACTTGGACAAACCTCTTGAAAGGAATGTTTTCTCCTTTGCTCAGACAAGTGTTACCTTCTGGGTAGAAAGCCTGGGGAGGGGATTTTGCACCCCAGGTTCCCACCCTGGTTCCAGAGAGATTCTTGGAAAGCCTGTCCACACTGCCAGCTGCAGACAGATCCGCTCCTCCTGTGTCAACCTCAGAACCAGAAGGGTGGTTCTGGATAAGCTGCCAAATCAGGCCTGGAAGGAGAATAGTCACGTTCACACACAAAGGGCAGGGTATATTATCTTGGGCATGGTGCCAAGAACATGCAGCTATACTGCTTCCAGATGCAAACTGGTGAGTCCACAAAGTCCTATTCTGCACTTGCATGGACTCACTAATTTGGAACTCTGGACTGTGGTCTGTTTTGCCCTTAGCTATCCTGGGCCTGGGCCATCAATCATCTTATAGGAAAGGGGAAAGACCTTCAACTTAATTTTTTTCCATTTTAGAGGAAGACACTGCAGGGAGAAGATATTCTGGGATAGTTATAAAGCTTGTGTTGGTGGGTTATGCTATTGCATTTAGTTGCAGATTCCTGGGATAGAAGGCTTAGGGCCTAGGTATATCACATTACTGAATCCCAGATGGGAGGTGAGAAAATCTTGTATAAACTCAGACCAAGGTCTTCATCTACTTGAAGAGACTGAATCTGCTTCTCAAAAACCAGGAGCAGAGGAAAAGAAAAAACAGGGGTGCATTGAACATTGGAAGTTTTGAGGAGTTTGCTAAAAATTGAATGGACTCAAATGGAATGGAATGAGAATAGAATAGAATAGAATAGAATAGAATAGAATAGAATAGAATAGAATAGAATAGAATAGAATAGAATAGAATAATTTCAGTTGGAAGGGGCCTACAAAAGTCACTTAATTCAACTGCCTGGCCACATAGAAGCATAGATAGCATTTAAGTTCAAAATAACTCTGGAGACAATTTACTCACCTGTAAACCTAACACTGCCAAGATTCCCCCATATGCCTAAGAGACACACCTACACACCTACACACCTACACATCTTTCAAAGACCTCCATGGATGGTGATTTAACCACTTCTCCAGGCAGCCTATTCAGTGCTTGACAATTGTAAACCTCCTCTGATGCAACTTGAGGCTGTTTTCTCTCATTCATTCCTTCTGTGATGAAGTTCTTAAGGCCAGAGTAGTTGGGGTGAATGCAGCTGGCAGCACTGGATTGTGGAAGTGCAGCCTGCTGAAGAGAGAAATCTGCAAAATAACAACAAATATCAGCTTTCATTATCTGGAAGAAAGACATAAATTTTCCAAATCTTTGCCTAAAATTATTTTCATGCCAGACTTATTTCCCCATACACATAAAATAGGGGAAAAGCCTTACCCAAGAACAAGGAATGAACAACCATTCCTGGGTCTCGTATTGAGGAGGGCTTAGAGAACTCAGAGCAAGCCTCTGCCTGTCTGAGCAGAGTGGTTTCTTTACTCTGTCCCTTCATCCTGACATTTCAAGTTAATGAAAACCAGTGGCATTTAACTCAAAATCATGCTGTGTTCTTCATATCCAGGAAGAATCCTAGATGCCAAGCTTTTTGCCAATTAGCTTTTTGTCCGAGAATGGGACTCTCAAAAGAAACTGGTGACAGACAAAACAACAGGCAAGAATTGTTTCCTTCTAGAAATCTTCCAAGCTAAATAACCAAAACCAAATCTGAATCTTAAAATCTAACCACCTTTTAGAAACCAGCTTGAAAAAGGATACAACTACTCAGGAAACCACATTGCCATCCTTCAGGCAAAAATGGGATATTGAAAACTTTCCTTTGGAGAATTAGGGTGAAAAAGCACAAATGAAAACAATATTCAGAATGTCCCACCCAATCTGTAGAAAGATTTTATTGTTCTGATAATCTCTAAACAGTTTATTTTAATTATGACCTAATGGTAGCTGAAATTATGAAAAAAAGGCTTGTGAAACTGAAAAAGCTGTTATTTTCCATTTTGAAATATTTAAATTCAATGGTTTCAAAAGTACTTTTTAAAATCTGATTGTTTTCCAAGTGTTAAAAAGTTATTTCAAGTGAACTTTCTCCACAGAAAGTTTCAAGCTGAAAATGGTAAACACACCAGATTAAAATCGCTGTGAAATCCTGCATCAGGTGCAAAGGCAGTGGTAGCCAGAGATGCACAGATTATGGTCATCATCACTGGCAATAGGCATCATTTTAGCAACCTCCCACTAATCTGGTTTTGTCATTACAATCCCACAACTTTCTCCTAAGGTCAATAAAATAACAGCCATAAGCTGCAGTCCCCAATGACTGGCAACTTAGAAGCTAAAGCTAAGATTTCAGGACATAAACATTTTCAGCTTTGTGATGAAAATCCTCAGCTACCCTTAAAGTGGATTGGAGATTAGAGGAAGAGGAAGCAGATGTGTAACTAAGGACTCACTCAGGAGAGGAAGGGGAAATCTCCTCTGCTCACAACATCCTCCTGCTTATTATCCACTAAGGTAAAAACTCCTCCTGCTTTAATCTGCCATAGCTATTAAATTGAAGGGGAACTGGGAGAATCTAGGTCCACAGAGAACTGAGATGTTAAAAAGTAACATTCATTCCACTCATTTTGTCAACACTAAAGGCAATGACAATTTTCCACTATGTGTCCTTTGGTTTTTATATCTTGTTAAAGGCAATCCAGATTACCAGAATTAGAGGGAAGATGGAAAATCATTCATTCTGGGTCAAGGTGAATGAAAGAAAGGAAACTGGAGAAAATTAGTTTAAAATGTAGTTTGTGTAAGTGACCAACAGACTATATCAGAGTTATAGCAAATGCAACAATTTAAAACTGAGCGAAAATTGTAGATAATAGACTATTTTCTTTTGAAAACCACTGCTACTGAAAGCTATTGATATTATGAGCTTAATATGATTCAGAAAAAGAGTTTATATAAATCTTTTCATAAATCATTTTTAAAATAAATTTTTATGTGTGGAAAAAGCAAATATAGTTTTACTTGAGCTACACAAATTTTGTGACATCTAAACAGGGGTCTCATTCTTGGGCAAATATGGTCTCTTGTCCTGTAATGGTCACATATCCACTTTTCAGGTTCACTTTATTAATTTTTCATCTTTTTGTCTTTTCTTCTTTTAAACATATAATCCAATGGACACAAAAATGTTTATGAGGCTTTACATCGAGTCTGACACATAATGGATTTTGGAAACATTTTTTCTGGTAGGAATTAATCTCTACTAGATATTGAATAGCTGATTGATAGTGAAAAACAAGTAAAATACTCCAAAAGCCATTAGGTTTTTATTTTTAAATTTTTTTTGGAAAAAAGAAATTAACCTTCTGAGTATTTTAAATAATAATGAAGCTTAGTGTAATTACTTCAGTATTAACTGCACGACTGATTTTTTTACATATTTTCCAAGGAGAAATTAAGAATTTGAAGATAAGGGATCTTTGGTTTTTTGGTTTGTTTTTTCTTTGGTTTTTTTTTTTTTCTGTTTGTTTGCTTGTTTTGGTTTGGGTTTTTTTGGTTTTGTTTTGGTTTGGTTTCTTTGTTTGTTTGGTTGGGGTTTTTTTGGTTTTTTTTGTTTGTTTTTTTTTTTTTCTCTCTGCCACTCAGGAGAAAGAGAGAGAAATCCAGACCATAAAAACCCCAAATTGATAGAGTTTTCCAAAACTGTCCGAGAGAAATTCTGCTAATTGCTTTGATTTGCTGAAATATACTGCACAGTGCTACAGCTCTAATTTGGATTTTAGACTGTCATTAATAATAAAGCAGGAATTGGTGTGAGCACTAAATTTGTCAGGGCAGGAGATAATTGGTGGTGAGGTGTCAGCTGAAGGTCACTGTGTAGCCTGCAAGCACAACTAACAGCAAGAGGTGTGTGAGGGAGTGATTCAGCCCATCCCCTCATGTACTTAGGAGTGTGGGTCAGCAGGGGAGATCCATTCCTCTCCACGCCCTGAAGAGAGGTCTTGGTGTCCAACTGGGTCAAGAGTTCCAAGTTTGAGAAGGTGCCAACCTTCCCCGTGACTAGAGTCAGAGCAGGATATATTGCCTTCTGTTATAATTGTGCTCTCGATTGTGTTTCGAATTATAAAGGGGAAGAGCTTGCAGAGACCAGAGCTGCTTCTCAAGATAACCAAACCAAAACCTTCATTTTTATTCAGAAGTGTTCACATTTTATTAGTACTAAAAGCTGCTGTTTTCCACACATCCACTGCACATTGTGTAAGTACATCATAAAAATATTTTTCCATTAAAGATTTCCACTGTAAGTAAACTACACAAATGCAGCTCAATACCTAGCATTTGTCATATTTCTGAAAGACATAGAGGTTCCTTGGGTTGCAAGTGTGACAGCACTGATATCCTGAATCTGAGTTTCTTCTGAAGAGGCAAAAATTACATGATTTTCCAAGTATTGCTATTCAAGTGAATTCTTCTTCACATAAATTTCCACCTGAAATAAGGACAAATCCTTTGGCTGGGCCTCACTTGTGACTTGACCTGGAGTAGAAGAAAAACTCTCTACATATTTTTTTTATTCATTCCTAATTGACGTATTTCCCAACAGAGCACTCCTTGGACTCTGCAAGAGACAGGGATTAAGCTCATCATCATGACTTTTGTTATTACTTGTAGAGGAAGAATTACAATAACAGCTCTGGTACCTCTTATATTAAAAAAATACTAAAAATTAGAGCTGTATTTCAGTTTTGAAAAGTTGAAGTTTCAAGTTTTTGGATGGGATTTCAGAGAGGAAATTGTCTGGTTTCTAAAATAAAAACCATTGTGACAAATACTGCCTAATAGTGTGGCACTCAGAATGTTATTTCAAAAAGTTTATCTCATTAATTGTTCCATTGCAGCTTCTAACATCACACAGAAATGTAGCATGTAATAAATACTGGTTTTGGATAACACATTGCACTTTATTGTCATTCTTCACATATAATACATTCTGCACAGTCTGATATAAACTTTAATTAGTACTGGGCACTCTGGAACACTGGTAAAACTATCATTCAGAATATTTTTGGCATTTTCCTCATAATTTGGCAAGCTGATCACCTGAGGTACAGAAGCTAGGCCTACCAAATTCTTTCTTCTGGTATACTGAGAACTGGCACAATGAAAGAGAAAGATACTTTCAAATGTTGAACTAAATTTCAAATGGTGTAGAGAAGTGCAAAATATTAATTTACAACATTAACACTTTTTTCAGATTTTAATGTGGAATAAAAGCATAAGACACTGAAAATTAATACAATAATTCATCAAAATGACATTGCATTTCCACAGTTGGATGTCCTATACTTCACAGCAATTTTCTAATTATTATGAAACACTAAGGCAAAAGACAAACTTACAAAAAAATTAATTGCTTGTATATATTCACCATGTTATTTGTTATTTACTAGGTTTGGTAAAACACTCTTAATACTGAGAAATACAGAGAGGTCAAATTCAAATTGCTGCTAAAGAAATTCCAGGAACAACCAGCAACATGAGATAGCTGGTCATGAGGAATGGAGTGGGCAGAATGGTGTGGGTGTGGGGTTCAATTGTGGGGTCAAAACTGAAACATTAAAACAGAGGGAGGAATACAGACCAAAAAAGTAAACCAGGTATGGTGTTTTCCAAATATTAACTAATGATGTAATTTTCCATGTGCTTTTTTTTTTTTTTTGCACAAGATGCTAGTTGCAAGGACACTGCATCACAGAAATGTCTGCTAAAGCATAGTACAAAGAAGTCTGTGTACCTTGCTCGAAGTTCTCAAGTTGTAGATGTCAGCAGCTGTTTATATTTCAAATACCCACCTTGTAGTAAACCTAGACTGTCTTCCAGCCCTGGAAAGATTAGAATAATTCGGTGACAGGTAATATTTATAAATGTGCAGTATGTTAAATCATACCTTGAAATTTGTTCTTTGGAGCTTAACTGTATGCAGATGTTTCGATGCAATCTTTCAAGTAATATCAGGTACATGAGGGGCTGAAAGAGGTGCAGTATTGTTCCAGGAATTCAAAGGTGTCATGGAAGTTTACTACTCTTGTGGATCTGAAAAAAGATATTGTACTTTTAATATATTATTGAGTACAGGTTATGCGGTTACTCTACAGCAAACACGAAAAAAAATTGGATCCAGCTATCAGCTTCTGTAATTTTTATAGCTTTGTGATTTCAGTATACCTTAACCAGCTTGGCCAGTAAAGGACAACAACTAGCCTGTGCTGAAACATCAAAAGGAAAAGAAATTTTTCTGAGTATTGAAAGATACTCTTGCTTTCTTTAGTTGTTCTTTTGGACCACCAACGTTTATCAGTCACTCAAAATATTGTTAGTCTTGAGCAGAGATATTACTCGTGTCTGAAAAAACAAGCACCACGGCAGAAGGCAGGTAACTCAGCTCAGTTCCAATCTGCCTGTAATTTTCTAGTGTTTCTAAAGGCCAGCTGAAGACATGCTTGGGGGTTTCTTGAGCTGTTACTAACCCACCAAAGGTGACTAAATGGCCAGGGAATGGGTATGAGTAACTACTACTTCATTTCAGTGATTTCCACCTGCCAGTGTTGCCCTTGAATACTGATTCATTCTGCTCATAATTGTTATATTTTAGCACCTTAGGATGTTCTAAATTGTGTTGGGGCCAAGCTGGGAAGACAAAAGTATCAGTCTATGAAGAACCCATCCTTTGTTTTGCAACTTCCACTGCACTACTCAGCCAAACCTGAAATTTGAAAGCAACAGTGAATAAAAACTACAGCACATAGTGAGTTATAATCAGGAGATGATTTGGCTTACTCTGCAGGCTGAAGGAACCACTCACCCTAAGACTGTGATTTACTCCCATAAAAGTCAGTGGGAAAAATTCAACTTAAGTGGAGATGGAATCAAGGCTCTATATCTGTTTCCAACCTTTTTCCTAATATTTTGAGGAGATAATATTCCAGAGTTTGAAAATCTCTAACTATATATATGTTGCACATACATAACATAAATTTCTTTACTTAGTAGTATTTCTATGTTTTTAACAAGCTGATAAGTGCAGACTCCCTGTTAAACAGGCATATGCCAAAGAAACATCTTGCCCAGGGCTTTTTAATTTAATTATGTCTTCAGCAACCAGAAGGTAAGACCAGCTGTCCATTCCAACATTCACAGTGTTGTGGTCTGTAATTGAAATGTCCTGAAAGCAATAAAATTATACAGGGTTAAATGACATATTTTAATCCACTGATCACTGCCTGGAGTGGATTTGACTGACCTTTCTGGGTAGAAGAATGTTCTTTTGCCTTATAGAATTAGCAAATTATAAATCTTTCAAGATTGGATAAGGCTGAGATTAGGGGACAAAAGGCCACATTTTGTAATATGTCTTTTTCCTCCCTTAGTAGCTATTTTGGAGTATTCATTACAGTGTTTTATTCAGGATATTGCCTTTTAAAGTCATGTCATCACTTCCATTGAAAAAAATGTTTCCAGCAATATAATGTGGTTTGAAATTTGTGTCTACAAAATCTATCTTTGAAAAGAATATTTTTTTTAATTGTAGCAGACAATTTTTCATACTAAATTAAATTTACAGTGAGTAATGTCTTCATTTTTTTTTTCTTGGCTATATTAGTCCATTTTCATAAAAATAAAAAAAACCTGACAGTCAAGCTTGTACCAAAATGAGAAATGAGCCTGAACCAAATCCCAAGAGAAAAGTATAAGCAGGAAATTTGCAATCAGGCCATCATCTGTTTCTGAATCTTTCAGCTAGATAGAATCTTTAGTTTAAACAATATTGAATGCTTTAGGTGATATCGGGATGCAAGCATTATGTCCTTATTGTGGTCACCCTTTTCCTGTGTGGGTTAGAGACCTCCATGGCCAGCAAAACGTGACCTGCACAGCACCTGGCAAGCAAACAGGGAGCAGCCCAGGTGGGCTGGCCCATGGTAGGACCAAAAGTGGAGACCATTGAGCTCAATTTCAGAATGCAGTGTGGGCAGGGCTGTGGAAATTGCTGGCTTCCTGCTGCTAACTAAACATCTATTTTCTCTATAGTTGTAAGCGCAAGTTGTCCACAACACAATATTGGGAATACTGAATGTCATCCTATAGGATATGACTTTTCTGTGAAGACTACCCTTTTTCTTAGCTTCCAAGCAGGTATGGGAAGGGAACTGGAAGACTTAACAAATCTTGTCTTTTTCTTAAATAGTGTTTGAGCTCTTTGCCTTTTGTGCGTCATCTCCTTACACTACTTGGAAATAAAAAAACAAGAGCAGCTCATCCTGTCTGCTGTTCTGCTGCAGGAATCAAGAAAAAATTCACTGAAATGATACAAGGAATTGATTTCAACCTTTCTGTTTGTGACCTTTTTTTCATCCCTCACACTGTTCTCTATATAGTGCTGCACTGGTACTATGAACTGTCAGGAGTCAAGATTGCTATTCATAGGGTTTTTTTATATTTATGGGACCTATTTGCACCCTCCCAAAGCTCCCAGGCTTTCTGGCTGTCCAAAATAATGTGTATAAAAATGCATAAGAAAATTTATGAGGCAATTCTGGGCAGGTAATTACTACAATGTTTCCCTATAAGATCACTCCCTTAAAATATTTCAATGCACCATTGTGGAGATTCTCCGTACAAAAAGAACTTCAGGGTGCCCTTTATTGTCACAGGGCCTTCATTCTGTGGTGTGCTTTTCCAATAATGCTTCTGGACCACTTCAAGAAGACATTCTCTTTCTTTAAATCATATGAAATCAATCTTTTGCTGAACAAAAGAATAAATTAGAAATAATGGTTCACACGGTGTTGGTTTGGTTTGTTTTTTTTCTTTTAATAAGAAAAGTCCCATCAAATTTCTCTTTGAAAAAACATAATTCAGTTGTATTTTCATCTTGCAGGAAATCTTCATGCTCCTCCATCCTTCTTACTCTAACTTCCTCAAGGAAACAATGATCTACAGAAGTTAAAAGGCTAAGGGGGCCAATTCCATAGTTAGAGGTATGTTGTTTCAGTGTCTTGAATATATCTTATTATACTTCCCCATCTCTGGAGTATGTAGCTGATCCTTGTAAGAAAAACTCTGGTGCCACACTATTTTACAGATTTGATAGTTAAATGATCATCAAACTATTGATTTTAACTCCGTCTTTGGATTCTATCTTTCTCAAAACCAACTTAATTTCAGATCAGATCTCTCATGTCTCTTTCTGACCTCAATGGCACCAAATCTTTGGCGTTTCCTTAATTTTTAGGGAATATAGTTTCACAAGGGAAAATTTGCAATTGACAGGAGAGAAATTATTAGCAGGGCCACAGCCAGAGATTGTGGGGAAGAAAAGAGATTGTGCCTAAAGCACACACACCACAGACAGTGGAGCTCTAATGCTTCCTTTTGCTGTCACATCTCCTACCACTATTAGAATATCCCAGTAATATATGCACAAAATCTCCCGACTTCCATCCTTATAATCACTCTACATACTAGCTTGGGACAAGTCATGACTGCTAAAGCAAGTCAGCCATAGACTTTGTAAGGGAACTTCATAGACTCACTTATTAGTGAAGTTTTCAGTACTCAAAGAGGGCTTATAAGAAAGAAGGAGAGTGACATTTTACATGTACAGACAGTGATTGGACAAGAGGGAATGGCTTTAAATGAAAAGTGAATACATTTAGATTAAATGCTAGGGAACAATTCCTTACTCAGAGAGTGGTGAGGCCCTGGAACAGATTGCCCAGAGAAGCTGTGGATGCGCCATTTCTGGAACTATTCAAGGCCAGGCTGGATAAGGCTCTGAGCAACCTGGTCTAGTGGAAGTTGTCCCTGCCCATGGCAGGTGTTTGGAGCTAGATGATCTTTCCAACCCATTCTATGATTCTTCGGTAGGAAATACAAGAGAATTATAAATGTGCAGAAGAAACAGCACCATGTCAACTTTCTGTCATATCCGAAACTGCCTGGCCTTCGGTCACTTGTGTCATCCTTCTTCTATCTTTGACTGATGATCATGACTATTTTAAAATATTAGATTATAACTCTTTTTCCTGCTATTTTATCATTCTGTTCAAGTGTTACTTCATTAGAAAAAGTCCTGCTATTATGGGGATTATCAATTGTTGGTGACTCTTTCACTTCAGATATCAAGTTCAGTTTTCAGAGAAGGGTTTATTTTATGTTAATATGGCATTTGAAGTATGTACACTTGGAATGACATTATCAGGGTGATGATGTCTTTTTTTTTTTCATTTATGAAGTCAAGGCTGAAGATGCAGAATAAATCAGAACAGTAAATTTACTTTTTCTGTGGCTCAGCATATACTACAGGCAAAAGATAAAACAGCAAAGAATTGCAGCAATGTGCTTCAGACTTCAGCTAGATGTGTTCCTACGGGTGAGTAAGGAGTGCATTGACATTTCCAAAGGTGAAAAAAAAACATTACAAAAGTTTCCTAATGGTCTAATTCTTCCAAATGTTTAGTGAAAGCCTGCATTGCTTTGATGCATTACCACTTATTTGACTAAGAGGCCATCCCCTGAAAGTTGGACTAGGATGCTCTTGTCAAACCACTGGAATTACTCACTTTGGAGTTGAGTAATGTTACATAGTGTTCGTCTGGGGTCATCCATTTAAAAATAAAAGGAGCAAAAAAAAATCTCTTTTTTTCTGTTCCTCATTAAAATCATTGACAGAGAAGATTGATGGTCTTGGTCAAGAGTAATCTGTGTGAGGCCAGTATTTACACCTGGAGGAAGGAAGAGCCACAGATAGCAACTGGTTTTTTTGGGTTTTTTTTCCATACAAACATGCTACACCAATAGTCATCAACAGAAAGAGTGGGAGGGCAAACGGGTATAATAAAGCATATCCTTCACTATGATAACGTCAAAGCTTTGTCTGTGCTGGTTTTTATTGCTTTTTTCCCTTTGGGATATCAATAGGGCTGCATCAATAACAATCCTATGACAAAATATAGCTTTGTGCTTGATTTTTGTTACCTGAGGGTATAATGGACTTTGTTTAAAGGTGTGAATTTTCATACACTGCCACACATAAACCAGTGAAGTACATAAATGTGCCCCACCTCTTTTCTTCTTCCTTTTATATTTTTGATTGTAGTCTATTTAAGAGTTATAGACAGATCTCTGATAGGACCATAGCAACTGCTTTAGGTATGTCTTGGATTACAATGCAGGATATGACTGGAGGTGTATATTCTATCACCATCTGTTGAAACCAGGTGGGGCAGTGATCCTTATCTCTGTGGAAGATATTCTCTGCTAATGGGCCATCTGTTAAAATCAGGTGGGCAGTGTTCCTTATCTTTTCCACAACCCATCCTTCCTTCAGGAAGATATCGTCTGTTAATGAGCCATTGAGTTCCCTCTGCATGACTGATAAAATTACATCATCCCATTGGGAGATGCTCCACCCAGGGGGAGGAGCCAAACATTCCTACCTAGCTAAAATCTGAGATTTGGAACATCAGGGCAGTCTTTTTCCACTGGATTCCAGAGGAAAACCCTGGCCCTTCCCCATCATCACTGGATCTTTGGAGGAAAACT
This sequence comes from Toxostoma redivivum, assembly GCA_013397375.1. Lineage (NCBI taxonomy): Eukaryota > Metazoa > Chordata > Aves > Passeriformes > Mimidae > Toxostoma > Toxostoma redivivum. Next base: position 1,102,787 of record VXBI01007448.1, read on the forward strand.
ACACTCTTCTACAGGACCACTGCTTCAACAGAACCACATCTGTCATCCAGGAGGGCTGCAGCCACCATTTAATGGGACTGCTACCAACACCCTGATTGACAGGGTGTCAGGTTGTATTCTGACTCTGTCAGTGGCTTTTTATGGGTTTGTTCTCTGTAATACTGTGTTTCTATTTTCATTTTCCTAGTAAAGAACTGTTATTCCTAGTCCCATATCTTTACCTGAGAGTCCCTTAATTTCAAAATTATAATAATTTTGAGGGGGTTTACATTCTCCATTTTAAAAAGGGGCTCCTGCCTTTCTTGGCAGACACCTGTCTTTCAAACCAAGATGAGGTATTAGATTATTTTTGTGGTCAGAGGGGTAGGACTTCCTGCCTTAAACTTTCTACTTTGGTGTCTACAGTGTGGATGCTTCACTTAAACCCCTTTGAAATGTGTGGGTGAAATCTGTGGGAAGAAACAGGAACTATGAGAATGGCTATTCAGCTGGCTACTTCTAGGTTACCCTGGGATAAATTGAAGTCTAGAAGTGCCCTTTTTCTTTCCACTGAATACAGTGAGAGCTTATAAGGACCAGTTTAGATGTAAACATCTATATTTGGCCAGATGGTATCCATCTGGCTCTCATTATTTCTATGTATTGTCCAGAAGGCATCTAATTTCAGATGTTAAGCAACTAACAATAGTAACAAATTCTTTATAGAGAATAAAGCAGCAACAGGGTCTTTTGGATGTAGTGATGTGTGCTGACAGTGGTCACAAGTCTCTACACACAAAAAATATTTAAGCCTGTATGAGTTCCTGGAAAGTCAAATGAAGTTTTCTTCTTTAAATATTCATTGATAAGAACATCAATTAATCAATTCTTTCTTTGTAAGAAATCAAAATGCTTCTTTTTTTTTCCCCTTTTCACTTATCAAATTTTTAATGGTTAAAAAAACAGTTACAACTGCTCTGGCAATAAACTGTGTCATGTGTTATTTGGAAGGAAAGAGCAGATGATCACATTGGCACACAAGCTCCAAAAGTAGTCTGTGCAAACTGAGCAAAGAGCACTCCCCTTAGGACAGGATGATTTCTTTTAGTAAGAGTGGGGATACAATCCCAGCCCCAGCTCCAAGCTTTCACTGAGCAGCCAGCACTGCACCTGTACTCTCAAACCTCATAAACTGCTCATGCCTGTCTTGATTCACTTGCCTGATACGTGAATTCTTTTAAAATCTTTCTGAGACAATTTAAACCTTTCAGCATCAAGAGATTGGACTAAGCCACAGTGCAACTTCTCTGTCAAAATTGCTCTAACAATGAGGTTTTGTGCTGGGTGTCTTTGAGAGGTATTTATTACTTGAGGCCATACAGTCTTTTACAGGCCAACATACGCTCTCATTGTTTTATGTGAAGAAAAAAATTACGCAAGGCTGGGTTGGAAGCTCCTTGGAAGCAAATAGGGAACTATTGTGTAATAACAGATGTTATTGTATAGCATTTTTCAACATTTACTCTACACCAGAAAATAAGGACCCACTTTGAATGAGGGACATTGCATTGACATGCCTACAAGTCAAGGCTGTTCTTTCTTTAAGTGCTTTTTAATAAAAAGAAAAATTATATCAAATATCTAGCATGGGCAACTCTGATAAAATCACTAACGGCAATCTAAAATATTGTCAGTAACTGAATGACATAAATGGGGGTAACCTATAGCTGCTAATAATTTCTGAAGATTTTAGATTGAAGGAAAATGGCCTTAATTCTGTTGGCTGGATTTGACACTAGAGTGCTGCACACAGATAGCTGTGAAGGATAACATTCCCAGGACACAGATACAATGTCACTCATGTAGTGAGATGGCACATACTCTGACAGTAGATGCAGCAGAATATTTGAAAGGAGGTAATATGTGTTTGGGGAGGTTTTAGATAAATAGCCCTAATATTTCCCCCCATTAGTGAACATGACTCAGATTGAGTCTCAGTTAAATTGGCTTTACCACAGGCTACAAAGAAGACCATGAGTGCTACTGCTCAACTTGCACTGAGGCAGAGGATTAACCTGTCTTCTGAGAACCTCACAGTGTCATTGGAACGCATGGCAATGAAGAGAGGGTTGTTTAAATAAACTTAGACACAATTTCAGCCTTTGTACTTTTATTAGTAACCCACACATTCTTCCCTTTCACTGTTCCCATCTGCATGAACTCAAATCTTAGGACATTTTTCAAAGCACCCAAAAAGAGCCCAGTGTGAGCTTAAATTTGATATGTCTAAAGCAGAAATCCCCACAAAACATGCCTAGTCTTATTTTTAGTTTCTACAGAAAGCAGCTTGGCACTATCTACTTACTGTGAAACAACAGTCATAGCTGAGCTAGAATTTTTTCTGGATGCAGCATTTGCCCATATTGAGTATTTTAAAGCTTGTAGCTTCTGGTAGCACACTAATAACTTTAACCCTGCTTCTCAGTTTACAATTAATCTTTTTCTGTCACGAATACATTTACAGATATTTTAGATAACTCTAACTTGCATATCATTCTTTTCTGTAAGGGTTTTTTTTTCCCTATAACCAATACATTAGGTGGAATCAAAACAAGTTGGATGTCAATGCAAACTAGGATCTTCTAGTTCCTGTTTCTTTCCCTTCTATAGTTTTGATATAAATCTATCCTTTTACTTAAAAAAACTTTCAGAAGAATGTTCCAAACATCATCTTGTTGGTCATTTCAGACCAAAATTTTCCTCTTTTAAAACTTCAGCTTATTGTCTTTCATGTCCTGCTCCTCTTTTAGTTCTTCATCTTTCCCCAACAACAAAATCACCTGCCACGTTCACCTTCATGACACTCAGCTGAGAGGTTGGAAACCTGTGACCAGTGTGGTTTCTCACCCACTGTGGTCCATGTTCCAACATCAGCTGATGTGGGAGCAAAACTGACAACAGTGCTTTAACCACCAAACAGCCCTTTTTCTGGGGAACCAACACCTGCCAATCCAGTTTCACCAAAATCAACCTTAGGCTTTATTCTTGCTACTTTTGTGTGGAAGAAGCATCCACACATAACAGGACATATCAGGATTCTCTTCAAACAGCTTCTCCTCCATAACACCCTCAAACAACATGATAATGGTTGGCCTAAAAGTCAAAAGTATTCTTTTCATACTGTCATTGACAAACTCGTCTTCCTGTGTTTCAAGCTGTTCAGGTATGGGCATATGTTTCTCTATATGGTTGTACAGCACTTAACACAATCTTGCTGAGTGCCAGCTGTGGGTAGCAGTTCAAGCAGAGCATGAAACACAGGAAGCAGAGCTTGAACAAGATGATCCAAGGAAAAAAGAATATCATGTTACTTCTCCAGTTACATATGCTCTGTGGGACAGTTTCTCATTTCAGCCACCGCAGTGTAAATCTGGAATAATTCCACTGGAAAGCTGCTCTTCTGCACCAGAACATGGTGTATTGTATCTACTGTTTGCTGTTAAACACGGGGGATGACTTTTCCATTTATACATAATTTCTTTCAAGCTTTAACATTATTTCAGGCTTTGCATGCTAGGCTAGTTATGATTCATATGGCACCAAAATAAATCTCTTCCTCCTGCCTCTGCCTTTTTTTCTTATTCAACAGAGGGGAAGATGTGCTAATTAAGTCTCTTCTTTATTGAAGACAGATGCACATTTTCAGCAGTTTACTGGAAGTGTCATTTCTAGAAAAATATGGGAAACTGCAAAAAAGAAATCATCACTTCAAATATGCTTGCAAGAAGAAGGGATACTTCTTATCTGCCATTCAGAAGCACTTCTGTAGTACTAACAGGTAATTGCTGCAGGGTTTCACCTATCCCAGGCAGATCCTGCCACCGTGGGGCCCATCTCAGTTTTACTTACATCCATCCTATATCTAGGTGCATTCCTCCAAATCTGTCAGCAATGTGGACAAGGGGCTGTGGCTAGCAGAAACAGCTGTTGGTTGCCCATTGGAGTATGAAGCAGTTTGGAGGTTTGGCTTTCAGAACACATGCAGCAGAAAGGAGGAGGGTGGATGTGAATGGCAGCAAGAAGTGTCAGGTGGCAGGGACCTGGGCAGAAGGGACAAGGGAGTGGGCTGGCAGCAATGCAGAGAGTCCATGGTAGGTGTGCTGCTTTGAGCAGGAATGGTCACTGGGTTTTGAGATGAGAAAGAGGAAGTGGTGGAAGCTCAGGGATGGTAAGAAGCTTTGATTTAGAGGCAGAGGCACAGAGAAACATGCTCTCTTCTCAGTTCTTAGTCCACAAACTTTGTCTTTGCTAGTAGAAAACTGTCAACTGGCATTATTAAAGTAATTTCATCAGGAAGTAACAGTGCTCAGTTCTGACTGCAGCTGGAGCTGGGGGTTTCAGACCAGTGCATTGCATTAGAGGAAACTGCATGTGAAGTGCTTTGATTCTTCAGGTTGTCCTGAGACTCAGAGAAGTCAGGTGATAAAAGTCAGTTGATTTGAAACCATAAAGTTCCCCAACCTATTTTTGTTTAATAAACTAAATTAGTCAATCTTGAAGAAAAAATGAATAATAATAAGGAATAAAGGATAACATCACTGATTTTTTTTGAAATTAATTTATTTCCAGGCAGATAAATGTCTTCAAAATGTCACCAATCAACTTAGAAAACAGAACTAGAATGTTTTTTTCCCAAGAATTTCAAAATATTCTGCTCAGTGGCCATGAAAGAAAGAGAGGAGTTTCATCTGGGAAAGAAAGGCACTTTTGTAATTCTATTTATTTATTTCTGGTAACATTCATTTGACAAGTCAGTTAAAAAAATGACAACCAACCACTGTAATTCTTCTAAAAACAGAAGAGTAAATAAAGTTTCATAGAAAACAACAAAATAATGACAGTTTGAATGTAATTAGAATTTGTAACTGTTTTGATGATATTCTAACTGGAGAGATTATTTTAGAGTCAGAGAAAGCACTGGGACTGACCATGAAGCACCACAAAGGGATTTCTGAAAACTTCAGGGATGTATTGGAACAAGAACAAGTTTGTGAATGTGTCTTGAATTTCTTGGTGCCAGTTATCTTCTCTGATCTGTGCAACTTTCAGTGTACAAACCACACTGTGCAAGCATTTTAAATGTCCTGTGTAACTATAAAAGTTAAAGTTTAAACTGAAGTTTCCAAAAAGCATGTGGAGACTTAACAATCAGACAAAGTATTGGCTATTGCCAAATGTTAGAAAGAAGCTCCTAAGATCTATAAATAAGCAAAACCTGACAGATTAGCTGAGAGGAGCAAATGCATGTCTCTGCTGACTCAAATATTCACTCCTGCTACTAAATAGTGCTTTTATAAAGAAGCAATAAACTATATCCACTAACTGTCAATGTCTCTATTCTCAGCTTTGTGTTATGAAGATCTCTATCTAGGAATAAACTTCCTCTAAGATAAAATAAGACTGTGAGCTTTGGAGACAATAGATAGATTGTCACTGTAGCTGAAGAGACTAATCCTTAAGCATTTTAAAGAATACAGTGTATTCTTCAAATTTTACCTAACACAATTACACTTTGTTAAAAATTGGCTCTTGGTAATATGGGGGATGGACGAATAAGTACAGTTCTACCTTTTTTTTTTCCTTCAAAACACCAAGTGGCCACATTTTGTCTCTGATTATCCTTTATTTTCTTCCCAAGGCTGTATATATGTACATTGAGGGATATTTTTCCATATGCCTTTAGGAAGCATAGTACACAAATACATTTTCATTAAACTAGTGACTCTGATACAGATAGCTGGTATTAGATTATTGCAGTTTACACAAATGAATGTAGACAATATAAATCTAAGCTATACATCAAACATATAAAAAGAAAAAAAAAACATGTTACAATAGCTGCTTTTGCCAGTAATGCAGCTGGCAATACAGCTGTAGCTTTGCAGAAAATAACTTTTATCTCCAGTCTTTTTATGTAGAGCAACAATTAAGTAAAATAGAACCATATGATAGTATGGATGGGAAGGGTTCTTTGAAATACTTTTACTTATTAAAAAAAAAAGAGGAAGAATATGAAAATGTATCTTAATATGCACTGGTTCCACTAGATCAATGTCAAAAAGTGAAGGGGACAATACAGCAGTCTGAGACTGATAAAATGTAATTGGCTCTGCTCTGCCTGTGGCACATGTAGAACTTATGCTGTTGCATGGTTTGAGCTACTTGCATACAGTGACATTTCTGCCTGCTTCCTGCTTCCAGCTCCAGCTTTACCACACCCATGGTGTTTGCTGCCTGGGAGCTGCCATCCATGCAGCACACAGGTCACATCCATCTGCTCCATGCCATCAAGTCAGGATGGCCTGCAGCTCTGATGATGCCAAGCTGCTTGTGGAAAGCAAACACTTGTCCTGGACACAGTGTCCTGCAGGTTTGGGAGAGCAGGGTGCATTCAGCCTCTCTGAATCGCTCTCTGGAATCTGGAAGGTAATTTTTCTCTAGTATAGGTGTTGATGGCCTCTTTCAGACAAAAGCTTTCAGCTCTTCCAGTATCTGAACACCACGGGTGGTATCCTCTGTGTTGCCTAAATACAGCTTTTCCTGCCTGACACCTGTGTATTTGTGCTAGAGAGATGCACAGAACAGCATGTGACATGGCACAGATAAACCCTGATATCAGAAGGATGGCCTGGTGGGCTGCAGCCTCTGTGAGGCTGTGCTGGAGTTTGCTGGGATAGAGCTAATTTTCTTCATGGCAGCTGGTATGGGGCTGTGTTTTGGAATTGTGCTGGAAACACTGCTGATAACACAGAGATGTTTTTGTTCTGGGAGAGGACACAGTCAGGACAGATGACCCCAACTGAGCCATGGATATCCCAGACCATATGGCATCAAGTTGAGCACACAAAGCTGGGGGAAGAAGAAGGGCATTGGAGATGTTCTGAGTGATGGCATTTGTCTTCCCAAGTCACTTATTCATGATGGAGCCCTGCTTTCCTGGGAATGGATGAGCACCTGCCTGCCCAGTGTTGAATTAATTCCTTGGTCCTTTTTGCTTGTGTGTGTAGTTTTTACTTTCCCCATTAAACTGTTTCAACCCACAAGATTTCTCACTCTTAACCTTTAGATTCTCTCCCCTATTCCACCATCGAGCAATGAGTGAGTGAGTGAGTGAGTGAGTGAGTGAGTGAGTGACTGACTGACTGACTGACTGACTGACAGGCTGTGTGGGGCTGGGGTTAAACCACTGCAGAGGCACATCTAAGTCATGGTGAAGTAAACATCTCCAGCATCCCCAGTAGCCAAATTCAATGGTAAATATGAAAGGTGCCTCACTCTGGTAAACTCTTACAAAAAGTGTTTTTCCTTCTATTAGGCATAGAGAAGCTGAAAACAATCGTTGTCATTGTGAAGAAATTTTCTAAATTTTCTTATTTCTGTACTTTCTGAGTTATAATTCACATATGAGCAAAAATCTCAAAAATGGAGAAATGTCTTCTTCATTTTTATCCAAGCAATGGTTGCCTCTGTAATGGCGATTTGCAATGCAGCATATATTAATCAATTCAACATTAGAGAACATTGATATTAGAAAGTTTTGAGGGCTTGTTCCTGTGCACAAGTGAGTTTGATGTAGGCCCTGTACAGACATTAGCTTTTCAGAAGCAAGTAGAGTTTGTGTCACAGCAAAAGTGTTATGACACCAGATGAGATTGAGCCATTTCTATCCTCCAAAATGTTGTAACACAACTCAGCACAGAGAGCAAGCAGAATAACTCTGTGTTGTGAAGCTGCTACAAAGCTGGCTGGCAGACTACAAGTATTTGCTCACATAACAGGTATGTCAGATTCGAGCATATCATGTGGGTCTGAGACAATCATCGAAGGGCTTTGGTTCTTGTCAACTTGTGACTTACACAACTCTGTTCCCATATGTTTTGCATTATTTGAGAGAAAGCTGGATCCATTTTACTTCAGATGAATTCTAAAAGAGATAAACATGTATAAATCTGAGAAAGAAAAATAATTTGGTATTTTGTCCTGCAAGACTGGCCTCCTGAGAAGGAGAGAAAGGCATCTCCCTCAACAGGAGCATCGGGCTAGAGATTGTATCCTAAAAGTCACTGTGGGATGTAAAGTTGTGGTGATGCAAAGTCTCCCTCTTGGTCCAGTCTGGGAGAAGGGTTTTGTCTCATTTTAAGTTATGAGAAAACTCCTGCAGCAGCTTTTATTTTCTCTCTTTTCTGTGTCTCAGCTTTGTCAAGACTCACCTAAGCTTTCAGCATATGGAAATATTCTGTTTTTCACTCCAACCAAAGCTTCATGACAAATCACGAAATGTACAGGCCTCTCCAGAGCACAGAAAGTCAACTTTCTGCGAAATATCCACTCTGATCTTAAACGAATGTGAAAAAACGTGTTTTCAGTGTTCTGTGAGGAAAATCTAAGCCCCAAAGTGCGTCAGAATTTAAAATTGCACAGGGATCCTTGTGGGGTTTTTTCTCTTCCAGAAGGGCTCTATAGCCAAGGAAACCAATAACATTGTGCTGGACTAAGTTTGTTTGTTTTGAACTGGGCTGACTCAAACAGTAAACTTCACAACTTTGTTTTTTCTTAATTGTGTTGCGCATGCTTTGCCAAATGTTCTTGCTGATAATCAAAGCAGCGATCTCTCCTCAGAATCTACCAGGGCCATATTCCACTGCAAATCTGTAGATGCTCAACCAAAGTGCATATTTGAGCATAAGTGAGCAAATGTGAAGCTGAAATCCTCATCAATCAGGAGCAGGTGCCACTTGCTCTCAAACATTCTGCTCCCAACCCTGCTTGGATGGGGCCCATGGTGAGGTGGTAGCTGCAGATGAGGCCAATGGCAGCTGCCCTTACAGCATGGAAATGAAGGTATTGACCATTTTATTTTTAAAAAGACGATTAAAACCGTTTAGGCTGCAACTGGATATTTTATGTTTTTGTCTGATGGAAAGGGAAAAGGCTGGGGAGAGGTCTTGTTAGTTTGCTTTTAGTTTTTTAATGAAAATTATTTCAATATAGCTTCCTTAAACTGTAAAGATGTGATTATTAGCTGGAACTCTTAGCTATAAAGGGAAAAATGCTACAGAACAAAAATAGAGTTTGGTTCCAAGAAACATTCCAAGATTTCAGATTATTTCACCTTGAACTTAGTGTTAAAATTTTAAACATTGAAATTGTTCTCCGAGGGAGAGGCTCTAACTTGTGAGTCACTAATTGATCACTATAATGTTCTGATGTCCTGACACACTTTTTTGAAAAATAAATTGATATCTCTGAAACTCATTGTTTCAGTTTGGTTTATTGAACAAAGAGGTATGCCTGGTATTCCAAACCATTCCATATCAACTGTATCACTCCCAGAATCCTATTGATCCATTAAAACTTCTTTGCTTAAAAAAAAATCTGGTTTTAACATGTGGATCAGAATTTTAGGCCACAGTATGTTTCCTGCAATGTATTATCAGATTTATCAAAGGGAGACCATAAACATTTAATTTAAATTTGCATGTTTTGTGTCAAGCCAACAAACTAGTAATGCCAAAATTCAAGAAAGTCTGTGTTGGACAGACCTGAAGCAAAATTCTGAGCTTTGGCTTTCCCAATGAAAAATATTTTTTTCCCCCTGAAACATTGAAATTTACTTATGGAAAAGTGAATAGAACACTAACAATAATGGTTCTTGAGCTCCTATGTGTATTAACTACCCAGCCATTGGATTTACTGTATAAGACTAGTTATATGCCCCTAAAATTTGGGAGAATATATTATATATATGTATATATCAGATCTTGTCATACTTTTTCTAATTATATAATGTTAAAACACATCAGAGACAAAAAAGCCATGTGTGTCCTTATGCGAATACAAGGGAAGAGAAACAAGGCTTTCTCATTATTTTGAAATGAGAAACTCCACCAAAAATTTTGTTGGATAATTTATCATGCTGACATTACCATTTCTGAAATGTTTTATTTTTGTAAAAGACTTTTAAAACCAGTTTTTATCTCCCTCTTGGTAGCAAAAGACGCTCTGAAACTAGTGAATGTATGTTAGAAAATGTTTACTTGAACTTTCTAAAACAAACTGTTCATCTTGGGTGTAACAGAAATGCTCTCTTTTATATTACTGTTCCCACGTCACTCTACAGCAACTGGCCAACCAAAACACCTACTTAAAAAGATGGACTATACCATTGCAAGCTCCTTGGAAACTCTACCATTGAATTTCAGTTGATAAATTTGCATTTAACTTATAATTTGTTCAATATGCCTTACTAATTTGGCAATATTTATTTTGGCACATAAAATAGAAGGCAGCTGCTTTAAATGTCCTGCTAAGTTCTTTGTTTTGTTTTGAGAGGTTTCTTTCTTCTTTCTCTTTTTTTTTTCCTTACCCTTTTCTTTTTTCTTTCGTAAAAGGATCTAAGATATGAAAAAGCTCCAGTGTCGTGGACAGGGCTGAGTTTCCTGTTTATGAGTCACCATAAATATGAAAGGTGCTGGTTGACATTTCTCAGCTGAGGGATTCGACACAAGTCTGTGTTGAGAGCAAATCCCCAAGCAGGGTGGTCTTGTGCTGACTTGTCGACCTTGTACGTTGTTGAACGGAATCACTTCTAAAGAACAGTAGTTAAAGGAAAAGTCAGCTCCTCTAGCAGCTCTTCTTACTGTTACTGTATTTACAAAAGTGTGTTATTGTATCTTTACTGTGTAGAAGTGGCTGTTGAATCATGGCTTTTAAAGAGAGAGCAATTAGCAACATACACTTGGATTTATTCTAGCAAAAACTTTAATTTCCCTCATTTCCTAGTGTTTTTAAATTCCTTCTCAAAACTCAAGTAGCCAAAACATTGTGTAACTGTTGCTAGTGGGCAAGCAAGGTAAACAGAAGTAAAATTTGTTGTGTATTTTGTGGGCACACCTGCCTGGTGTGTCTCTCAGCCACACCAGTGCTTTCATTACAGGGATTTCTTTAGCCTACTAATTGCAGGTGCGAAAGGGGAATGTAGATATGGTTAATGTCTGCTGAAAACACTGAGCTAGATAGAGGAGGTGTTGTAAAGAGCATACGCGGAGGTTTGTGCTAGGATGTGACTGAGTCATAAATCAAGTGTAAGTAAAGGAATGTGTACTGGTCAGAGTGTCACTCAAACTGCCTGCTCTCCACACTGTGCAAGACGTTAATTACTGTGTGTGTGAGTGAGTTTTACATTTAAACTCCAACATTTTTGGGTTTAGCTTTAAATAACTCTGGGGCCATTCTCTTTGTGGCAGCATGATGCTGTAATATGTCAGTAATTAAATCAGCAGCAGGTATAAAACATACAAGAATATATATATGGGAGGACAGACCTCCAATAAGCTCTGAGCAACACTTCCTTTACATACACGTGGAAGAGAACATTTCATGTCTGTGGCTATAGCAGTAAAAGATACAGACAGGACTTTGGAATTCCTTGATTTTATTCTACAAGAAAAAAAGCCAAGGATGTCTTTTCAGTCCATAACATTTTGAAGGTGAGCAGCTCTCCAATAGGAATGTAGATTAGAAGCTATAAAATTAAGAAGGTAGAATAGGGAGGAAGAGATTGAACTAAGTATCTGTGTAAAAGAAGATGACATGGGAGATAAACTGACAGGAATGTTAGCCAAGCTAGCTTGGGAAGAAGACTGGCAATGGCTAGCAGCAGTCATTGTTAACTTTTCCAGTTTCAGAAAATGAAATTTATTGCCTTTTTAAAAATTTGATGAAATTTTAAAGATGCTTTAAATAAATTATATATTATTATATTATTATAATATTTTATATTATTATTATATTATTATTAAATTTCAACTAAATATTAAAAATAAAATTCAAAATTTACACTGTCAGTATTCAAATTAATTTTTAAAATAAAAGTGGTAATATAAGTGTATTGTAATATATAATATTTTTATTAATAAAAGTGTATTGGTATTTTATATTTAGATTAACATTTAAAAGATTAAATACTACTTTTTTTCTGTAAAGGTGCAAGTTTTCTGCATTTAACTATCAGCAGCTTTGGAATACCTCCTTTTTATTTTCCTTTTCTTGTTTTTCTTCCTAGACTTTGTCAGCAAGCATATATGCAGGTGATATTCCAAAGAACCAAGGCTTTACCTCTCATTTAGCCCACACATGGCTGAATAAGTCAAGCACCAACAAGCTTACTCCTGATCTTACCTTTCTTACTTACACTTGTCCATTACAAAAGCATGGTAAATTTACATCACTGAGTAAGAAATAGAAAAAATAAATCTAAAACCACTTTGAATGTTTAATCGACATGGATTAAAACCATGGAAATATCATAATACTACCTTACTGCTGTCATAGTTCCATTCTACTGGATGATACACATACTGTGATCCAAACATACTACATCTACCATCATTCACAGGACAATTTTCTTGACAGTAAAACTATCATTCTGGATAAATGTTCATAGAGTTGGGAAACTTTTTTTGGGACTTTAATGTTTTCTGGAGTGGGAGGGAGGAGAGAAAGTTCCTCACTTCCCTCCTTTTTTATTTTTCCTGGTGTTCCCTCGTAAGTAATTTCTCCTGTTCACTGTTATATTTTTTTTATGCTACCCTAAATAAAATTATTTTTAAAATACTAAGTCCAGAATTCAACAAAATCTAGGAATCTTTCCTCCTCTCATGTGATTGAAAACAAGTACTCAGTGAAATGGTGCCAGGGTTAAACAGCTTGACTGCCAACATGTGCCCATGTCAAGACAAAACATCCTGGGATACTTTCATATTTTGAAAGAGATAATCTGTTTTTCTTTCCCAGCTTTGGCTGAACTATTTCTTTGATTTATAAAGCCTGAGTAAGTGGGTAATAGTTTTACAAATATTTCTGCAATATATTCACAGCACAGGAGAAAGCAAGTTATTCAAACCAACAAAAAACTTCCAAAAGGGCATAATTGGCCTCACTCCATTTTGGGGACCTAAAAGGCTGTTCACGTTCTTATTCTTCACCATGAGATGCAGTATACATAACAATACATAAGAGGAAAAAGCTGAAATGCAATTTATGTGGAAGCCCTTGGTTTACGTAGGCACATTAGGAGGGAAAAAAGTTCCCATCTTAATTATTCTCTCTTTCATTTTCTGACTATGTTTCTGTAGGTAAATGTAAGGGAAATTTTAAAGGGAAATAATAATTAAATAGTGCTGGCTCTTAACCTGAACGCAATATTCTTCAGTTTCAAAATCTGTTATTTAAAGATAATACATTTTGCTCACCAGTTATTTTAGTCCTTATAATGACACACTATATTAAATAATTCCAGGTAAGAGAAGAGTCAAATTCCAGTCAAATCTGAAATATCCTGCCAATAAAACTAGTTCCATATAATTTATTTTCATTCCATGTTTCATTGGTCAACTTGTGGCTCCTGTGAAATAAAAACAAAACTTCCCACAACAGTGGAATATTTCCTGGCTTTAAGAGATTAATTCAAGTTTTCTACAATTCTTACCAGCTGCTGAATTGAGAAGGAATACAATGTAGATCAGATCCTGCAAATATTTCGGGGAAATTATTTGGAGTAGTTTCTGATAGCACAACTCTAAAGAAACAGAAGATACATTTCTTTTGATGGTCTGACAATGACAACATGTAGCTCTGGATCCCTGCATGCTCTATTGATCTGACCTATAAAAGGCCCATGGTTCCATCTCTTGTTTGTATTCTCCATTTTATTATCATTCTCTCTCTAAGGTCAGCGGTGCTGGTCTCCCAGAGACCATTAGCATGCTTTTGCTTATTTAATTCACTAACTGCTGAAGTGCATGCTGCTTTTAGTGGCACTCATACAACTGCAAGCACTGAACGGTTTGGTTTCATGTACTTGAACTCAAGTGACACAAATATTTCAGTGGTGAATCAATACTGGGAAGGGATGGTCAGTAAGGTAGGGAGTGTTTATAGAAGATGTTTCATCACTACTAGTAAAACATGTCTTATTGTTAGTTCAGGAGGTGCTGGTATTTAGCTCTTTGAAGGAGGCTTCTGACAAGCCAAAAACTCTCAGCCTGCTAGTAAAACAAAATTTTAAAAATTGCACAAGCTTAGAGATGCAGCTTTTTGCAAAATGCCAGCAGATTAACTATTTAGGAATTCTAATTTCCATAAAAAGAGACAACTTCTGCTACCTCCCCATAAGCAGCACTAGTTATACGTAAATGTTGAACATAACTATATGGAAATCTTGAATATAAATTACATTTTTCTATTTCACTTGACCTGATTAATAAATGAATATTTACTCTTTCCCTACAAAAGCCACGTTGTAACATTTTTACAAATGTTCCAGGAGCACCTGGAAGTTGATGGCTGTCTCATAGGACAATTCTAGCTGGAACAGTAACAGCATTCCTATTATCTGCTCCAAAACCAGGCTTCTACTGCTATTCATAATGAAACACCAGTAGCTGTTAAGGCAGTTCTGATTCAGGAATGGCATTTGAGGGAATTTGTTCAGCTCTACAATAGCCATTTCACTGCCATATAAAGAAATCCATATAAATTATTTCATACCAAAGACAGCTATCTGTTTTTTGCAGAACTTCTTCAACTTAAAATGACCTTTTCTATTTATTGAGAGAAGATAGACCAAAAAAAGTGAAACAATCCTATAAAAAAGTTTTGTACTTTAACATTATACCTGAACTGAATAAATTAGACTAAGACAAATGTAAAGATATTTTTGATTTCCTGTTAACACCACGAGGAACTGAAGCCCTTGAAGCACACTTGTGACTAATCTTGGGTAATATAGCTGGCAGAAGGACCAAAAGAAGATTACAGTTATAAAAACACAAGGAGGCCTTTGCCAAGAAATGCAAACAAAAAGGAAATATTTTAAGAAAATAAACAAAGCTACTGAGTAAAACATACACAGGGAAGAAAAAGGGAACAAAAGAACATTTGAGTCTTGATGTCTTAACATTTTGTAGCAACATATGTGATAGTCCAGCCAGAGTGTGTGAAAGAACGTTACAGCTGTGTAAGCTATGAGATATCCACACACGCCTTGAGATCAGCAAGCCATCAGGAAAGCCCACCTAGTTTGCCAGCTTTGCAGGTCTTCTCTAATTCTACTAAAAATAATAAGTTCCATCCAGTTCCATCCATGTGATTGCAAAAGCTACACAGCAAGTCAAGGGGCTGTTTGCAAAGGCAGCTTTAAATAGAAACCCCTATTCTTTTTCCAAGGTGCAATAGTTTATAGCAATTTCCTGAGGCTATAAAATATATCTTTTAAAAGAAGACAATCTCGTTCTGTTCCACCTAGACGATGTTATTCTACTGTTATTGTGGCTATCTGTTACAGATCAGCAAGTGGCTATTGGAGGCAGAAGACTATCCCAAATATTTGGTCAATTGTGCAGCAGGCCATGGCAGCTGAGTGGTTTTATATTGTGCATTAAGGGAAGAATAAAATCAGCAGATATTATGCCCCCCCCACCAAAAAATTAAATAACTAGGGAATCCACACGTGCCAAATTCTCCATTCATCTCCATGGTCTTCCAGACAACATCTGTATCATCAGAAGCTGCTCTGGAGCCCAGTCTCCAGCTGAACATATTGCCAGGGCACTGCTTTGTGCTGTGGCTTCTATTTAGAGCAAGCCTTTTGCTCCCTTCTCCCAGACTCACTCCACCTCTGTGCCCTGTGGACACAACAGTCTCCAGCTCACAGTCTCAGTCTTGGCTGGTGTAGGCTGAACCTCATCTGCCCAAGGGACTGAACATCAACCACATCACTGTGGTGCAACTCAAAGTTTGCACTTTCTGTCCAGAAATCCATTAAAAAAAACACGACTTTGAAGATAAATTAATCCAATTAAAGATCCAGGATAAGTATCTTAAAATCTTTCATTTCTCCAGGCTATAAAGCATAGGACATCAAGCCAGGGTGGAAGAATGAATGAAAACAGACTGGAATTAAAGACAAAATATTTCTCTAGCTGCTGTTTCTTTTAAAAATATGTGTATAAGGAATAACATAGAAGCTTCATTTTAGTGTTTTACAAGAGGGTTTGGATTATTCTTTTTTGTGTTTTGTCATTTTTGGAGCAATTTATTAAAAGATTCCATTGCATTGCACACTATTTCAGCTGGACTTTTTTATATAAAGTAAGTAATATATGTTCTTTTAGCTCTTACTTGCTTTTGACTTTAGAATTCTGAAAAATTATCTGCTCTCACTATCCAGGACAGGGTATCTTAGAGCTCTGATGCAGCAGAAGTCCTCCAGAGTTATCAAAAAAGTGTGTCGAGGAAGTGCATTATTAAAATCTTTGTAGCATGGCCAAAGAAAAGGAGGCAGAGAGAAGAAAAACAACTTTTTGTATATTCACATCCTATACTTTATTCTTACACTTTTTCTAAACAATAAATGAAAATTTGTGACATAAGAATAAGAGAAATTTGTTGTCTGGAGAGACACTGCCTATATGAGAATAGCTCAGCACTAGTGTAGCTTTAAGTTTATGTGAAATTATCCTTAATATTGCTGTAATCCACCCTGGCAGATAGAAGAACTGAAAGGTATGAAAGGTCTGGGACTAGAAAGACCTATTCCTCTGTCATACATTTTCCATATGACAAAGACACTTTTAGCAATGTCAATTTAGTTGAATTTTTTTTCCACAAAAACATTCATTTTAGTCTAAAATTGTAATAAATTTACTATCATGCAGTTGAAGTATGCAGTATTTCTTCACTGCCAGAGAATGGAAGGCTAAGGCCAGTTTTTCTGTTTTACTAGAGACTTCCCACTGAGGAATTGTTTTGCTCATGTTTGTTTTTATTCCTGTAAATGGAGAGTAAGAATCAGCCTCTGCCTCACAAGGAGGATAAAAATGACTAAAACACTAAACTTAGACAACAATGAGAAGTTTAAAAATTCATATAACAATTTAATTACTTATCATTTGTCATTAATTTGAATGTATGATATTTTCATACCTGTGCAAGAGTAAAATTCAGCTGCCTAAGTACAAACAACAAGTAGAATTTAAGATTTGCAAGTTTTTTTAAGTATCCAATATATGTGACCTAGCCAAGGCTGGCAGATACCTCGTGGAGCTGATAGAACATTTGAATGGCAGACTTGGAGGTTGTCACAGGGCATTTGAAATGGTGTGGGATGCAATCCCACCCTCCACAAGCAATAAGAGACCCTCAAGCCCCTGACTCAATTTACAGACTCTTACATGGTGGCACCTCAGCCTTAAACTGAATCTTGCCCTGGGTAACTTTGTGAGCCCTCTGAAAACTACCCCTTATGACTGACAGCAGGGTCCTTGTGCACATGAAGGCCTGGAGTTTTGAGACTTTAACCTGCAGGAGAAAACAAGCTCAAGTCCATTCACATCCATACGTACAAAATTTACCCAGACTGACCTTGCCCTGAAGTTGGCGCTGGCATAAATACGTAGGCAGAATGTTGGAAAAGAGGTTGAATTTATGTGAGAGGTGCTAATTCATGTGCTAGTTCGTGTATTTTACAGCCAAGAGGAATGCTTATCAACATCTACCATAGTGATTCTAGATTATTTGTTGCTGTTGATATTTGCAGCTACAGCAAACACAGAAGGCAGAAGGATTATTTCAAATTTTATTATCAACCAAGGATAATTATTTTAGCTATGACTTTACTTAAGACTTGCTAATATAATTTCATTTAGCATTGTGCATAACATAGACCCAAAAACTCAGTTCTTTTCCAGTTCATAACTTCTATTTTAGGCATAGTATATTTTTTGAACAGGCTATTCTGAATTTATCAAATTTCTAAAAGGTACGACAATTTATCATAACTTTGTTTAAATTGTACCAGCTTAATGATTTTCACTGTCAAAACATCTGTTAACTTTCTACTGTGAACTTGAGTTCAGTATAAAAAATATTTGATAAACTGTTCCTTATTAAAAATCAGAGTCTTTGGAAATGCTATACAGTCGTAGCCCTCACTCCAATTTAATTGTTTTAGCTTCTTCAGTTTTGTTAAAAAGCATGCTTTCCAAACTTTGAATGATTTTAACCCTATTTTTATAGACTTTTTCCAGCTGACAAGTCTTTAAGATCCTGGCAATAAGAACTTGATTAATTTGGTTTTTACTCCCATAAAAATTTTACTGATCACACCTGGCCTTAAGCTGCAATTCTAGAAGAAATCTCCTTTAGACCTGGGGCTACATCTGCTACTCCTGCATGGACATCTTAGATACAGCAGGTATTTGTGGCTCAAAAGTCACTAGGTTCCTCTTTCTAGGGAATGGACCCAAGCTCAAGAAATATTGAATGTATTGCAAGTATTGTCTGCAGAATTAGCATAATGTGCCACACCTGTATTATGTGTGTCACGTGTGAAAACAGCCTTTTTTTCCAGGCTACAGCTCAGCAAAAGCTTGACTGCAATGACCAGAATGTTCTGCTCCAATAAGAACCTTCTGAAATAGACTCACATTCTTTACAGCTGGGATTCTTCTTCTGTTGTCTTGATAGCTCAGCTTCACTAGGAAAATGATCTTTGAACAAAATCTTAGATCTGGAAGATTAAAGATCTATTACTTTGGTTTACCTATTTTTCTGCTAATATTCTTGGCACTCAAAGCTTTCATTGCCAACAAATGCAGAGGTTTTTCTTTCATATTTTTGTTTTGATTCAGTTCAGACCACTATTTCTTTCAGTGTGCTAAATGGACAAAGAGAACAAATTATTACCCAATTCTTTAAAGCACAGTTCTACATATTTGAACACTGTTATCATGTCTCCCCTTCATCTTCTCTTCTCTAGACTAAACAAACCCTCTTCTCTCAGTCTCTCCTCTGAGATCACATTTTCTAGACCTCAGATCTCTGTGCTGGACACTGTCTAATGGCTAAATGTTCTTCCTGATGTGTGGGTTCCTAAAACCCAGAAAAGCTTTAGAAAAGGATTAACAGTGTGGA
The DNA here is from genome assembly GCA_013397375.1 of Toxostoma redivivum. NCBI lineage: Eukaryota > Metazoa > Chordata > Aves > Passeriformes > Mimidae > Toxostoma > Toxostoma redivivum. The sequence goes on from VXBI01007448.1 coordinate 1,121,801, forward strand.
GTAAAGAGATTACAAGTCTTACACTGAACTTATCTTCTGTGTACTCTTTATATATGAATCTTGCCTTTTTTTTCAGGAGACTATGACATCATGTTCCCAGCATCTCCTACAGGAGATGGCCAAAACCAGACTGTAAAAGTATTTTAAGAAGGAGTCAAATGCCAGCTGAGAATTTTTATTAGCATTTGGCACTAGTATAGAGTTGAATCACATACAAGACCATGAGCATTTCCCTTAGTATTGGAGTTATATTTTCATGACATTATGATTTTCTATCAAAATAAAATCATCTTCAAGGAAAAATAATAAATAATAATAATAAAATAATTTTTCATATTAAGTGCCCACAGGAATTCTGTTTTGCCATAGTATTAAAACTTGGCATGGTAGAAAAAAAATAGTAATGAAAGGTAAAAGGTAGAAAATGGGTAATGTGTTACTTTTATGCATTATTTATTTTTAAAACACTTGACCTCTGAAGATATTTAAATGTTTGCAATGGCTTTCATCTTGAATGATGTTAAGAAATAAACTTATTTCTTAAATCGCAATAATTTTCCTAAAAAAAAAAAAAAAAAAAATTAAGGAAATTTGCACTTGGAGAAAGGGAAATTCTGTATGGAACAAGAAGTGACTCATTCACCTGCCCATGTGTGTTCATTTGTTATTTTGACCGTCCTGCAAAACTAAAATGCAACAAAATTTCTACTGCATGTTTGTTGCAAACTTTTCTCTCTGACATGTATACATGTATTCAGGGCTCTTATTTACTACTTATTCCTTTAACCTTAATCTATGCACATAGAATGAATACAAAAGAATTTGACTCAATACATCTTTCCACAACTATTTTAATGTGAAATGGCAACCTTAGCCAGCAGCCCTCATCCTTGTACTTCAGACACTGATACATATGGCTAACTATGTCCATATGAGTGGTCCCACTAACTTCAGACAGGACTTTGAGAGGCTCTGAAGTCACTTAACTCAATCCTGGCTGTCACTGGCAAGCATTATGGATCTGACAGGGAGGACCGAGGAATGAACCTGCCACACGCTGAACACGTCCTGGTCAAGCAGAAGGAGGGGGTTGGTTTTGTTTCTGGAGCTCAGTCTCAGACTATCAGTCAGGGGTCATTGCTCTGGGTACAAGAATCCCAGCACCCAGAAGTCTGTACTAAAGCACAGATAACTGCAAGGATAATGTAAACCTGTGCTTTGCTCTACTTTTTAGTCACTTCATGCGAACTGTACCATTAAGAAGCAAGGATTTCTTGTTTCTTAAAATCACAGGATTTATAAAACCTGTTGATTTCTCTGATTTTTTAGAAATTAAATTACAGAAATGGTGTTAAAAGTAGTCCCAGTTCAACAGCAGATGCACCTGAATTAAAGCCTCTCTTGACATATTAAAGAGATGATTACAAAAGCAAATAAGATACTGTTTCTAGAGCCAAAAAGGCACTGGACTTTTGAGGTTCTATCCATTTATAAGTAATTATAAAGCATTTATTAATTGCAGGTATGAACGGATTACAAAACCCCATTTCTCTAAGTAAATTTAACCAGTACCCTTGATCTCTATCAGTAAGTCTTTTTTCTGTTAACTAATAACACATTGAAGCCAAACGTTTCACTGCCATCTGTTCAAATGGAAACATGTGGTAGTAGAGCTCTAATACTGTGCCCTTGGTAAAGATATACCTTGGAGATTTCTTTTGGAAAACTCCATCGTTAGCAAACAATTTGTGGGCAGTTAATTTGCTCCCTTGCTGTGCTTTGCATTCCCACGTGTGAAATGTGCTATTCTGATGGTAACGTTAAATTAAACGAATGTACACAGGACCGTATTTACATAATATGGATTGTATTTACTCTGTGGGAAACTTGACTGTCCTGCAAAATATCATTATTGAACAGAACTGAGAGCATTTGAATTTATTTTTGTTGTTCTTGAGCTCTTCCTGTAGCAGAACAGATTGTAGAACGAAACGTCCTCTTCTTGCACCAGTCCAAGCCTTATTACATTGTAGAAATGAAAAACACCTTCAATATATGCAAATACACATGGAGCCACACACACTCAGCTTGCAGTACAGATTCTCAGGGGGCTATGCAGACTGAAAAAGCATAATTTATTCACACCATAAACATATTTCCTTTGTTGTTGTGGTCTTTTTCTTTTTCCTAACAATCACAAAACAAACTATTTTGAGAACATCTTCAAAAAGTAATACCAGATTGTGACACTTATGGTGAACAGTGTCTTTCCTCAAGCAGCAAAGTTCTTCTCCTGTGAGTATGGTCATCACAATTTTACTAACTAAAAAATTGAATAGATAGAGCAATAAATATTTTTTGTGCTCAAAGGTTATCAACAGTAACAGCTATTAATTTAACATCACAGAGATTATTGACCATGTTTACAAAAGAAAATGAAGATTTAATAAAGAACACAAGAATTCTGCAAACACTTTAAAGTGTTTGTTTTAACAGAAAGAAAATAATTTATTATTCAAACCCTGAGATTTATAAATTAATTCAACAGATCACCTGGTCATTACCAAACTAGTAGTTCTAGAAATTGTAAAAATATTTAAAACTGATTTAAAACTTCTGTGGGTTAAAGTCCACAAAATAAGTGCCTCAACTATGGTTACAGTTCTCAAGTCATTGCCTTCCAGACCTACTTTTTGTATATGGGGCAATGCAGCCCTTTCTTTTATGTCAAATATTTGGGCCCAGCCCTGCACCTGCCAAAACATCACCTGCCTGCACTCCTGGATGAAGACCATTGCTAGCAGGGGAAATTGAGGGAAGGAGTATAACAAGAGCAGCCTGCAGGAATATTTCTTTTGCTCCATCTTAATTCCATTTTCCAACAATCAATAGCTTAAAGGCCTCCAGAGAGGACAGTCTGTAGCTGCATTTCCAAATCTAATTCTTCCATGAATTTTTAAACCCTTCTACACTTTTTATTTATCTGTAATATTTATATGCAACAATAAGTTCCATGTTACAGGGAAAATCTTTCTTTGGCAGCCTTTTTACAAGTTCATTATATGAAAGCAGGACATATTCTTATTTGCCATCACTGCAGCTTTCTGATAGAAAACTCCCATGCATTATGTTTTCAGAAGAACATTTATAAAATCTCTCCCTTTTATAATATTGCAACTGTTTGAGGTAGCAGGATTTCTACCACACAAGGGCTTATTTCTCTAACAAAGTGTCACTCTAGAGTGACATGACCTAGAGAAAATTGTCCCTGCCCATGATGAGGAGGGTTGGAGGTAAATGATCTTCCAGGTCTCTTCTAACCCCATTCATTCTGTGATTTTATGATTACCTTGCCATTTCCTTGCAGGCTGATTTCTGACCTTGCTGTGTTTGCCCATGCAGCTGTGCTTCCTGACTTTTTGGCAGCTATACTCTCAGCCATCTTCATGGAAATGTTTCTTGTTTTCATAAATTAGGAGGTGAAGAAGAAGTAAAGCACCATTGGGGTGCAACCTTGCATATTAAAGATAGTGTAACATTCACTGAAATGAAAATGTTACTGGGAACATATTTTTCTTAATGCAAAGAGTGTGGTTTGGGGCGTTTACATGAGAATATGCAGAGAATCTTTTTATTAATTCAAGTTTTCTTCATAGAAATATTCTAATAAATATGTAAAATGCATAGCCTTACAAATAATTTAACTGAAAACTGCCCTTACTGAATACCATTTCTACAACTTTTGCATGTAAGGTTTTCTTGTTTTGATTTTAAGCGATATCCTTGACATTTACAAACAGAACTTTCTAGCAAAAGTAACAGTTGAAAAAGCCACATATTTCTCAAAGCCGAGCTGACCTAACCCAACATTAGACTGAAGTTACATTTACATGACATGCTGTTTTGTTTGTTTTCAGTGGGGTTACCATTTTATAACAACATTTGGAAATGATAAAAGGAAAAAGTGAGGACCCCCTGTCTGTTTATACTAACACTGTATATTCATAAACAGGAACGAATCAGTGAGTACAAATCCCTTTAATTGTTTTATGGTTTTATTTATTTTTACTGCATTTTATGTATCCCAATGAGAAGCACCAGGTTATTAATCATGTAGTAAGCCATATTATGTATTAACAGAACTGTATGTAAAACGCCTTCCAGTTTGTTTGGCTGCCAAAGAGATTACTCTAATTCATGTATAAAATAACTCCACTTCTAGTATTTATTATAAATTGGCTAATATCACCAGAGTATTAAGAATTTATGGTATTTTTTAAAGTCATTTGTCAGCATAGTGAATATATGACTAATAATGAAGATCTGAACTATTTCTAAAATCTCAGAATCCTGCAATTCTAGCATTATTCTTAGGACAATTTCTTAGCTGAAACCCAAATCAGCCTCTGGGCCTTTCAAAAATTATATTTGTATTATAACCTTTTTCAGGAGAATGTGGAAAGGGGATCATAATGTATGTGAGAGACTATGCTGTCTTTGTGAGCAACATTCAGTTAGGTGAAGAATCTTCACATGTTAAGAATAAAATTTAGTCTGAGAGAGAATGTGCTGGCCATCCTGTGTGCATGTGATGCAGATGGACTGGTGATAATTATACATGTATTAGAAATACTGTGGATTTAGGTGGACATGAGAATAGCATTTTTTCATCCATTGAGCTCAGTATTCTAACATTGACCATACAGGAACTCACACTGATTTATTTGAGGCAATTAAATATATAATTTAATAAATCATGAGCTGGTTCATATATGAATAATATCTGTTCAGCATTACAGGCTGAACTGTATTATCTGGCAGAATAAGGCATTCTGCCTTAGAGAGCTGGTTTGCTATTATTCTATTGACCCAGAGCATCAGACGTTGAGGTGCACAGCAATAACTGTTTTAACAGTGAACAGGAAAACCATATAATAGCTTTGATATAAAGTAGAGAAGAAACAATACTGAAACCAGATGAAAATTCAGGGTTTCTTTTAGAAAATGTGCATGTAATCTCCTGAAATATTAAAACTATTAGGATAAATAACTTGTCCTGGAAAAAAAAACACTGTTGGATGTTTAACAGCAAGATAGCTGGACTTCATTTCTATGCAATGCTGTCCAGCTTTCACCAGGTGTTGAAATTGTTATTTCAAAAATAAAGATGCTTTTTTACTTTTTGCATACTACCATTGTGGCCAAGTGAAAGAAAGCAATCATCACAAATTGATTTGCTCTGGGAAGAAAAGAATTCTGTGTTTGGGTGTAGAGTGGAAAGTCACATTTTTATAGCTCTGACTCATTACAGTGTTTGATCATTCAAATAGAGTAAAGGATCATTTACCATATGACAGAGCCAATTCTTACTTCAGAGGTATGGAATAAATTAATTCTTGTCTGCCTGGGTAGTCAAGGCACCTGTGATGTCCTCATCACTCTAACACTGGCAGTAGTGTTTGCTACCTCTGCATGGTTCTTTTCCTAAACTTATTTAACTACAAAAGCATTTTTATTTTGTCATCAAATCATGCATTTCAAGTATATATTCAAACTGTTAGATTTTGGTAGCATCAGTGATCAATTAAAGTGAGAACTCATAGAAATTTAATTTTAAAATATTGTGGTTTAATCTCTGAATAGAAATATCTAAGTAATAAACACAGATGAGAGGATTCCAATCAATTACAGCTTAGCATTACAAGAAAATGTGAATTTACACAAGAAAAGCTTCATACCAAATAATTTGAGAAAAATCTGTTTACTGACATCTCTGAAGCAAAAAGAATGAAACTAAAATAATTTGAAAATTTTAATTCTGATCTATTTACTTAGCTTCAAAACAAACCATAAAGAACCTAGCAACATCTCTGACATGTTGCTTCACTTGTAAGAGAAAGAGTCTTATTAATTACTATGCACAGTCTTCAGTTCTATAAATGCCTTTTTTCCTGAGGATTTTTGGTGCACAAAGTCACTAATGGTTTGCCTACATCACTAATACTTTGTAACTTTGACTATGTCACAAAAGTATAATTTCTTGTTCAGTAGGCTGGTTAAATAATACACCTCTAGTCACAATGGAAATTAGAAGTCCTGATTAAAAAAAAAAATTAATAAAAAATTTGTGTTCTGAAATCCATTCCTTCAGGAGTTCTTGCTGGGAAGGCCTTGCATGCATGCCTGAGATTCTGCACAGAGTCAGTGTAAAATTGTTTCCACTATTGCTAACACCCACATGTTTGCAATTGCAATGGGCTGAAAGAAGAAGCTCTTCAAATACCAATGGAAACATCACCAAGCAACTTCTTTCCTACATCATTGAATGACTTCATCTTGTTTTACTAATGTATGTTCATTTATGTTTGTTCTTGGTCCCTGCCACTCTATTGCACTGATATTCTTGGCACTGGAAGTGCAGTCTCAGGAAATGGTGGCACATGGTGCAGAGATCCTCAAGAAATCAGCTGGAGGGGAAGAGAGTTAAGGGATGGGAGGCAGAGCACATTCCTTTGGGCACAGGGCAGCATTACTACACCTTGCTGACAGGCAGAGCTAAGGTGTGGTCATCCCACCATGGGGTGTGGTGTCACTTCTGCTGGCTTGGCACAACCCTGACACAAAGACTAGATGATCTAGAAGAGCTATTAGATGATTTGACAGTGCCAGAGTTATATAAAATTGTCTTTATTTTAGCATGTTTGAGCCAGCACCACAGACATTCTAAATCTATTTAAAGAAATTGGTGCTGTGATTCTGATCTTTTGATTTCCTAATAGTTAAATTCTACTGGAGCTGCTTCTGATTTGCAAGGGTGCATTAACAAAAGGAATCAAGATAAAGCTATGCTTCTCAATCTCTCTCAACCATCTTTGTACCTTTAAAATATTTGTATTTTTTTAAAAAGAAATTCCACTTGATGTTGGAGGGAATAAAAAGTTTCCAGAACACATTATTTCCCCAGACTTATTTTGTTTCCGGCAAATGTAGAACAATGCTCAGAACTAAACTGGAATAGCAAGTGTCTTTTATTTGAAAAGAATGCTTACATTGTTATGCACAGTGTTGAGTCTGCATAATAGGAAATCATGAATTTTGCATCACAGATCAGTAAAACACTCAAGTATTTGCTTAAAATTGAACTTAAGCATGTGGTTAAGTGCTTTTCTGACTTCTAGCACTAAGAAAGATGCAATCTGAGTAGGTAACCAGCAAGATCTGTAAGATTTTCAAGTTTTTATTCCATGGGTCTAAGCTGGTGTATAGCAGCAGGTTTCAGATGCCTGGTAAAAGCTTCTTTAGAGATCTTTGATACTTTTAATGGCCTACAGAGCTGTAGAATTTTATCTATTTTATTCATTTCTTCAGTTTTTCTATCATGAATTTCTTGTGTGAGCTTAAGATAGCCATTGAGGATCAATTACCAAAGGCATCTAATAAGATTTATAAAAATTCCTGACCAAGCTGAACATCCTTAGAGATATTTTTAGTATTGTTTGTGCACTTTAAAGATCTATCCCAACATATTTAGCCCATTTCCTGGGCTAAAATTGTTATGACACTTGTAAATATATTCTAAGTAACAATACCCCATTGATAATCTTGACCAAATAACATTAACATCATTAATCACTACCAAATTTTCATGAGATTGGACATAACATTTTTAAAAATACAGAAAAAAGATGTGGCACAAATTTCTAAAATAATAGTTAAAATAATTGTCACATTAATATCTTTGTGATAGCATGGTGACATTAAGAGTCCAATACTTAGAGCTGTTGAATATTTTAGCCTGAAAGGGATTTGAAGAGGCCAGTGGCACCTCATGCAAGAGGATAGCATCAACATAAGAATAGTTTCCAAGGCATCTAGGGGACCTGTTTGCTCTTGCTTCACTTTGTGATATGTGTTAGGGAATCATAGAATATTAAAATCGTTTGGGTTGGTTGGGACTTTAAAGATTATCTTGTTCCAACCCCCCTACCATGGGCAGGGATGCCAATCACTAGACTAGGCTCAAAGCCCCATCCAGCCTGGCCTTAAGCACTTTCAGGGATGGGGCATCCACAGCTTCTCTGGGCAACTTGTGCCAGTGCCTCATGACCCTCACAGTAAAGAATTCATTCCTAATATCTCATCTAAATCTGCCCTCTTTCAGTTTAAAATCTTTGTTTCTTGTCCTGTCACAATCTGCCCCTAGAAAACATTCCCTCTGCCTCCATTTCATAAATCTCTTTTCAGTACTGGAAGGCGCAGTAAGGACCCAGCCCCAGCACTCCCAGCCTTTCTCCACAGGGGAGCTGCTCCAGCCCTGGGATCATCTTCACGCCCCTCTCTGGACAGGCTCCAGCAGGTCCATGTCTCCCTGTGCTGGGACCCCAGGGCTGGATGCAGCTCTGCAGGTGGGGTGTCACAAGTGCAGAGAAGAGGGGCAGGATCTGCTCCCTCACCTGCTGCCCTCAGTGCTGGGGAGGCAGCCCAGGATGAGGAATTGCCAGAGTATTTCTCTGTTCCTCAGTATCTCATCGGAGTAGGGGTGGCTCTATCACTGCTTCCTGCTTATGCACCATGTTCATCTTTTGTGAGCCAGCCCTGGGTTCCTCTGTCACTCTTCCTGGTAATATTTCACAGTGCTGAGTAGCACAGAAAATGGTGCCTCCCTTTAGCAGCACTTAAATCTCAAATTGCATTCATATTATTTTCCTTGCTCTAATGCATTGCAAACTCACAGTGCTGCTTGCACTGATTCTGGCTCCTTTTGATTATAGGTCGAATGTAACTTTTCACGTGGTGCCTTTGTATATTTTCCAAGACGAATCTCATTTTGTCATTCTTCCTGTTCATCTTTCTAATATTTCTGCTGATCTGTTCCAAAATTTATTGAAGTCAGTGTGAACCCTGGATCCATATCCAGGTTCCTTTTTGCTATCTGTCTTTCATCACCTTTTGCAATTCCACCCTCTTATTCATCATAGGGGACTTTTATTAATGGGTGACTTACTTCTTCTAGATCATTAGAGAAAATGTTAAATAAGACCATACTGAATACAGATCCTGAAAGTCCCTCACTAGGCAAAGACCTTCCCACAGATCTATACTTTAATATTTTGTCTCCTGCTTTTGTTTATAGTCTTTCAGCCACTTTTCATTCCACAAGATAGTGCTCATGCCCTAGAAAATTTAAATTAATTCAGTATTTTCTATCAACTAGTTTCCATAGCTGGGGCCAAACTCTTCCCCAGTTATTCACGCTTGCACTTCTTGATGTCAGTGAAATTACATAGCAGTGTATGAAAGAATCTGGTCTTTCTTCTCAATTACAGATTTTGAGTTTTGTTTTACAATAATTTGTAATTTGAAAATCAATATATCTTTTCTTTGCATTTTCTGTGAGCATAGAGAGTAGATAGAATAATCTGACTGTGCCAAAATATTAAGAAAATATTTTCTGAATCTCTGAAGTGTGGGATGAATTTATGATTACAAAAAATGATAAAAATTGAACTCCCTTTCTACATACAGGAATAATTATTTACATGCATAAAACTTTTATTAGAAACAAAACTTATTCTCCTTCTACAATCTAATTAATTTTATGGCAGTAAAAATTTTTGAAGTTGAATTATGTTTTGGAAGAGTGATGCCTATATTAAAATTAATATTTGGAACTTTCTAAAATATTGGAATGGAAGTTGGGTTTTTTCCCCAACTTCTTGTGTGTTGGAACAACTTCATTGTCATTATATAGATCTGACATACTGCAGAAGATGCATCTTGAAATATTTTAAGTGACAATCTGAGAGAAATGTAATCTGAGTCAGAAATCATAAAATTTACCATAAAGTCAGCCAACACAATGCCTTTTTAATTAGCATCCTATCTTGATACTTAAATAGTATCCCCAATTAGTATTAATAAAACTTATCTAAAACCAGATCTAGCTGGAATAGCTGAGGAGCCTGTTGGTAAAGTTCCGAGGTCACTGATTAAATCCAGTACAGATCAGTAATGACTGAACACTATGTTTGGAACCAAACATGGAACATTTTGGTTTATTCAGCTTAGTATCCAGTACAAAGGTGACAATATAATTTAAAAAGACATATTTAAAACTGTTGTTACCCTTGGGAATATTGCAACAGAATACAAAGCTTGCAAGAGACTTTTCTGTGATCACAACAGAGAAGTCACAAGTTGCAAGATGAAAAATATTAGCAAGTAATCTTGCCCAGCTGGAGTCTCCTCTTTCTCTGCTATGTTCATCAACACATATCAGTTGAATTAAGTAAAAAAAAAATTATCATCTATGGGTCTTCAAAGGCACTTATCTCTTCTTAACTACATAGGGAAATTAGTCACTTATTTTTTATGCGAATGTATTCATTTGGAACCTTAAATTTGAGTGAAAATCATGTGCCTAAATTAGGGAAAATGAGTCCAGTCAAGTCCAAAAGAATTCTCAGATATGTCTATTCAGATGGCCAAGCCCAATCTGCATCATGAAATGTTTAGATTCTCTGTTGAAAGTTTCTTTCTGTGAGGAAAGGCAAGCAGACCAGTGTGTTTTCATGAGTTTAGTATTCACCCATTCAACATGGAAAACAAAATTGTGATTCTACTGACCACAGCCTGAAAAGTTGTATTTTATGATAGAAGCCTTTTCAACAAGTGACATAACAAAAACAGACAGAAGAAAAGCTTTCCTTTTTCCTGGATGTCCTACCCACAGAGATCCCCTTGTGTGAAAGGTAGGTAAGCATCACCTCTGGCACCATCACCTCAACCTCACTCTTCAGTTTTTAGAGGTGCTCACACATCTGTTGGGATGGCATCTAAATTTCAATGGAACTGAAATATAGGCTTGTTTCACATCTTCCCAGACTGGAGGACTTGCAGGATGACCAGGGTGTTAGGATGTCCCAAATTAATCCCTCATCATTCTTTTTAAGCAAAGAAAAAGAAGTGTATGTTTGAGAAAAAAGAAAAAAAAAAAAAGAAAAAGAAAAAGAAAAAAAGAAAAAGAAAAAGAAAAAGAATAGAAGAGAGAGAAACAGCTCCTGGAGCAGGTATAATATAAATATACCAAAGCCATAGACATGAAACAGACACTGCTCAGGTACACAGCAGGATGCCTGTTTAATGTCCACTTTGTACCTATTGCTTGTACAAATAGAAAGCAGTGACTTCAGACACAGCCTTCATTTTACCTGCTCCGATATTGAACAGACCTACTTTGCTACAGGAGACAAGAAGCAGTGGAAGTACAGGTGCTGAGAAAGAATAGCCACAGGAAAAACCTGGACACACAAAATCAAACCTGTGAAACTTGGCTCTCACACCTTGGAAAAAACCAACCCAACCCTTTATGTTCTACATTAGAGGTAGGAATCCATTTTTATGCACATAGACACACAAGACCATATATATATGTACTTGTGTGTGTGTGTGTGGAAAGGATAGAAAAAGAAATGCAGGTTACAGCTTATGTCATTTTACTAATCTAGCTGGATTTCAGTACCAGTTTGATTGTTTATTACTCCTTTCTTTTCTTCACTGACATCTTCTTGATACCAATATTCCAACAATATGTTGTCATTATAAATGATAGCTTGAAATGAAATTTCAAAACCTGCCTATATTAAATCAGTTAATTGTCCGGTGACTGTGGAGAAATGAAACCAGAACTATGTATTTCAAGTAATGCCCAACACATGGCAAACATCAAGTGAGGAATGCAAGGCCTATGCTAGTGAAGAATGCAATAAATATAGGCCAGATCATAAACACTGCTATAATAAGACAATTGAGGAAGAAGATTTGGAAAGCTATAATTGATTTCTGTACCTTTTCTTGTGCAGGTTGCGCAGGAAATGGATAAGCTCAAAACCATCACCTCCATGTCTAGTTTGACATAAGCTTTTTGAGCTTAGTATTCTTGACTTTGGAAAAGGGAGAAATATTCTCTCCACAGCCTGAATTAATCTGAAGAACTCTGGCTTGTGTTATGCAGGAAATAAGAGCTAGATGTTTACAGTGCTACCTCTGGTCTTGAAAATCTGTTAACTTTGAAATGACCTGTGCTTCATATCATTTAAACATGGTAGTTCACATCTTATTTGCTTCTGCCATCCACCTTACTAAGACTGTTGCAGAGAGTTAAAGGGGGATATCATAGTTCCCATTTGAAGTTTTATATTTCTCAGTCCAAGGCTAATAATTCCACAGTGATATCAAAGACAATTGGCATTGTGTCAGAATAAGAATTATATAACTTGACCTGGACTGTAAGATCTTCACTGTAAAATTGTCTTATCATTTATTTCATTATATTGTCAGTTTTTTGAATACCAGTAATGAAATGTGAATAAAACAGATTGAAATCCTCTTTACTGGGCATAGGGAATATTATGTCAAAGCAAATGTTCACTCTTTGTACAGTTTTGCTGATCAACAGAATTGGAAGGTGTCATAGAGTGGCTCTAAATTAACTGAACATATGCTACATTACCATGCTTCAAATTCCAGTTTTACTTGGTATAGACTGTGATTGCTTTACATAACAAAAGAAAGAAAGCTTTATATTGAAAGGGGTGTTGAACCTATCAACCTGATAACAAGGATTGTTTTATCAACCTGGCAATATGAAAAATCCAGAGGTTCAGCTCCAGTAATCCCATATATAAAATAATAGTAGTGGTCTCCACTAATCATTCCACAGTATAGTAGCTGCTGACTAGCACTGAGCCCTTTCATGAAGGTCCTGGCACCTTTAACCCTGTCCACAAGAATTGCTTGTATATCAGTCTGAGATTTCTAATGGCAAAATTAGGATATTGGGTAACTGGACCTTACTTCACCTTTCCACCCCCTAACTGATTTTCTGTATGTGCTATATGACAGTTTTGTAAACTGTCTGTAATAAAACTTACACAGAATATACACACAGAGTGAGGGTTAATTTTAATCTTTCTAAAATGCTTTGAGATTCACAGATGAAGAGCAGTCACAATACCTGGAATATATCAAGCTTTTTCTATTCTTAAAATAAGCAGAGAAATAGGCAAGATATACTGCACACAGAACGCACTACCATACATATTTCTGGTTTTACATATGCAACCTTTTCCTTCCAAGGACAAATGTCCAGTACAGGTAACATCAGGGAGGTTCCACTGACCTGGTGTACTAGAGGTGAGGTGTACAAAGTCCATCACTCAGTGTGAGGTCACGTGTACCTGACACTCACAGAAAGAGCAAAATATTTTTGTTTTCAATACTTTCAAGGTCAATGCTTTCATATTATCTCTAGTTAAAGGCATAGAGCAAGCGAAAATACACATTCAGTATGACGTCTTCTGGCTCACTTCAGTTCAAATAGGTAGTCTTTTGAAAATACATCCCATTTTTGATCCAGGAAGAGGTATTTTGAGCTTGCAGTATTTTAAGCTTTACCTAAGCTTGAAATCTTAGGTCCTGAGCTTTTCCATTGACATGAAAGCAAAGCTCCTCTGACTTCTAAGCTGCCAGTTCAGCCCCAGCCCTGCCTGTGGGAAACAAAGACAAGACAAACTTGTGTTCCCAAGCCTAAGGTTTACACCAAAGCTCCAGGAAAGAAAGTTTTTCAGCAAGGGCTCATTTCACCTCACATCAGTGGGGACTGCACCTTCAAGAGGAGACACAAGTCATCCCTTGGTTTGAGGCTGCAGTGGAGATGGGTAGAAATACTGTCTATCACCTTCAAGAACAAATGATTGAACAAGATAAGGTCAGAATTCAGCAAGAATTTCAGACAATTTAACTCTCCCCATAGTCATGTATTGCATGGGCCAGGGACATGAGCACCCTGAGTGGTCAGTGAGGATGCAGTTAACAAAATCAAAGGTGCCCAGAGTTGTTCAGCTTCCTACAGACTAGGGACATACTCACCTGCCTAAAGTTCTGTTCACAAGTTCACAAGTTTCTGGCTTCTTTTGCAACACTGTGGGATACCTAACAGACCTGGTACCAGATTATGGGATACCTCCCCTCCCTAGATTACCTTCTGGGTGGTAGCAAGTAAGGTATCCACACAAACACCATGCTTTGGTATGTACATGTCTGAGTACACAGTTGAAGCAGATGAAATCAGTTTCAACTTCTGTTTCTCCATGTTGGAAGAAAAAAATTAGAAGATGCTTCCAAGAATTGTTAATTGTATTAAATGTATAAGAAGTTTTAAATTACAGTGAAAATAGACCCCATTCAACTCTTGTGGCTGCTGTGCCTTCTGGTACAGATTTTTTTGAGTTTCACTATGACAAATAAATCCTGACTATTATTCCATTGAGTACTTAAGAAGTGAGACTCAACAGCAGGCCATTTCTATTACAAACAATGACTGACTCAGCAAGGGGAAGTTTGAGCTGGATTTGCACAAAAAAATAAAGGAATAAGCATAGGCTATCAGAAAGCAGAGTTTCTAGAAAGCCATTCCTGTTGTCTTAAAGCTTTGACACATAGATTACAGAAATATATTTCCTGATCCAGTTATTTAAAGCTCTCATTTGCATGTAATCATTCCAAAGTTCGGCATCAAAAAATTTTGTGGAGACCACAGTTCCATCCTGCTCAACAGCATGGCTAAATATTTTCTGGCCATACATACATAAGGTGCAATTAAAACATTTTCAGAATGAGAATCCACATTGAAGAGAAATTGAATAGATGATGCTTAGTTTCTCTGAAATGCTATATTTCAGATTTTTTCCCCATCATTTGATGACACCTGGAACATATGAGTTTATTGTCACCCTGTCAAAAAGCTGTCCTATAGTATCTAGCCATAAATATATTTAATCCTGGTTTCAAAACCTACTGAGGTCCTGATCTCCATTGTATTAACTTTTTTCCACATTCTGGTTATCACTGGCATCAAAATGCAGGGCAGATATATTCTGACTTGAATACATTAGTACAATGTCTAACTAATGTGGAACCACAATGAAATCTGGTCAGAAAATAATAAACGGTAGAGCAAAGCCTCCCAAAGCTGCAATTGTAGCACTTGCAAAAGAACACATAACCTCAGCACCAGTGCTTGTTTTCAGACAGATATGGAAACCTCATATTCCCTCTTGCAGTTTAAGCTGTTTAAGAAAAGCCCAAAGTTCATCTGCTCAGTTAAATTTTCTCAGTCCTTAGGGCTGTCCATATTCCCCAGTTACCTCATGAACTCCAGTCATCAGGATATACTGCACCTCACTAAAGTTACCACTTTCGCATACTTTTAAATTTTGGATTTGCAGCACCTACTCTCACGGCATGAGTGACATAATCATATGATCATTGGGAAAATTTTGATAAGAGCTGGGCTAAGTTTGACTAAAAGAGCTGAGAAATAAGTTGCTCTGAAACTCAGTCAGATGTTCTTTGATGGGATGTCAGTAACTCTGCAGACTGAACTTTCTTGAGGGAGAAAATATTTATTTAAGACAAATACAACTCCTATTGGTCTCTCTGGAAAAAAGCTACTTTTTCTCTTGCTTTGCTTCTGAAGATGTTGCTTTCAGACAAAGAGGTTTTAATGCAAGTCGAAACTATGGTAATGTATGAAGAGAAAAAAAAAATGCATTTAATCTCTAGGTGAGGGAATATATTCTAATTAGCTATGTCTGCTCTGATGTCTGGCTACCAGCTGACAGACCTGACAGCTGATCTCTCCGAACCAATCCAAATTGAAAAAAGATTTGGGTTAGGGTCACTTTTTGAGTGGGCAAAGGTTGGGGCTGGTTGTTATTTGAACTGAACTAGTCCGTTCATATCTGGTTACCTACATGTCAATACAATCAATTTGCTTAACGTAATATGCCGTGGGCTAGAATCTTTCTGTTTTGTTTCTACCTGCAAATCCTCCTGGGCTGCTGCCAGGAGATGAAGACAATATGTCCTGGGACAGGAGGAAGTTCTGGACACTTCTGGAAGAGCTCCAGAAGGCAGGATGAGTACAGACACTGGATGGAAAGCCTTCAAGCTTTGTGCTTCAGGTAGAGGTCAGGTCAGAAGCTCATTTAAGTGCTTGTGAACCTCACAGTCTACATGGACATTGGGTATTTTTATACTTCAGACTCCTTGTCAATATTTACCTTTTAGGATGCACCAGAAAGACCCACAATAGAGAGTTATATAACATGCAGCCAAATCATTAAAAATTCTATCTATTTCAAAAGAAACTGGTTTAACTTTTCACCTAGGTCCAGGACAAAAAAACACCAAAACACTAAACTATTGCACAATTTAATGAAAACAGTTAATTTGGCTAATCTTAGCTTGATCTGTAAAAATTCAGACTAAAAATTCAACCTTGTATCTTCATTATTAGTCTTGCATAGTCGCTTCTGAAAAAAATAAAACTGCTCAATTCAAAAATGAGAAGAAACACAATATCTGAGAGTCAACTTAGATTAATCATTAGGGAAAATTCTGCACTGGATATAGAGCACAAAAGTCCACAAATCTACCCTAGAAGCACAGAAGTACTGGTAAGAATCAGAACTGATAATCTCCTTTAAGTTAATATTGTATTGCCAAGATAGAGCAAAAATTAAGTCCCCATTTTGAAGATAAGCATCATCATTATCTCACTACCATTAACGTGAGCACAGGTAGTTCCTCTAAATAACGCACTTTTTTTTTCACTACTTTTTATTTCTGCATCAAG
This sequence comes from Toxostoma redivivum, assembly GCA_013397375.1. Taxonomy (NCBI): domain Eukaryota; kingdom Metazoa; phylum Chordata; class Aves; order Passeriformes; family Mimidae; genus Toxostoma; species Toxostoma redivivum. The sequence goes on from VXBI01007448.1 coordinate 1,138,500, forward strand.
GACGGAGAGAATATTTGCATTACAGATGATAGAACAAAACAGGGTGCATATATTAAGTAAATAAATTAAACAGTGTCTACTATTGGCCCTTCCATAAGCAGTTCCTGGGCACTGTTTGGAAGTACATGTGATGCATGGACCAGGGATTCCCCAGTCTCAGTGGCTGTTGCTCTCTGAACCCTCTGCAGAGTGAAGGACTTTGATACCTTTGTGCCAGTGACCCCAAAGCCAGAGATCAGCCTGCATAGAACTTGTATAGATACAGCCAGGGAGTACTGGGCAGTGCCTCCAAGAGCTGGAAATGCTCTGCAGTCCAATTAGGAATAAAAGGCAGAAGAAATTAATATTTTAGGATTCATATCACATGAAAAGAGCAGAAATTTTTCCAGCAAAGCATTTATACTTTTACATGGACTGACTCATCCTCCTGAGGTCATAAAACAAAGCATAAACAGGAAGTACAAACCTATATGTTATATATGACATATTTAAAGCCTAGAAAGGATCCTTCATTTAAGATTTTTCCCTTTTCACAGATGGATGACTGGGTGGTATTGTTTTGCTACCTTCACTTTGCTCTTCACATCTGTCCTCTAACATGCTTTCCAAAACTTCCCTCCCCTGACCCAGTCCCTTTGCTGTATCTCACAGCACATGTGTAGGATGTGTATAAACTTGGCCATTGATTATAAAATCTTTTCCATACACTTTAATAGAATTATGACCCATTACACTGCTTATTACTTACTCTCCAATACATAAGCTTATTATCTTCTTCCTTCTTGTGTTGTTGAAGAAGGTAACGGGGTCACCAATATAAATTCCGAGCATGTAGACTCTGGATTTTCATCTGGCAAACATTACAAACTTCTCCCTTCATGATTATTTTCTATCTTTTTTATGGTTTTAGAGCACTGCTCACTAGTTCCACTGATTATAAATTACAGGATGGGGAAAGATCTGATGAAAATATTCGCCTTTAAGCAGGCCCAGAGTTTTATGTCTGTGAGAAAACACATATTTTTCATTGCTAACAGATGCAGCCCAAAACACAGCCAAACAACTGCTCATAGCACACAGATATACACCTATATTACACATAGCATATACACGTGAACACATATCCTGTATTTTCAATTATTCAGCTTTCACTTTATCACCACAAAAAAGTAATTGATAAACAGTCCAGAAGATGCAAGACTTCTCTGTGTAGCTGTCTGGAATGTCCAAGTGACAGAGAAATGTCCATGACATCAAAATGGGTCAAAATAATGAATGCCATTTGCAGAATTCTTTTTTCATTGTGCCAGAACTCCTAAATGCACCACTGTTAGCATACCAGTACTCCTTAACATCCACTTCAGGTGCTGGAGATGGTACTGAAAAGAGCATCATCTGTTTTTAACTGGAAAGTAATATTCAGGTTGTCTATTTGGATGCCTTTGCACAGCTAAATGCTTCAATTTCCACATATGTAAAAACGGAAATAATGATATTGATCTTGGTAGAGCAGTTTGAAATGCAAAGCAAAAAAAAAAAAGGATTTAAAGAAAAACTGACATTATTTTTATTTTTGTCTTACCATCTGTGGTAATGAAAATTGATATAACAGAAACAAAGGCTATGTGTTTTGATTATCGGGTGGAGGGTGATGCTTGCATGACATCATCACCAGTTTTCAAGAACAAAGACAACAAAAACTAAAAACCAAGAAGTTATACTGTACACCGCTAGCATGTTTTGGGTCTGACACAAAAGAGGGATTGTAGACCAGTTAACATTCTATTTTTGTTTGGAAGTTTTGTCCAACTGTTGCAGACATGTAGCTAGAATTTGGCTTCTGGAGTCCTCCTGCATGCATGTCAAGATTTGAGACCTGGTTTTCCTGTTTTAAATTGTCAGCCATCCTGGAAACCATAATAAAATGCAGCACTGCTGACAGACTTTCTCATGGAAAGTTGAACAAAATGCTATAGAAATTGCTATATGCAGAGATGTGGTAACAGTTTTCAGTGTCTCCTAAAAATCCCTGAATGTTGTCTTTTTTCTACCTTTCTGTGTTCCTTTTAGTTCTTTGCTATTTTTTATTAGCTCGCTTTTACCTCACAGTTTACATCAAAAAGTAGCCAGTTTGTCCAGGTCAGTTGTCGAGATCTCCTTTATCATAAAAAATCAGTGACTGGCACATCTAGAGGACTATATGGATCTGGGTCATATATATATCTTTGGATGGGTTAAACCCTTTTTCTTTCCATTGGCTAATGAGAATGCCCAAAAGGCAGGCTCAAACTCGATGCCTCCGTGTTTGATGGCTTGGTGAGACTTAGGTGAGAAAAATACCACTCCTGGTTGCACATAATAATGTGAAAATCTTCACAGAAAACACAGAGAAGCAAGGTCCTGGCCCCCAACCTGGAAGCTCAAATCAAAATGATGGACATACCAGAGAAGTGAGGGTATACCAGCAAAGGCAAAAGTTATGGAAATAGCAGTACACAATTACTCATTTTAGGAATCCATCTGGTTAGGTGTGTTGTTTCATTTAAATGATGTGTAAACGCATTTACTTAATGGCCCTCATTTATACATTTATACATGTCATGTGAGCACTGCAGCACACACGGTTTTAATTTGAAAACCTAAGGCACAAGTAGCAGACCTCACCTTTGCTGGATGCTGTCGGGTGTCAAAATCGAAAAGTTCAGCTTGTGCCCCTTCCAAGGTAATATAATACACACGCATCTGTGCACCCTGAGGTCTGCACACAGCTGCACAATGTTTTATGAGATGTTGCAGTGGCTTCTGCTAGACTTCCTGATGTAAAACTACAAACAATCAAACCCTCCTTCCCCCACATCCCATTCTCTCAATCAAATGCCTGAGAAAGAAGATTTTTTTTTTTTTTAAGCCAACTATGTCCTTTAAACACTTTTGCTCTCCAGAGCAGAAGTTACTTCAGTATTTACAGGAGAGCAGGATCTTGGGTATTTCAACTTTGAGCAGAAGGAAGCCAAACTTCTTAGCTTTGGTTCAAACAAAGGATTCTCTCAATAAAGTCTAACTCAACCTTGGAAGGCAGAAATAGGTATGCTCCACTGAGCAGAAAAGCATGAGCTGACATTTAGAAACTGCTCACTGCTCTCCCAGCCACCCAAGAGAGAAACGATTCTGCATTAACAGGAGAAAAATGCAACCCTGAAAATTGATATTGCTGTATTTACAACAGGATATCTGCAACACAGAACAATGCCCTGCCACTCTCCTTTTTTTATATTCTAACTTTTTCACTCAGCTTGTATAATTTTAACCAGTTCCAGATCAATAAAATAGATTAGCACTTTTTTTTTTTTTCAATTTGATAAGCCAAAGTATTTCCTAATTTATGCCAGTGCTGGAGAATAAATTGTTTTGTTTTTTTATCTCAAAGACTTAATTTTGTTATTTTCAGAATTAATTAATTTAGATGCATGTAACTTTGCAGTTTAATAAAAAGACTTGAAATATCTTTAACCAAGTAAGCATAAAGTGACTTCAAATTCCTTATTTTTTGAAACTATCAAAAAAAGAAAAAGAAAATCAGGAAATATCTCAGCTACTGCAGAAACCTGACCCCAGTTAAAAAGTAGGATACACCTTGAGTGCAAAGATATTTTAACATTTATTTTCCTTTTCCAGAAAATGAACATGAAGTTGTCAGTACAATATTTTCAAACTGAAGAGCAGGATGCAATAGAAATAAAACTAGTCACCATTGGGACTCCTCTGAGCCACCCTTCAGATGAACACATCCCCATTAGTTTCAAAAATAATGTTGTAATACAATGTTTATTGTACTTGTTATCATATAAGAAACCAATAAGAGACTCTTTTTTTCAGATCACAGTTTCAGTGACTAGATATCAGATGCATGAAATGATCAGTCTTTCAGCCGTTTCACAGTGCTGTGGACTCTTAGTGTTAGTCTGGGTTTTCAAAAATACCCTTAGACAGAAAGTATGCAAATTCTAATACAGTGGCATGGGAACTGAATGCCTAATTCCACCACTATCCCCTGAAAATGCAAGCCTTAGTGCTCTTATACAGACATTTGTATTTTCACTCAGCAGTATCCACAACAAGAGACTTCTAGGTGGAAATCCTTTGATGGTGGCCCTTCTCCTGGGAAATGACAGGGAAAAGAAAAAGTCCTGTGAATGACATACCTCCCAGTATCATTTCATTTAGCAGAGCTCCTGCATAAAACTTGAAGCACAAAGTCATGGTGGTGTCCTGCTCTACAAATGTTCAATAGCCTGACTCTAAGGGATATACGATCACTCTTTTCAAGTGTTACCCTGGAAACAATTTGCCTCTTGGCAGACATTGCATACTCATACAGGAAACTAAATTTAAATCCTTAGGTATAACATCTTGGTCATGCCTGCCCTTTTGTTTGAACTCCTTTAATAAAACTCTTGCCCTCACACTTGGCTGTACTAAATCCAAATATGATCTTTGCTTCCTTCTCATTATTAGTTCACAGGGAACACTCTAGTAGTTGTATGCGAGGTTATCCATTACCTAAAAGGAAAGTGTGCCAACTTGGAGCTCTGTTCATTGACTTACATGATGTTTATGCAAGGATTTTCATGCAACTGGCTTATAATGGCCATGTAATTTGCCTCTTCCGAACAGCTTTACAGAACGGGTATTCATCATCAACTCAGACTTCTCAGCATACAACAGGTGAGTCAGTTCATAGGTGAATTGGGAATAGACAACGGATCAAGGTGGAACATTTTAAAACAAGAGCTAGGCAGGCAGAGCTGATGCAATCAATCAATAATATGTTTCTTAAATGAGTAGTTTCAGAGAGGGGTGATGACAAATTAATGGAAATGTTATGTACACAACTTAGACTCATACCTGGCTGAGGGCATATAGTGAAACTGGAAATTCTGAACAGAAGAGAGACCAAGGCAGCTCTCCATCTTTGCTCACAAACCTGGCACACCCAAACAGGACAGGGGAGAGGAAAGCATCTTGTCACTCTACAGTACACATAGGCTTGAACTCACACCACCTATTCTAATAACCATCCCTTCTCAAACACTTGCAGAGTGTCAGTGCTGGCACACAGCTCAGGAACCTACATTGTCCTTTAGTGACTGCCAAAATTTGTGTCCAAATGAGCATGCTCAACATCTCAGAGCCCTACTGGAAAAGCTGAGACCTCCCACATTAGTAAGGGGATTTGGGGATTTTTTTTTTTCCTTGCCTCTTGTAATTTTCTTTTTTTTTTTCTCTCTTTTTAAATTGATACTGAAGTGATCCCAGTATACCTGGAAGTGCATGCAAAGGGAGACTAAATTGGATCCAAGTCTCAGAAGGATGAAACAAGGATTTAACACTACCTCTCAAACTTAACTCCATTGATGAGGTAGGTGCTGGCTGGGGACTGTGAGGAATTATGGAGAGTGTTGCCTCCTACTTTTTTCTTCATAAAATAGCCTGTAAGGCAGAGAATGCCTGAGACATGAGCAATGTTTTTGTTGGGAATAGATGAGTTTTAGCAGTGGGGGAAAAAACAATTTTCAAAATTTGCTTTTCACCACCCTGCAACACCTTGAAAATATTTTGGCAAAAAAGCCAGGTGTTGCACAATTTCAGGATTCTATCAGAGGCTCAGTTTCTCTGGCTGGTGGAATAGAAAATGCTACCAGCATGTTGGAGGAAATAAGAACAGCCCTAGTCAAACTGTTCAACACAGTAACCATGAAAAAGAGTGTGCACATGAACTTCTCTGTGTCTCATCTAAAACATCATTAAGCATGAATTAAGGATCGTTAACTTTTTTTTTTTTTTTTT
>VXBI01007448.1:1148601-1199302 GCA_013397375.1 Toxostoma redivivum
TTTTTTTTCTACTTGAAACTAGCTCCTGAGACCTTATTGAGAAAAAAAATCAGTAAACTTTGCAAGTGTTGAAAATGTGCAGCTTGGGCAGGATGATCTCTCTGATTCTAGTCTACCCAATTTAGTGGAGTTTTTTTTTGTCCAGCCATTTGAAGATTGTATCCTGTTGTTATGATGAAATGCACCCAGAGCAGTCTGATGTGATAGTTTATTCTTGTTTCATAATGCACAGGTGTATGAACACATGCATGCTAGGCTCTTTGTTTGGAGACTGCTTGCTCTCACCGTGGTCACAGCTCATAGATAAAAGCCACTTATCTGAATCCACTATGCTGTGTTTAAAACCTTTAGATATTCTGCTTTCTACACGCTAAGGCTGTGCTCTGGTTTCTCCTTTCCTTATGTGTGTGGGCCATTCCATGCTCCTCATTACTCCTCAGATTCATCGTGCCAGACCCCTCTCATGCTGGCAGCAGCAGCACATGAACTTTGGTGATTTATAATACTGGGCTCCTTGGGGAAGAGTGTGTTTCAGTGGCAGTAAAAGAAGTTGTTGTGCAGGTGGAAACTTGTTTAAACAAATCTGAAGTTGTGATATAATGGAGGTTGGTAGTTTAACATAGGCTCTGAGTGTCCAGAAAACCAATGTTATTTTATGCAGAAGAAACCTGCCTGAGCTCTTCATTTCAGAGATTTCCATCAGCTGAAAGGAAAAAGAAAGTACTACTGGGGCAAATCTGAAACTAAAATCAAATGTTCAGGTATATAAGACTTCAGGTGCCATGCCTGAGCAAAAAAATCCAAGTACTTTTTGCCTGTATGGTTAACAAATATGTTTTCACATCTCACTAAAGTCTTTATCTTCATATCCTGCTTCCTGTAAACAAATTTCAAATATAAAAATATCTTCCAAATCCAGACATTCTGCAAAATACAGAGACTCTAAGTGGGGAAAAAAATAATGTGCTGGTAAATAAATCTCAGATGTTGCTGTCTTATTGTTCTTCTTCGAGTACTATACTCATGTGATAACAGCAACCCAGATAATGTTATTATCTACAGCCTATAAATATGATTTTCTATTCTGAAAATTAAATGAAAAGGTTCAGAGTGCAAGTTGTGTTCAGATAACCATCCAGAATTCTGAATGTTTATTATGAAATTATCTGAACCTATCAAATCTCCAGTTTGAATTGGTAGTCTCTGGAAAATCAGAATTTCGTGTGAGATTTCTGGAACTTACCTTTCAGATGCTGTCCAGAAACATCATTTTTGTGGTGTTACAGTTTCAGACCTTGATGGCAATTACTAATGTCATAATAAAAACTCTCTCTCTACTTGCACCAGAACTTCAAAAGTATTTGGTTGCAGTTTGGTTCCGAAAGTGTGAAAAGGTTGAGGAGAAGGTTTTTATTTCTCTTTTTTTTTATTCCTGATTATTTTTGTCTCTTTTGAATCAGTTCTTCATTATCTCGGATGAAATGTCGCAGTAGTGAAACAACTTGAAATTTTGCTAAATCTGGTAGTTCTTGTGCTTCCTCAAAACATCAGACCTATAGAGCAACTGTTACAGTAGTTTATTTCTTTGTCATCAGCTCTGTCTGTTGAAAATTAAAACATTTTCCTCATCTTGATGTGTGGCATATCTGACTATGAAAGGCCTCACCATCTGGTTTAGGGCCTGTAGAACTTAGCATGGAATGTGAACACCATTGTAAGAAACATCCAATGTTTGTTTTATTTCATTTCAGACACAAACTAACTTTAAATAATCTCAATACAGAGCATTTTATTTATTTCTTTATGTATTTATTTAATATAAATTGCTTTAGATTAAAAAACGGATTTGACATCCTATCTTTTTACGCTCCAGGAATAATCTGAATAGGGAACTATTTTTTTACTGTACCTGACAAAACTTTTTGTTGTAAGGCAAGACTGAGGTTTCTGTCATCTAACTTTAGCTGTTTGAAACAGATACTAAGCTGAAGCTAATCATGTATGTTCCCTCTGCTGACTAATGACAATCTGAATCCTAAAGTTTAGTCCATCTGGGTGGGAGAAAGAAGTATTTGATTGTGCTGCCACAAAGTTTCCTCTGCTCTCAGGAGTGGATTCCACCCTTTGAGGCTCTGGAGAGTTTAGCCTTTAATGTTGAACTTTTGCAGTCAGAAAAAATCTGTAGCGATAAAGTAATTTAACTGATGCCAGCTCAGTTAATTGACAGAATTATATGTACTGGTACAGAAAGATGATTATTAGTGTGAACCTGCTTTCTCACTCACACATGAGACTGACAAAGTAAGTTCTGGGTTATTCATGGTTAATTACATCTCAGAGCTGTTATTGAGACAAGAGAACTTTCTGAATCTTCCTAAATGGATGAAGTCATATTTCATTTTAAAAGGGACATTTCAAGGCTATCAAATTAAAGAACAGAGATATGTTCCTTAGCTCAGAGGTGCCATATGCTCCTCAAGCTTGTATATGCTCTTCAAGCTTATATGTTGTCATGTAAAAACCTGTGTTTACTTCAAGCTTTGTTTCTAGTGTGTACTTATTTGCCCAGGTTTATCACAGTTAGCATCTGTGCCCATTTATGCCTATACCAACATACTCAGGAAGAAATTTGTGTTTCAGTTGAAATATGTTTCCTATAGAGCCTGTAGGTTTCCTCACTAGTTAAACTGTGACAGGTAAAATTTTGCATCCTGCTTAAAAATCTTCATTGCCAGTCCCATGATTTTAATTTAATATATCAGAGTGAGTTCTGACAGTGTTCTGTTAACTTTCACAGCTCAGCCACAAACCTGGACGCTGACTATTCTGGCTTATGAAACCAACTGTGAAACTTAAATCTTTAAACAATTATTGAAGCCTTGAGGTTATAGTGATTCCACATCAGTTAAACTAATTCTTCTAAGACATATCATCAGACTTGGCTGCTAGTAAGAATTTCTGCAGCAATGTACAATTTTTCATATACAGAACAGAATTATTCATTCTTTATCTCTGACTGCAAGTTTGCTTGCAATCTTTTGCAAAGTTATGTACCATTAGTCCGACAACTGAGGGTTATTTGGCACTCTTCAAAAAACCAATAACTCCTTTCTGCTCTGGTACACCATTGTTCTGAAGTTAAATCCCCTTCCTTAAAGCACAATTCAGATTTGAAAGCACTGACTCCCAAAAGAAGTTTCATAAATAGCTCAAAGATTAGGACTCATTTGTAAAATAAAGAGAATATAAGCAGCTCATAAACAATATATATAGGGTGTGTCTGAGTGTTGCTTTCAGCTTAACAGCTCATCATCTGCTGATTACGTAGGATAAAAAAAGGCAAATAATCCAGACATCACATGTTAGCATGTCTTTACTGAGAATATTGACAGCAATGGTGACTGTACACAATCAATGGGAGATTAAAGAATTCTTTCTTAGTCTTAGTGCTTAGAATGCAATCATGCAAATATGAAACCTTTTATCAAATGTTCCAAAAATATTAATATGCCTGGGAGCAGGCTATGTGGTAGACAGAATCTAGTAAGAAATATAGCACAGTTTCTTGATGTCTCATCATCCTACTGAAACACACTCTTCAAAAAGAAGAAAACTCAACAATCCTGGGCCTGCTTCTTCCTGAAATTCATTAGCAATCAGAAGTTTTCAAAAGTCTTCATATTTCATGATATTGAGGCAACTGATGCTTTCCTCAAAATTATTTTTGGAAAACTGGCATTCTGGGCCCAAACCCATTGCCCTTTCATTCCTTTTCTGGTCTCTTAAACACACAGTTCATGGAATACAGAGTGTAAAAAGCTATTACTTTCAGCTGTGTGATATGTTGAAAATAATTTTCCCACATTCTGTTTTTTCCTTTTTTTACAAAGAGTTCTGTCAACATCCTAGCAGCTTCATAATGCATTGTCTGGGGCCAAAAATTAAAAGTCCATTTATCTTGTAGTTGCAGACAGGTCTGTGAGTTGAGTGATATAGTAGCTGGTCAATATTCTGTCAGTTCTTACTCCAGAGAAAATCAACAGGAGCCTTCTTGAAGCTGTAGTGGTTAAAAAAATAAGGACTTTGGGTTCTGGTGCTCCAGAGATTATTTCCTAAGTAAAACCTGAGTATGGGATTGATAATTTATTTGAAGATTGTTTAATCCTAAGGCATTGTTTTAATTTTCTACACATGTAGAATTTGGCAGGAAGTAGTGAACGTGCTTTGTTTGACATCTGCTGACCTCATTTAATAATTGTTATTAATTCTTCTATGGCAACTTCATTAGGATCATATTCCTTCCCATATGGATGCCCTCTGGTGGTGAATTAACACCTCACCTTGTGCTGATCATGTCTGATCACAAAAACATTAATTCTTTATTGCCTTAGTCATACAAATAAGCTTTAATTTTATGTAAAGACTCCAATCAGAGATTAGACCACTTCTGAAACAAGGATGCTAATTTCAGCCTGAGGGTGAAGGAAGAGTGTTTGCTGTAAGCAGGATATTAATGAATAATTATTCAGATGCTTAATCAAATTGAAAGTCAAATTCGAGCATTGTCGAGAATATACAAAATGGAAAATTGATTTGACTTCAGTTAAGATTGGAAATCTTGAAAACAGCCTTGTCAATTGTTCATCTGCTATTTCTGTTTTGAAACCAAAACCAGGAAATTGAAGGGAGAACAAAAAAACCCTTATAAAAATGGAAAATCAGAAACACAAAAAAGTTTGAAATTAAAGGAAATGTCAGTTCTCATTTTATTCAAATCAACTTTGGTTCTAATCTCCAGAACATTTCTCCATCCATAAAACAATTCTGCTCCTAAGATGTATTTTCCTCTTCATGTGACATGATTGCACATAGACTCATCAGACATTGATTTATATTTCCAAACAATTAAAACCATCCAAAACAGAGTATGCATTTAAAGCAAAAGCTAAGTTAGGAAACTAAGAGGTCAGATATTTAGGAGTGTGATTTGGTCAAAACACTCTAAGCAGAGGGGAGCTTAAAAAAAAATAGGATAAACACATTCCTTTCTCTCCTGAGGACAAAAACATGTGCTAATTTGTCAACTATCCACAGGCATGGAGCTGATTTTTTTTTTTAATGGAGGAGAGGAGAGGAGAGGAGAAACCTGATGCAACATTGAGCAATGAATAGTGGGAAAAGTGAAGTCTGAAACACCTTCAGATTATACCTCATTAAGACAACTAGTGTTATTGAAACCAGGCAAAATCTTTCACCTGTGACAAAATTTGCATAATCAAGGTGAATAAATGAGCTTTACTATATAGAATTTTAGAGAAATGGAAAGCAGAACACTTTTGGTATCTCACATCCCCTTTTGTTCTCGTATGCTGTCTCATGGTAATGGGATAAGTGAATTTTGAAGGTTTGTCTCTGTGTCTGTCAAGGAAGTACACTTCTCACAACTGAAGAAAAGGAGAGTGATTCATCTTACCTCTTACTTCAGTAGCTCATGGTTATTGGGCTGATGGTTCCTGTCCAAATCCTTATTTGTCAGCTGTCAGGAGGGCTGTCATGCTCTTTTTTCTATTTCAGGATAGACATTACAACATTTCCTTACTGATGTAATGGAAATTTTACTCTTTGATGGTATGAAAAGGTTGTATAGTTAAATATCTGCCAGTCAAATCTGGAAATGACTTTATAATCCTATCTAAGTGTAACACTTTTTTGGACTTTTTGCATTAAATAATGGTAGTTTCCAATGCTTCTGCACTGAGTCTATTTATTTACAGTTTCAATTTGTCCTTGTTTTTTTTGCAGTGTTTGTAAATTACCCGTCCCAAACAGAGGTCTTCCCTGTATTTCATGAAGCCTCTGATACTTCTCTTTTGTAGCCATAAATGTCTGTTTGAGGTCATAGATTGGGAAGCAGGGATGATATGGGATTTAGAAATAAAGAAGGATACTCACATGATTATAACCTTCTTGGTGAGAAGACTACATAAGGAAAATTTTGAGACTTGCTTTGTATCTCTCATTCTGGTCTGTGACAGCACCTTTGCCACAGATCCCTGGTGTGTGTTGATGGACTGCAGCTTAATAATTTTTATGTAGCTGAAAAGTGATTCAAAATCAAAAACTAATCTAGCTCTAATCTGACTAGATGTCACTGGAGGATTCACACCATTAGTCCAAGACACTCATGCTCTGTCTGATGCCAGGAAGGTGACAGCTGTATGCTGTGCCTGCTGGAAATTTTACCATATTCAGTTTCAGATGAAGATTTTAATGAGGTTGTATACATATAGAACACTGACACCTTTCCTCTTTATCTGCATAGGAGAAAATGATGCCATTTACTCAGAGACTGGAAGAGAAAGAACCTTATTTTTCAGTGAATCACTCTGACTACTCTGCCTGGGAAAGATGTGAGACAGATTCTCCAAGCAGTGAGAATAAAGGTTACATTTAGTGTTACTGAAAATAATGATATTAATATTTTCAGCTGGTCTGCTTCATTAGTAAAGATTATATGTGTTGGACATAGCACCTCTGGAAATAGAATTTAGGGCTACATGTGATGATACTGCAGCTGGATCAGCCTGCCTATCCAGTTTCCTTCATTCATCAAACCAAGAAAAATCAGTTTGGATTCCACTAATCTCCTGCCTTTGAGCTCTGAAAAAGGGAAGGAGAACGATTCTGAGGAGTCAGTGAAAAGCAGCTGGAGCCATTTCTCCTGAGTCCTGGGGGAATTTCAATAATCACTGTGGTGAAGCAGAAGAGGTCCAGCACACCATGGAGATATTTCTTGTGGCCACATCTGTGACAAGGCACCTTTTAGAGTCACTGATGCCACCCCCTTTCTCTGTCTTGTCTGAACTGTGGCAATGTAGATGGCCATGTTTTTGAGTTGGGTAGTTAGCACTTTCTCCATAACTTTTGTTAGTTTGAGTTAATATTCACCTTCAGCTTTTTAAGACTTTTATTTGTATTTTCCTTCTCAACCTTTTTCTTAATATGCTTCTTTTCATCGCCATTCATTTCATCTTGGCAGTAAAAAAATAAATGTGTAAATGAGTTAAATTTGTTTTTCTTATGTGAAGAAAGAGAAAACAACTGGAAACATTTCATCAAAAGACAAAGATCATGGAAGGAATTTAGAAGGATATACTTCTTTTTTTTCCTTCAGATTTGTCCAATATTTTCTAGCAAATCTACGTAGGGTCTGTTTTAGCACTTTCTGTATTAGATATGTATATGCATATTCTAAACATAATTCATAGATTGAATCTCACAATTATGATTCCTAAAAAATAAAATGCAGTGCGCTTTATATCTCTTTCCCTTTATAAGTGTTGGTTTTTTGGTGCACTGAAGGAATCGGATCAAAGACTTTTATGTTCCAACATAAAAGTGATTCTTCTGAAGCTCTGAACAGAAGAAACAATCTAGAAGTATCTGTGCATGTCTTCACGTGTTTTAGCCCAGACCTGTAGTCAATTCAAAACAAAAAAAATCTTGCAATTCTTTTTAAAAGTGAGATTAGAGAAACAATTCCAGTATCAAGATGAAAGCCTGGAATTATAGACTTCATTTGGGATCTTTACTCTTTTGGAGTTCCTATTTCTTGAGTAAGTCTAATAACTGATTTCACTCACATTTCATTAAAACAATAGTAGGTTTACAAAATGGTAAAATCACCTCTCTGGTGTTCCAGGTGAGGAAGGGACAGGTGAGCACATTTTCCTGCATGAATTAATGTGGTTGGACAGTGTAGCAGTGCTGACCTGTGCCTCTCCTTTCAGTTCCACCTCTGGTTGGAACACACAGTCCTGACAGTTCTTGGTGCTTTAAATTCCAAATTAAAGAGGTATTTATGACAAAATCAATTGTCCCACACAACTCCTCCAGAAAAAATACGCTTTGAAAGAACTTGCAGTGTATTTTGTAACAATACTGTTTAAACAAATAATTTTTGTGTTTATAACATGGTGGAAATTGAGAACAAAAATCCTAAATTATCCATCTTGCTATCCTAGAAAAATGTCAGGTTTTGAGTCTCACACATCATCAAATCAGTGGCACTAGCTATCTCGAGTTCTAGAAGTTTTACAAGCCAGGATACATGTTATGGTCTTCTGTGCAAAGATATGGGAAACTTAAACACAAGAAAACTTTTTAGAATCACTGGAGGATCAGTATCACCAATATTTTTCAGTATCATGTCTCCTGCTTTTTAAAGCTCTTTGTTATGGCTGAACAACAGCAGAAACCAAACAATATTTTATTTAATGTATTTAGATCAGAACTCCTTGCAGCCTGAGAATACAGAGTGACTTTTAAATATACTTAAAATGGAAGTGAATCATTTAATGCATCTTTTACAAGGAACATGGTAATACCTTTATTTCAACCAAAAATGACAGAGGAAAAGTTAAATGATGTTGCTTAAAACAAAACAAAAAAAAAAACAAAACAAAACAAAACCAAGAAGCTTTAGTTCCCTTAAATCTTCCTAGATGTAAAAAGTTGTCCATGTTAACAGTGGCTTTCCAAACAAGAGACATTTATATGAATCCATGTTTATTTGAAGTGCTGATATCTCACAGTCTCTGTCTCAGCTCTAATGGAAAACTTCACACCACCACCTGACTATGTGATGGGCTGTTACGTGTTTAACATCAGAGCAAGCATCTGATCTGATCAGGTTGCCCACAAGTTTTAAATGCCCTGTCATTGAAAATGGAAGGAATTGAATGGAAATGGCCTCAAGTTGCACTCAGAGAAGTTTAGATTAAATAGTAGGATTTTTTTTTTTTTTCACAGAAAGGATTGTAAATCTTTGGAACAGACTTCTCAGGCAAGTGGTGGAGTCATTTTTGGAAACATACCAAAAATATGTGGAAATGGCAACTGAGAACATGGTTTAATGGTGAACACAGTAGTGGTGCTAGTTTGACAGCTAGACGTGATGATCTTAAAGGACTTTTCTAACCTTAATGATCCCACGACTGATTGGGTATATTCAAGGTAACGTTGGAAGGGCTTCTGAGCAACTTGGTCTAGTGAAAATGTTTCTACTCACGTGAGGGGGTGGAATAAGTGATTTTTAAAGATCTCTTTCCTCTAAAAGTATTCTGCAATTCTATGAGCGGAAGCATCATTAGGAAACCCATTCAGCCCATCCACAGACATAAGTTGCCATCTGGAAGCACACATCTTTCTTTACTGGCTACAGATGTAACCCATGGTTGTTTTGCACTTACTTTAATGTTTGGAAAAAGAACTACTATTCAGAGGAGAATCTAAATTTTTGCTTTCCATTAGCAGCATTGCCAGGAATTCAGTTATAAATTACAATTAGCAGAGAGTTTCTTAGCAATTAGAAAAGAAAGTGAGAGAAAATAAAATAAATTTTGTTGATGAATTGTTTAATTTACTAGTATATTTACTATAAATAGGCGAACAATTAGATAAATTGACAAAGCAGATATTCCATGCACAGTTTCTCCATATTTTAAAGACATCATGGTCTATACCCAGAAGAGATACGTTGCTCTGGTGCTGAGAGGATCATAATTTCAAGCAGACTCATTTCTCTGTGGTTTTACTTTGCTGCAAGACTCTGCCTGCATAAAGCTGGACAGTGTACATATGCATGGAATCATTTACTGCTTCAGTCAAATGTAGATTGACCAAGGAAAGAACGAAGCAACTTTATTCCAGCTTGAAACAGCATCACACAATTGGAGGTAACTTTTTAAAAGAACAGGTTCTGTTAGAAAGGAATACTGTTTATATTTAAATATCTGGAATATTTAAATATTGGAATATTTTATATATTTCAAAATTCATTCATCCAGTTTAGAACTGGTTAGAAAAATCAGAAGCAAATATCACAATAATTATTTCTCACATTCATGGGGGTTTTACACTAAAAACATAACAAAGTTGTAAAAGTCAGTCACTCCTCAAATAACAGTTTTGGAAAAAAAGAAGCACAGACAGTTTTTGATTGTATTTTTATGAGACATTTAGGTAAAAATAAAAAACGAATCACCCTCACAATAAAATTATGGTAGGGTTATTCAGCAGCCATCTTCTGAGTGTAACTGAATGTTATTTCTGAGTAAGTCCTGGTACTTGTTTGTCAGTTGACACCCCGACCTTACATATGTAAGGCTTCATATTAAATTCTGGACATGGGAGGCATCCACTTTAAGTGATGCTTTGTGCAGGTGTAGTACAAATAGGGGATAACAATGGTTTGCTTCACTGCTGTCCATTTGGGCTCTATGGGGCTCTCAAGACATGTTTTTACCAGCAATGGAATTCACAGCAGCTACAGGTGCCAGTCCCACACTACACAGTCATGCAGAGCTACATCCTGAAGGATCTGGCATCCACATCACAAGTGGATACTTTCAATAGTGTCTCTGAGAATGGCTTCAAGCTCAAGTTTTTGCATCAAGAACTACTTTAAGTGCTTCAGTTGTGCAATTGAGTGTGCATCACAAGACAGCAATTGAAATGGCAAATTTGCAGCTAGGGACCCATTCAGTTCAGTAAATCATTAATATAAATCCACCCATTGCATACTAGATTTAAAGAATTTAATATTCTGGAATTGGGTAATGGCATAAATTTTATCCCTAGTCAAATTCCAAATGAGAGATCATACCTATAGTACATGACACAAGTTTTCAAAGAAAAAAATTTAGGCACCATTGAAACTTATGGCTGGAATGGTGCCATGAATCACTGCAGTTTTGTTCCCATGCAATGATAATTGCAAGTTTTCTGGACTTTTAATAATTTTATTAGTCAAATATCTACAAGAACTTGGCTTCTATTTTACTTTGAAAGTTTTTCTGTTATCTAGTTGCACTTTCCTCTTTTTGAAATTGTCAATTTATTCTTATCCTGCTTATGAAAGGGATGGAAAATATCTCATAATCTTTCTCATCCTAGATATTTTGTATATTTTCCTGTGCCACCAGTTCATGTCCCACACCACTCAACTGCAATCTTGCCTTTAAAAATAGTTCTTTTTGATTTTTCAGAGAAATCATATTTTCTTAGTCTCTTGATTTTTTTCTCATCTTTGTACTCTTTCCAATATGTCTATATGTTTCTTTAAATGTGATGCTTAAACAGGGCAGACTATTCCATCTGAGGGCTCGCTGGTACTAGTAGGATGGAATAACAATCTGCTTTCTCTCAGAGGCAAAACTTCTGTTATTAAACTCCCAAATTAAAGTTGTTTGTTTTTGGTTTTGTTTTTGTTTTTTCTTGCAGGAGTTTCAAAGAGCAATGGATTAATTTCATCCTCCCCTATAGCTCCTGGAGACTTTTCACACTGGTGCTTTCTGACTAGTCTGTGCAGTTAGATTTTTTTCTTTCTTAATGATCCAGAGTTTGTAGAACACACCTTAACGATAAAAGAAAGAGACTAGTTTATACAGAGAAATCTTTCACACTGAGGTTTATTCAAGACAATTTATATGCCAGAATTCATAGAGAAAAATGATGAAGTTTTGCAAGTTTTGTAGTTATCTTTCAGAATGGGTCCCACTAAGTGTGGAATAATTCAATAATAATAAAACTGAGAAGTATGAATTTGTTGCATGTGATTTGCACTGTACCAGTCTGCTTATGCATTTGTCATCTAATTTTGGAGTGTTGTGTTATTTTGTGATGAGTCAAGTTTGGCTAACAGCCCAACACCCACCCAGCTGCTCACTCACGTGCCACTGCTACCACCACCTCTCATTGGGACAGAGTGGGAGGAAATTGGATGAGAAAGCTCATGGACTGAAAAAAAGACAGGGAGATTTCTTCCTAATTATAATCAAAGGCAATACTGAAAGTTGAGGTGGTGGAGGAGGAAAGAATAATTTATTGTCAATTGAAATAGACTTTGGTAGTGAGGATCAAAAATGCAAACACTAAACCCAGCACCTTTCCTCCTCCTCTACCAGACTCAGCTTCATCTCAACAATTCAACCTCATTTGCACCCTCCCCAGCAGCACAGGAAGGATGGAAGATGAGGGTGGTGGTCAATGCATAACAGGTTCTCTTTTCCACTTCTTTTCCCTAATCCTTTTTTCCCACTCCAGCATGAGTCCTTCACAATAGCTGTAGCCCTTCAGGATGAACCTGCTGTGCAGAGCATGGGTTCATGAGCTGCAGAGAACAACTGCTCTGGAGCTTGGAGCCTCTTCCTTGAACCCTAGTATACCCACTCTTGTTTCTCACCCTATTCTGCTCCCTCCTCCTATCTCCCTCTTGTGTTATTTACCCTTTTTTGAATGTGTTTCCTCAGTAGCACCACTGATTCTCCACCAGCTCCCCAGGTGGGCTGAGCTCTGGCACACTGACTCTGCTGCAGAGGTGGCTGGAAGTGGCTGTGACAGGCACTGGCCTCTCCCTGCAGCCACCCCACCACATAAACTCAGCACATTTCTGAATGTCTCTGTGACCCTCTCCTGTCTGGGGACATGCAGTTTTGATGTCCTCCAACCCTTCCTACAGCAGCATCTCAACAGCTGTGCAAAGGCCCCAGCCTTTCTCATAAAGCTGTGCCGAAATCAAGAGAAGCAGGTAAGGAAAGCTAGAGGAAAGCTAAAAGAAAATAAAGTCTTAGCTTTCGGAAAAGGCAGAAAGTATCAATAGGTACAAACCCAATTCAGTTTAGCATATTTAATAAATCAGCTACAACAAGCATAACAATGCAGTGACATAATGGCCATTTCAATCCAGAGCAAAAGAGAGCTATATTTACTGCAATAGCAGTATGCCATCCACATTATCAGTCTGAGCAACATGTTACACAAATAATTTGTGTTGAAATTGTGAGAGTATCGTTTGCAATGAATTGTTCTAGTCCACGTACATTTTATTAGTAACCATTTCTCTGGGCTTTTTATTTATTTCTATTATAAAAACAAAGCATGTTTACAGATGTTATTGTGCGGATTTATAGTATCTTTAGAGAAAGAACCTTTTCAGGTTACAAAAATTCTGTCACTTTCATTTATATTAAAATATAACTTCTCTGTGGTCATTAAGAGAATTATATTACTTGAGGTAAGCATATTCAAGGATCTACACATAAATAAAACCAGGTACGTTACAAGCACTATTGTGATATTTATCACTGATGGAGCTTATGATTGCAGAACTATATAAAAATCTTTAGGGGTTACCTTAGCTTAATGGTGTTCTTCCCTTTCACTCACCATCCATTTCTTATTGCAAACATCTGCTTGGAAATAAAAAGGGTTTTATATTTCCCTGGGACATACTTGGCTCTACAAGAACATTGCTCATTTTATTTAAGAAATACTTAAGTTTAATCAAGTTTTTAATTCCAGAAATATTACAGCCACTCATCTTGAATGACTTGCAACTCTAATCTATATATTTTAAAATGTCCTTAATGAAAAAGAATAACGTAATAGCTATTGTTGGATTACATAGCAGAAAATGAACTTCTTTGCTTTCTCTCTTGATTAGTGCTCTGGCATTTATTAAATGTCTTGGCCTTGCTCATTTTAGCCTTGGTGTAATAATAATAACAAATGAACCCTATTACTCTTATTGTTTGCTTACTTCTGTTCTAATGTTAGGTACTCTCCAGTTCATCTTGTAAATTACAGCTAATATAAGGGAGAAATACCTCTATATGAATAAAAGAAAGCAAGTTCCTTATAAACTTTACAAGAAACATTCTTTTTGAAATAAATCTAATGGTTTTGGGGAGGAGAAAATTATGTGTTTTGCACTCACACTGATGAATGCAAAATTATATACCGTATTTCACTTACTAATATGAACTAGTAAAATTCATGGCATGCTGTTTTACAGGCAGTAAAATACTTTTTCCAGATGTGGCTTCATAATTCTCCAAAGACTATCATAGTTATCATAAGATTTATGGGGGATAATTTATTAATCACATTTTTTTAAACTCTGGAAATCTGTTTAGTAAGATGAAAGGGAGCTTTAAAATTAGTCATTTTAACCAAATGTGGATGGCATTATGATATCAAGTTACTCCTTTTGTTCAAATTATTTTTAATGACTTTATTTGTTTTATAGCCTCCACAAGTCAGTACCAACTTGGTGGTAATGATATATCCGGCAAAACTCTAACATTTTGAAAACCAGCAAGAAAACTTTTTCTAACACACTAAATTAACTTAACTGTGCTATACTATTGTTGCAGCTTATTTAGGGATATGTAAGCTACTTAAATTTATTTTTGTAAGATTTGAAGGAGACAAAGCTTATAAAAACTATGCCTCATGACTTTAACCCAGCTTCCTTAATGAAAGTTTGTAAGCGGATCATATGCATAAAACACTGCAAAGGCTGAATGCTGATTTAAATTCTGTATTTTACAACCAAGTTAATACTGCTCAAGCAGTTTTATTAAATCTGTAGTGAATATTCAATACATGATAGATCTGATCCTGGAAGCTTTTTCATGCATATTTGGCGTGATCCTCTGTGTAGCATGGCTAGGGTAAATAATTTTCTTAAACCTTGTACCATTGTGCCATACCCAGAGCTCCAGGTTAATTGATTTCAGCACCAATTCCACACCAGATTAATTCCTTCATCAATCCCTCCAGCTGAACCATGTGAATGGTGGCCAATGCAGATATCCTATGTGTGAGATTTGGGAATGACATCCCAGACCACAAGGGCTCAGGTTCAGTTGCCAATAAATAAGCTTCTGGTGCCCACTGATTTGCTTTAGCCTCCTGCTAAGCCTCCAGTGGTTGAACCAAGACAGTTCTATTCCACAAAAGGCTCACAACTTCCAGTCCTTAAGTTTTCTTAAGATATTTCAGTGCATTTTAAATTCCCCTAGAGGCCTTGGTTTAGAGCAATTAGTTGGTCTTTAGCTCTCCATTAGCTCTAATGAGATCTCAGATACTTGCATGCTTGTATCTGAGATTCCTGTTTCTAAGGTCCATACATCCTGACATCTAAAATCACCTTAAACTGAATCCCACCATGTGAGTCACCAAGCCAAGAAGGAGACATGAAGGCAATTTGATACTTAATTGGCAATTGTCTGATTGAGTGCAACAGAAATAAAAAAATAAAAGTTTGAAATAGATTAGGGCTACTGGCTGAAGAGTGAGACAATACTGAAGAAGAAATTGGAGGAGATGGTAAAGGATCACAACAGGTTCTGTTATGGGAAAGTATTCAGCACTTGGTATGCAGATTTATAAATTGATTTACTTAAGCAGAAATGATGGTAACAATTTTCCATCTATCACAAAAGACACAACCCAAGCTTTATCTTTGTTTTATGACCACTATGACACTCATCAATGCCTTCACCATTATACAACAGACTTCATGCAAAAAAAAGTGAAAATTGAGTATTTCCCTGCTTCTTAAAGATTTTCATACAGGCTCTAGAACTGCAAATATTTCACCTTCTGTTAAGCAGCTTCTTAGCTCTATTTCTCATAGAATGATTCTTATGATTTTAGGATCTGAGGATTAAACTGATTAAATAATTCTACACCTTGTGTATTTTGTATTGTAAGATAATGCTTGTAGTAAAGTCAGCCTTAATAACCTTCTGGTGCAGAACTCATGTCTTTTTGATTTCTAAACACATGTATGAATGAATGAAGGAAGATCATGTGGCATTCAGCTGGAGCTGAGCTTACAAAATAAGTGAAGGAACTTTCCAACCCAGTGTTGTTGATATCCTTACTCAGCTACATAGCAGTAATTTGAAAATCTTGTCTGAGTAACATGATATTGCAGAGGCAAGTTATCAAGATGAATATTTCTGATATAAACCTTGATAGAGTTTACACATCCTTCACAAACACAAGTAGATACATGTATGTGTGCACTTGCATGCATAGATTCTGAGGTAACTAATCAAAACCTAAGAAAATTCTACCATGTAATTCATTTCTGTACCCAAACTTGGAGTAGACAATCTACATGCTATTGCTATGCTATAGCTCTAAAAATAATGAAGGTGTCTTGCCTAACTGTAGACTACATTACAGATGTTTACATCCAAGGTAGTCAATCATGTCTGTCTTTGTGTTCAACAGAGAAAAATAAACATTTTCTGGGAGTAATTCATCTGGACCATTTCCGATGTGTTTTAGAATGTGGATGAATTGTCCTGTGCAAAAGCCTGTTTCTTTTTACTGATTACCTAGGGCCTGGAAAACCAGTTCAAACTTAGATGTCTACTTTGTAGATGTCTAAATTTAGGCAAATTAATCCCATACTCTGTGTTAAAATAATTTCCTACTGATTTTGAGTATTCCAGATGTTCACAATTTTACCATATCATGGTTTTATTCAGGCTTACAAAAGCAAATAATCTGCGTTAGGGTAACCCACCTTTTTAAATGAAGTGGTTTTTGTTCATGCTGTAGTTGTTTTGGTTTTTTTTCTTATTCCTGCCAAAATAATTTCCTTTAAGAGAGTGAAGAAATATAAATCATTTTTACAATTTTGGAAATTGGTTTATAGTATTTTAAAACATTTTTATGATTTTGGAAAATTCTGACAATTTCTTTTTCTCCTATTGCTAGAAAGACTGGTGTGATATCTGAAAAAATAAGACATCAACATGCTTATTTAATCTTTCATATGGTTTTATTTTTCATTTCCAACTGATTCAGAAAAAGCTGGAAGGCAGTTCACAGTCTCTAACAGCAAGTTCACACAAAGCTTTATATGCTCAGTGAAACCCTCCTCACTGTTGGTACAATGAATATTGGAAAGATAACTTCTTGGAGTCCTCTACAAAACATAAGATTTTTTTTTTTTTTCTCTGACACTAAGCTAAACTTTTCCTTGACAAATAGTTGAGTAATGAAATTTACTGGTAGAAGAGAGATTGTATTACAAAAATATGTGTTTATCTTAAGAGTAGGAGTATTTCACAGATGATTCAAAGCATGATTGGGCTCTAATAATTCAGGCCCCACAACTCTTTAGAAACATTAAATATCACAACTTTACTACTCATATATGGTTTCTATTTTATAGCTTCTTTTATGCTGCCCTGAGGGCTAGAAGAACTTTTTTCAAGTGAATTCTGGCATATTCACATATTATATAACTCACTGAGGGAAGAGAAACTACCAAAGATCACCAAATAACCATAAAAGAAAAAAACAATCTGTAAACTGGCAGTCCTGTGCCATTTTCTAAGAAACTATAAAAGCCTTACAGATCATTGTGCCTTATCAAGGAAAGATGGTAAATGAAATCCTGATTTTGACAACCTGTTCAACAGGTTGGACTTCATAAGTCCTAAGAGCCCTCAGTGGCTTCACATAGAGTTCATGTCCAGAGAAGGTCTTCAAGACTAATTTCACTGAACGTCAACACCTAAAAACAGAAGTCTGCTCTCTATTAGGGAACTTTGTCCCTCCATGAAATAACAGAAAAAATGGGCATTTCCAGAGTATGAACTCATCTACAGGTGAATAATGCTCTGAAAGTGCTGCCTTCTCCCTCTGCGCCTAGAAAAATATTCCTAGAAAAACCTAGGAAACGTTTATGAATCCCAAAGTCATTGATTTTTATACAAAAAAGGACTAGGCTTAATAGATATCTTTGGGGTTTCTGTTGCAAAGTTTCACCTATATTTTTATTTACTTATTTACTGCCAATCATGTTCATAATTTATTGGGACTGAATTAGTAGGACTTCATTTTGCACTCAGAATTACAGCTAATCTCCCCTTAAGAAGACATGACTATTATCTTGCTTTACACACAAGGGCAAGCATGATAATAGCCATAAGAAAAGGCTTGTGCATAACACTAATCAGGTATTTAAGTTATTTGTCAGATTGCTGCCAAAAAGTAAATTGCCAGGAAGCACAGAGCTTGATGTAAAAAAGTTACACTATTAACAACCAAGGGACAATCATAAAGTCTAGCTCTCCCAGATGTGTACTATAACATATATAATAAAATCTGCACTGAACTTTAAACTATTCTCCTTGTTAACTGAAATGTGTAAATTATGAACTGGTTGGCTATAAAAAAAAAATCCATGGATAAGACATCTTCTCTAACAAAAGAATGATTGTAGCCCATTTCAAATTATTTTGGAACCATCCCAGATTGAAGAGAGCAATTCACAACTCTCAGGACAGCATGACCGAGGAAGGCAGGCATTCTTTTAACAACCATGTTGGAACATGATCAAGCAAATTCTGCGTTATCTCAAAAATTCCTGACAAGGATACCTGAGAAAATCTTCTAGAGTATCTGATTATAAAAACCCAGAGTACCTACTCCCTTAACTGATCAACAGCCATATTTTTCACATTGCAGCTGTATCCAAAAAGCACACAGAAATATAACAAGATATTATTAAATAGAATAAAAATATCCTTAACTAGTGTCTCACTTAAGAAGCTTATCAGCAGAACATCATGATAGTTCCTTGCCTCCAAGATAATCTTCCTTTGCTGTAGGACCCTGCCAAAGTCTTACAACATTTTAACATTCCTAATCTCTATTCCAGGCAAAATCTGTACTTCAATTTTCTCTTTTCATTCAAGGGCATAACACAAACTACCATTGAAAACATATCATACCAAACAGAATAAAAAAACAGGCATAGTCTAGAGTGCCTTGTTCCAGGACATCCTTTATAAGAATATGAACCCTATGAACTCCAAGATGGATACAGCAGGTTAATTGCAGAAAGGTTTTGTAGACCAAAGATTCCCTCTGGTTTTCATCCTTATTTATTAGTACAGCACACAATAAATGAATGTTGTTCTTTTACTGTCAACAGCTTGCTATCCTCAGCTTGAATGTGTCTATCTTTCAGCACTGACTGAAAAGATGACCAAACTAGATATATACTCTGTAGGTAGCTGACTTCAGATGCAGTAAATCACTTCCATTTATTTCAGAAAACAAATTAGTCAGGAGCTATACAGAGTTTCAGTGGGACTTATGAAACCTCTTTCCTCCCACTCCCTTCTGCTCTTGTCTGTTTGTTGGGGGATCCTGCTCACCTCCTCCTCCTTGGTCTTGTTCCCATGCCAGGATCTGTTTGGGAAAAGCAAAGGGTAAGATGTGGGGCTTTCAGCACAACATCATCTGCCTCAAGCAAAAGTAGCCTCTAGCAAACTTGAGCTGTGATTCTACCACAGTCCCGGGGCTTTCAGGTCATTTCCATGCCATCCAGATGGCTCTTCAAAGGCAGAGGCAGAGAGTTTAGAGAAGGACCCACCCCATCACACAGCAAGAAGGAAACATGGTGCCCACAGGGCCATTTATCTGCTTTTCCCTCTGACTGTTACAGTGCCAGCAGAACAGCACTGGAGCTTCATCTTCCCTATTCCATGGTGACACCAAACCCCTCTGGCTCTCTGGCACCTGCTGACTGGGAGGACCTGCACCAATTCCAGCTCAGAAATGCTGTGGTGTGCAGGGCACCTTTAGTAAGGTGGGAAGCCCATTTGAAAATTTATATTTCAACTCTATTTTCCTAACTCACAGTATACCTTTTTAGGTTTTAATGTTCTATAAAATGAACTTTCTGATTTTTACATTTATCTCCAGTTTCACACTGTCACTTTATTCAGACGGCATTTTTTTCCTTCTCCCTAATTGGAAAAAAAGGTTAACAACACCATGTAAATTCTACTGTCTCCATTGTCTTTTCTTTATGCTCTTGGGAGGGGGAAGAATCACTGAATTTGTTAGATAAAACCAGCAAATATAAACCTTTGTTGATACAAATGCCTGCCTCATGGCTTCAGACAGACAAATCAACCCATGCACTGAGAGTTGTTTACAGTCTGAAAAGTCACAGACAGGTACATGAAGTGATACCACATTTCATTTTTAATATTTAGATGGGAATACAAAGGATTACTCAACAAATGATATACTTTGATTTCTTGAAACTGACAGATGAGTAGAAGTAATGTTGTACTTATTGCTTCTTGATTTTACTGCTTGTAAAACTGATATGAAAGACTTAAACAGTAGGAGAGGACCATCTTTACTTAATTTCTATGTTTTATTCAACCAAAGGGAACATTTTTTCCCTTTTCTGGGAGTAGAATGCACAGTGTCTTTTTGCAATAACTTTGCACACATGTTCATCATGGCTCATAATGGCAGGCGGTTTTGCATCTTTATACCATCTTTTAATCATAAATTTTCCATGAATCACGGAATGTTTTCACTTGAAAGATTCATGGGATCAACATCTGTTGTATAGAATGATACAGCTGAAGAAGACCTAATGCAAGCAGTTTAATGTTACTTAAAGATCACAGATTGCAGAGAAAGTCTTTATACACACTCTGAAGCCATTTATGTGTCTTCCACAGATTCTTTCCAATCTTTCTATCTATCCCATCTCACACCATCCAAGTAAACTTTCCTTTTGCTTCTCTTGTACTTTTTAAATGAGGACAAGAAAAAATGTTTGCTACAAGAAAGGAATGAGTCACTGTTTTATATAACCAACAACAAAACCATATTGCAGAAAAATGCTTTGTTATGGCTTATATACTATCTAAATGCATGAACTTGATATTAGTTATGAGTTATAGACTCTTGTTAAGTCTAAGGTTCAATCTGTTCATTTGCAGGTTTATCTGCGAACATTTTATTATATTTTAAGAAGTGAAGTCAGACAAATTGTGGGGGGGGGAAAAGAAAGGTGGTGGGTTTTCTTTAGTTTTCAGATTCCAGAAACAAAGGAGCAGAAATCATATATTACTTACTTAAAGTAATATAGGAAACCTATACCAGAAGCAGGAACTGAATTTTTTATCTAGGAACCCTACCAGAAGTTTATGTCTTGTCTCTTGTCTCTAAAATCAGCCCATCATCACATTGTAGTTTTTCTGTTGCATCTTATCTGATAGTTTTGCCAATTCTTAGACTGTGGCTTGGGACATTTCCAGGTTCTGATGTACAGTGTACATGTTTGCTTCTTTGTGTGTGGTGTTGGGCTTTTTAAATAACAGATTCAAGAAGAAATAAAGGCATAGAGTGACAGTGAAAGAAATTATTTTCTGCATCACATCTTCCAATTATGTGTAATCCCTTTTGCATGTCATGTTTTTTTACATCTGCAGATAGTCAGAATAGGTCTCAGCAATAGCATGGGTGCATTCAGGAAACTTCTAACTGTTTGGAACACTATATAACCTATATTTTTTATGGTCTACCATTTTTAAATGGCAAAAGATTTCAAAAAATCATCAGATGTTTACTATGTCAGGATAAGGTACACATGCACCTAATTATAACCTGCACATATAGGAAAGATTTAATGATTGATATAATTATATAAACTTTTCAACTAGATACTTCTACAAGCTTTTCTTATGCCACAGGATGATGCCAGACTCTGCTGATATTGCAGGGTAGTTACGAATTTGGTAAAAGACCACATTCACTTTAGACTCACTATGTAATACTGAGTTCAGGTGTTACAAAACTTGCAGGATAAGCAAGAGGCAGCTCTTCCCTGGATCTAGCTGCTTCTCATTACCTGTTACCCAGGAATTTGACTCAGATGGTGTCCAGCCTGCCTCCACAGTCTAGTGATCTTTGGCAAGGGCAAGTCCCACTGGGACATGAAGAAGTCTGGATCTATGGAAAGACAGCTTAGTGCATCTGGAAGTTAATAGTAGGCAGCAAAGAGAATGCTGAAAGAGGAAAGGTATGATTGAAAAAATATGACTGAAGGGTGGGATGTGGATGAAGAAGACTGGCAAAATGAGGAGAAAAAGGAAGAGCTGTGCACAGACTGGTAAGGAAAAGAAAGGGGAACTCTTTCCTTATATTGAAAATTTGGAGCTTACCCGAAAAAAGGAAAGATATCTCTTGATTGTGTTTTAGTACAGTGGGTATAAAGCCTATGTGAGACAAAAGGACTGAAATCAACTGGATGAAAGTACTGCAGAATTAATCCTAATGGCTTTTTGTTGTTAAGCAAGCTATCTCTCCCCACTGTTTCTGTGTTTGTCAGTCTGTCTTGGCCGACCTGAAGCAGCCCAGAGACACTCCCAGTGAATCCATGCACCCTTGGATCTGGTCCCACAGGGGAACTATTTCACCAGCCTCTGAAACCCAACCCTCCTTGCATGAAACACAGCTATTGTTTAACAGTTCAGAGCAGCAAGTTGAGGGCAGGAAATGAAGAATAATGTCTCCACTTGAAACAGCTAATTATACTTGTGTTGATCCAGTGTTAAACTTTCCTGTTATCATTGGCTGCACAGTTTTGTGTATCTTGCTTGTGCTGAGGTTTTCTAGTGGCTTCATCTTGGGCTATGTCTTGGGCTAGTCTGTGTTATGCAGAAACATGGGAGAGCTTTTTTCAACACCAGCTGCACCCTGCATTTCTTTAAGCCCTGCTTGCCAGTATAGCTGTACTTTTAGCACCAGACTGTTTTTTGGTTAGGATGGAACACCACACAAGTAAGAATGCTAAGAAACGTAAATATCATCTTGGATAAACATTATCCACTAGCAATAAGATCTCTCCAAATGGGAAAGAACTGGAGACATTAATTTCAGTAGTAATATCCACTGTTTTATTAAAGAATTTTCACAAGCATAGCACCTCATCCTTTCTTTTATCCTTCAAAACTCCAACACTCCAATTCTTTTTCCTCTTAAAGTCAAGAATTGGTTTCTGAAATTAAATCTGGACAGGATGTTTTTGTTGCAAAATTAATTCATGTAATCAGCACTAACACCTCTGTGGCTAGGTTAGCTTAGCCAGTGATTAAAAAAAGCATAGCCTCATTATTGAGTCCTTCTTAGGGCTGCACTTATTCACAGTAAAAATCTGGAGGCACTTTTTCCTGAAGCTGCTTAAGGTACTCATGATTTCACAACAAACTGAGGCTCTAGCCTCTTCTCTGGTATCTACCCACAATTATCTTCTTGTCTACAGAAAAGCTTTATCCAGTTGAGAGATCTGTCATTTCACAATGAGGATAAAATACAAACCTGAGCTTCAGTTCCTTCACCAGCTGGCACACACCACCACACTGCACACACCATATTCTTTCAGTGGTGAGTACGTGTTAAATGCAGGAGTTAGATGCAATACCCAAGTCCACTCCATAATGAAGGCATAGCAGATGTACATTTCTGGCTTTACAGTTCCAGCTATGATCAGCCATGTATTCCAGTGTACCCTCAGGTGAAGACTGGCATGGAAGCTCAGAAGAGCTCTCCTATAAACAGCTGTGTTCAGGCATCATGTTTCCAGGAGTTGTCCAAGAAATGTGTTTGGGTGGAAAACAGAACTATTCATTCAGGCTGACATTTGAAACCTTCATAATTTGGGATGAAGAGAATGCTTCATATTGTTTTCATTTTTTGAAGCTGGATTTTCATGACAACTTTGCATTATATTGTTCACATAGTACCTTCCTTTGATAAAAGGAACATTTCTGAATCACAGGAAGTGTATTCCCCTTCCCAGACTTTTAAGAATAGCCACAAGAGCAGACATCTCTTCCCGAAATTTAGAAGAAACTTAGTGTCTTTTATTCCATTCTGCAGTGCAGAAGGAAATTATGTATATCTTTGCAGAACCCAGATTTTTACATCTCCTCTCTATATGCTGCTTCTATGATTGTGACTGGCATTGCACTGGTTTATGGCTCTCTACAGCACCTACCTTTATATAAGCATACTAAATAGAGGCAGTTCATGACCTTTAGTTACTAGAACACCTCTTGGTACTGTTTTGATCCAAAGTAACACTCTTCCAGATAATGTCTGGACACAGCTTTCAGATCTTAGCTGACTCAAAACCCAATAGCCTGTTTGGAGGCAGTCAGGTGGTTTTATAAAATAGAAGAGTTCAGCTGGCTGATCATGAGGTCACTCATGTCAACTGGTCACAGAGCCAGAGCAGAGACATGGTCTATTTTATTTACTGGTATAAATGCAGCCTCAGAGTACTATGTTGTGGCTATAACATGGTGTTAATAACTACTCAGTGTTTTCTCAATTCAACTTGTGTAAGGAACAGATATTCTACTTTTTAGCTTCTACAGCAGTCCCAGCAATTTCCCTCCTTTTCAGTAGCAGAGTGGATAACATTTTTTAAAAATTTGATTTGCCTTCTGTGGATAGGCATGCCACCAATTTGGAGAGTTTCCACTTTGTTGAAGATGTAAGTAGCCAGGAAAACAAATGAAAAACAAAAGAAAGAGAATTTTATGCAGTGTGAATACATGACAGATGAATAACACAAGTATGTCTCTTAGCCAATAGGAAGAAATAGAGTCTGACCAAAGGTTACGGCTTACAGGCATAAATTTATCCTTTGTGATGAAATGTAACTGGATCCTACCAGTCTCAACTTTGAAGTCTTCCTGAACCTGTAAGGTTACAGGTCTGAACACATCACCACCCCTACTTGGCATGTCTCTTGATCTTCTGCATTTTTTAAAATGTAAAATATAAGAAAGAAACTAAAACAAACAATGACATGATAGGAATTTCAAACTTCTTAAAGAAACTTCACATATATATGTTCCATAGCACAATTAATGATTCTTTAAAAATATGGGGTACAATACTTAACACTTCAAGAAGACAATCCTTTCACAAATTTCTTTGTAAAAAGCATGTATGCAGTTAAACAATAACCATGACATCTATCTTAGGAAAGAGGTCTATATTTCTTCCAGTTGCTAAAAAAATTGCTTTTTAAAACTTTATCATTTATAATCACCCTTTCTGGGTACAATGTGAAAAAAAATCAAGAAGATATAGAATTGGACAATGAAACTGCAATTTTTTTAGGATTTTCTAGTGAAGTCTATCTATTTCAGTACTAATATTAATGTGAAAGGAGAATTAACAAACTCCTTTGGTAAGTGTGAAAGCTTATTTTCTTGAGTAAAACTGTGTAATTCCCATCAGTAAACACACAGAGTAAGTTAATCAGCCCTGCTACACAGTCTTCTCCCACAGGACACTCCCTGAAATCAGTGAAACTACAGACAGACAACACCCTTATTAACAAGGAATAAAAAATATCAAGAGCTGCTCAGAATCCTGAAGAATTTTCATGCATAGCTATGTGGCAAGATGTGAACCTTGCCTAATATAACTGTGTCAACAGTTGTTTCAGTAATTTAAAATTTCTACAGGATAGTGTAATTTTGTTTGCAGGACAAAGTGGTGTTTCAGTGCAACAACACATAATGAACCCTTCCTGATAATGAGGGCTGGAATGAGATTGAGATAAATTAATCCAATGGTCTGAAAGTTCAAGTCTTAGGCAGGCTTAAGACTTATGCACAGTCCATTTTTAGGCAGTGGAGAAAGAAGTGCAGGTAACCCTAGAATGCAACTCCAAAGCCACGTGCGATATAAATCACTTTGTCTCCACTGACAATAAAGGGAGTGGAGGCAAATGTTTTTGTCTGAATTCTATAACTTTCAGATTTAAGAACATAGCAGCATGTATTGAGTCCAATCAAAGGTCCAGGAACTTATTTTACTTCATTCAACAACAGATTGAGTTAATTCATAGCGAGTGTACAAACAGTGCAAACATCTGCAAACTTGTTCCTTCACTTCCTTTTAGTTACTGCTGTTGGGATGTTTTTTAGTACACAGTCATTCCTCCACCTGCAGGGAACTCGGTTTCAGATATTTTCTCAGAAATGTTCAAAGTGGTTTTTCAGGGGATTATCAAATTTTGAGTAGTAAAGCTGGAAAAGGTTAGATGAAAACACCATCATCTTCCTGAGGGATGGGATGGATGCAGAACTGGTTATTTTTATTGTTCCCTGAGTCATTCCAGCAATATTCATTTTCCCATTAGAACTGTCTGCTGTCAGTCTGTATGGTCAGAATCATCATGCAGCACAGCAGTTCTGTGCCACAGGAATGCAATGCTTAGGTTTGTATTTACACCACAGACTTTTTTAAATTTTCATGTACTAAAAAGCACCCCAAAAAACCTGTTAATTAAAGTCATAAAAGCTGATGAGGAAGTAGTTTTAAATCTCCAAAGTCAAACTTCTGAAATCTGGAAAAATCCAAATGAAGCATTCCCCACACCACATGAAAAGGACTCTCCACACTAGAGACTGACTCGTGCAATGCACAGAAAGAATCTAAACTGAGGCACAACCATCTCTGTGACGGGAATGGTGATGCAGCATTCCCTGAACCTTTCTTCTAAAGAACTCTCAAACCAGTAAATTGTGCATGTGCACTTCTCTGTGCAACGTGAGCTCTGTCCTACATGCAGTCAACCCCCTCTGGTCCATGTCCTCTCTGGTCAAGATCAAGCCCAGGGAGGGCTCTTTGCCTGTAGAAGACAAAGCTATAACAAAAGTTGTTTGATAACTTTAATTGCAGTGGGGGTGGCCTGTGACATGTGTCTGAAAGTCAGTGCAGAGATCTCAACAGCCTCCATGAGGCTTCTATTTGCTCCATAGTCATTAAACATCTGATCCCCAATGAAATGGTATTCATTGCATAGGACAAAGCTTTTCAGATTCTGGTAAAATCTCCAAGTCTCATTCCTAAAAATTAGGGATATTTTGTTTAAATTCCCCAAGGAAAGCTCTTTTCTGTAGGCAACATGGTGCAATTCAAATTTTCCACACCTTTTTTAGTCTTAAGAATATATTCTCCTCTCTTATGATTCTTATATTCTAATAAATTCATAGAGAGAATGTAAAAAATCCAAATATAACTTATTCTTGAAATTAGTCCCCCACTCATTTCAGTAAATTGTAGCTCTGATCAACCAACATAAGAAGGTGATGTGGAGTTTTACTCACTCCTCATCTTATCCATAAGTTTATGAGAGATGAGGCAAAAGCCAAAAGGACTGAAATCCTCACCTGAGACATCTCCATGGTCTGGAAATAGTACTGCAGAAACCCCAACAAGTGTGAGTTATGAATGTTATTCAAACATAGTGTTTTTTTTAATTAGCCAGGAGACTATTGCCTGGCTTTGGCCAGCCCTACCTGCAGTGAGCTAGGCCTGCTTCCAGAGGAAACAAACAGCCAAAAAGCAGAGTGCTCAGCCACCTCAGTACCTTTATTTCCTGACAGATAGGAAAGACTATACTTCCTGAAGTGTCCTCACTGGATTTACATCACTTCTGTCCTCCCAGAAGGCTTAGGAGCAGAGAGTTTCTCTCATGGGTCCAGTTTTCCCAGCACAAGATAAAACAAAGAATAGTTTTTATTCTTAAATTCCTCTGCTGTTAAAATTAATGTATAAACCATATGTGTAAAAGCTGCTTTTTAAAATAATACCCATGTTGAAGTTAATTTTTGAGGACAACATATCAGCTGTACATCAAAACTTAGTGAATCTAAAGATTTCGTGCAAATGTTTTTCTGAGAACTGTCAGGACCTAAGCTATTTTCATCAATATAGAAATATTTAAGTCTCTGGCCATTACAAAAGCCTTTCTAATTCATGATCAAGATATTTAAAAGAGCATCATTTTGTCCTGAAAGCCCTTGATCTGAGAATTTATTATATTGTCTATACCTTTCCAGAATTTTGAGGGTCTATATGTTTATCAAGGACATTTTTATCAGACACCTAGGATTTTAGGGATTCGTGATATGCATGATATAAGAACTTTTCCTAAGGTTA
Source organism: Toxostoma redivivum (assembly GCA_013397375.1). Lineage (NCBI taxonomy): Eukaryota > Metazoa > Chordata > Aves > Passeriformes > Mimidae > Toxostoma > Toxostoma redivivum. The sequence continues at coordinate 1,176,262 of VXBI01007448.1, forward strand.
TGCAAGTTACTTTTGGAATGGGATCAAAACATAGCCCAAAGCTCCCTACCTCCTTACTTACAGAGCTCCTGTTATTGTATTTAGGTTTGGATAAACTTTCCTCTGGAAGGTGATTGCTCACAGCAGTTAATTTTAAACTTGCAGGCTTAGATCTGGCTCTGTGTGTGTGAACAGGCTGTCATCATGCATTCCAGGTTACTCTTAGAAATGAATGTGTCTTTCCTCAACACTTCTCACTGCTGGGGCATCAGACATTCCTTCTGCTCTGCATTAATCCAATTACTAAACACCTGCAGACATGCAATAACAGTTTTTGTGCCAAGTCCCTTAGAAATGGTTTTATAGGAGAATGTAATCTGCTGTCCTGCTATCGGGAGTCACATTACACACCTGCCAAGTCCTGAGCTGAAAAATAACAATCAGCGTTCTAATTCAATGCAAGAATGTTTCAGGGCACATTAAAGAGACAAAATGACATTCTTCTTAATTTTACTGCCATGGAGTCCATTAAACATTTTGAACTTGCAGTTAATTTTATTAAAAGCCAATTTCAGTACTAAAATATTTACAGTACAGCATGATAAAAACGGACTTCTTATGGCAACTTAGGCAAGTTCCAAAAGATCCATTAAAGAGAGAACTGTTTCAAGCACATATACAGTGTCATTCCAATTCTGTTCTTAGGGATTTATCTGATAATCACCAAAATGCACTTCAAAGAGGAATTTTAACCTATGAAATAATTTGTTTTTCTTGTGCTTTTTTTAAAACTTTTCCCCAAAGACGTATGTTGTTTGTGTCTGTGTTTTTAAAGTGGTTGTGCTCCTCAGAGCTGAAACAAAACCTGGTTTAAGAAGGGAAGACTTTTCAAGGCACAAGCTTCTGCTGGATGCCAAATAATAATACAGTAGAATGGAACAGAGATTTGGAGCATAAGTCAACTGCTGACTGCACCACAAGTTTTTGTACAGCCTTGGGTAGGTCATTCCAGCCTTTTGTCACAGCTTAATTTGAAAAATGCACATTGATGAATCACAGGAATGTCAATATGAATAGTAAAAAAATTAAGGAACTGCTAGAAAGATTCTTTGTGAGTCCTAAGTTTCCTACATAAAAGTGTGTCCTTTACTAAGCTGAACAGCTCATTTTTGTATATGTAGATCTATTTATATACACCCAAACATCATCTTATTTCATCATGGCCCATTAGCCTGAATTACAAGCATAGGAGTTCAAACAGTTCAAAATTATTTAAAGAAATGCAACAATACCAAGCATATGTTTGATTGAAATTCTCTAGAATAATCTGTAAGGTTTTTACCCCTGTTCACCTTGGCAAGGAATATGCAGCAGTGATAGCATGCACTCTGTTCAGGAAGAGAAATTGGATTTGACCAGAGTCACCTGCAGTTTTTAGCTCTGCAGTCACTGCTGAGGGGCTGTACATGATGTCCTGAGGGGTCTTTTGCACAGATGTAGACAAGACAGAAGAGAGCTCTGGCCAACAAAGAGCATTCCAAGGCTACAGCCCCGTGTACTAACCCCTTCCAGCTAACTTTACATTCCCCCATCCCATATGTAACCTTCAGCCCCCCACTTGAAGCAGACAGCCTGACAGTAATAATAGTAGTCACAAGAAAAGGTAACTTCTGTCATACTAATAATTTTTGAAAACTTAAATGCCCATGATGTGATTTTAATTAAAATGCACACTGCCTGGCTTGTCTGTTTCCAGGAGAAGGTTTCTCCTGCAGGAAGATGGTGACCTGTTGTACCTATTTTCCTCCCACACTCTGAGGTCAGTCCCATCATTACACAGCCTGATTTGTAGAGAGCACATACAGTGGTACATAAACATGGGGATGAATCTGTTTTGCTTTAAGTTTGGTTTTGCCCAGTAACCTTTGCATGAACAGCATTTTGGAATAATCAAAACAGTGGAGATTTTTTTTTACTTTGAAAGTTCCTGTTGGTGTTACAATTTTTCACAGTCTCTGGTATAGTTTCTAGTAAGAGGAAGGTATTTGGCTTGGTTATCTGACAGATCCATTATTATCATTTGCTCATAACTAACACAGAGGGATGGTGAGGTATGGAGCTACAAGCAGGACAAACATCTTCCATCAGTGTGTGCCATGCAGAGAAGCATGTACAGAGTTTTAGCTCTATAATTATATATATATATCTGCCTCCACCCATCACAGTGTATCTGGTTCTAGGATTCAACATTTCTTCATTAGGATCAGCTTAGGATTTTATATAGCATTTTGGAGATTTGTTTTGTTTTTCTTTGTTTTGTTTTACAAAAGAGTCCAGATTCTCATGTCCTTTTGGGGGGAAGTTGGTGCGGGCATCACCAACAGCTATGTTTATTCATGAGCAAAGCTGAGAGAAGAACTGAAGTTCTTAAAATCAATCTTAAATGCATTAGAGCATTAGAAGCTGGAAAACTCATATCATGTACCTCTATCTACAAAAAACTTGTATTTTTCCTTCCACAAAAATGTATAGCAAACTCTTTCCCAAGACAAATTCTCATAAATTATTATGTTCATGATCTGACAGCAATTCTAAGATGCTCAGAGGGAAAGCTTAATATCAAAATTTACTATACAAGGATCTTTTCTCCGAAGTAAAGAACTGCTCTGCCTCAGCCCTTCCAAACTCTTCTCTGCTGTCCTACTCTAGGGACTGCTATTCCCTGCCCTGTGGCACTGCAGCATCACCAGCTACTTTGCACACACAGAAGCTCTATTTGCAGGGAAACTGCAAAATATCACTCTGCATGTTTCAACCAGTATGCATTTTAAATATCTAAATATTGCATTTGCATGAGTAATTCCTATGTTATGGACTCTCAGGGATCCACATAACTTTCCTTATTTAGATTCTGTTTTCCAAGAGCCAAGCTTAATGCCCAGTCCCCTTTACACAGAAGTCAATTAGAGTCTTGATACTTACTTCAGCAGGAGGAAGGTCCATATAACTGGGAGTCCTATGCTGCCTAAAAATGACACAATTTTTTGGACAGAGGAAGGCCCCAAAGGCTCCATATGTTGCTCTCATGCTGGGCTGACTTATTTGAGGGGAAGGTCAGCCCATTGTGCAAAGGGTCAGGGAGTGAATAACATGTTTGCTGCATGCCTGGGAGAGGAAGCTGGAAAGCAGGTCAGACTTTTTAATTCTCATCAGGCCCAGCATCCTTCAGGAGTTATTCCAGCTCAGAGTCTGTACAGCTTTGGCATGTGTTTTCAGATTTGTCTCTTTTTATCCAAAAGGAAAAAATCTCTAGGCTTTGGAGGATTAAAACGCAGGCCTTGATTACTGATCAAAACAGGAATCTTCTCTGTACTGATTCTGTCCTTGAAAGACAATGACATATGTGAGCTGAAGAAAGAATTTTATCCTCCTCCATCTATTTTCTACACCACCATGTGAAATTATCATTCACAAAAGGTGTTTCAAAGACATTAATTCCCTTTTTTTTCCTTGCATGTGTGAATCAGCAGATGTATAGGAGGACATGAACTTTATACCAGTGGACTCCTTTTCCCTAGGAAGCCATCCCCTTTCTGTGATGGTCAGTCAAAACCTTCCCTCTGGATAGAGAGTAACTTTCACAGCTGTGCAGTCCAACTGGCACAAAAACTTCTCTGACAGAAATTGAGATGCTATTATTATGCATTAGAGAGAAAACATACAGAAAAAAATCATGCTGTCAATCGGAAGATGTTTTTTTTTGCTTTTGTATCATTTGACTTTTTAAAAATTGTCTATTGGTTCTAAAATCGAGGTCAAAATAAGTATATGATGCACTTTTCATATTTCAGCAGACAAAAGTCAGTAGTCTAATATTTCGTACAGAAATAGAAAATGAGTACTTTGACTATCTGCATGTTTTTTGCTTTGATTAGACTTGAGCTCAGGCAGGATGAAGAATATTTAAAGGTTCTGGCTGAATATACTAAAATGAGACTAAATCACACAGGAGAAAGACCACCAGATAATCTGACTGTAAGGGACAAGTATTGCCAAAAAAAAAGGATTATTTGAAGCAGTGCCCAGATGCCAGAGTTATCATCTCATGGAAGGAATATGCATTATATGCTGGAGGAACTGATCAGAGAGAGCATCAGAAAAAACTAGAAAAGAACGAGGCACAACTACAACATATTATCAAAATCCATGCACAGAACTAGGAGATGGTTGCAATCTCCTAAATTTATCCTCTTGCCTTGAGCTCCTTCACTTATCACAGCACACTCATGTATTACATCTTAACTATTAGGGAGCCAGTTGCTGCCAATTATCTTCAGCTCTTCAGTCCACCAAGATCCTGTCCTCTCCTTTTGTACTCTTCATGCCATAAGATTATGATGCCAAAAGGATTAATCCCCAATTTAATTCTGCACACTTAACAAAGTTAAGAATACTTTGGAGACAATTGATTTAAATCAAGAATATAGAGCATACAAAATGTACAAAAATAGGTGCTCTGACACACGAATTAATTAATACTAAAAATATCCTAGGGTCATGTATCACCCTTTTAATGTTTTATCATCTGGATTTCACCTTTGCTGTAAACCTTTCATTGTCCATCTTAATATCTTACTCTTCACTCGTTCAATAAAAACTTTGTCACTGTATTTGGCTGAGGTAAAAATTGCTGAAAGGCATAAAGCTACTTTTAATATCTTGGAAACCAGCATCATCTTTGCTCAAATTATTCCTGAAATAATCAATTTCATACGATGAACTTCATATGATGAACTTCAGTCACACAGACATGACAATCACATCCCTCACTCAGTGAACCGGAGGAACAATTGAAAACCTGCAGGGATAAAGCTGTCTTTAACACCGACATTGAGAGGAAGTTTCAGCAATGGTTCACAACATGAACACATGGTTCAATAGACAACACCATCAACCCAAGCATTAAGTGAAACAGCAACACTTTAGAAAATGCTGGATTACTTTAGAACATTTCAGAAGCATTACCCAGAGTTCAAGAACTGAAACAGATTAGAAAAATACAATTTGCATGATATTTTTGCGAGCATTCATAAAGCTTCACTTGATCATCACAAGCTTGATCTCTCTAGACACATCCTCTACAGGGAGAGAAGCAAGGTGGGCTTCCCTAGGGAGCCTTTGGGAGTGACTCTATCTGACTGAGCAAACCTCTGTGAATAGCTCATTTCAATGTAAAATAAACACCCTATTTGGATTGCCTATCCCCATTCTCAGGGCAGGTCTAGCCATAAATCTGAATGCAATTCAGAGGGCAGGTGGGTGGCAGCCCCTCCCTCTTGGCTGGAGCCCAGTGGCTCCATGTGAGCAGTAGGTTTAAGGGCTTTGCTGGAGCAGAGCCACTCAGAGCTGCTCTGCACCTCGCCGGATCAGCCCCGATGGGCACGTGCATATCTGTGTGCAGGAACTTCTCTGAGAGCATCAGGGAGTTAAATCAGACAGTACCTCTAGCACAGCCCTTTGAGCTGTGATCCACTCAACTTTTATAAGGTAAACAGGATCAAGAGGGGTCATACAAGAAGTAGAGACATAGAGAGACCCGCTGAGGCTGCAGGGAGTGATCTTAATAATGTGAGAAGTGGCACTTTTTCTCAGCACGCTAAAACTGAACACAAATCAGACTCCCCAACCAACTGTGACTAGAAGAGAATGCTCAGACTCTTAGGAAACAGGAAAGAAAGCAGATAAATATGTTCATTTTAAAGTCCTGGCAGGAGACTGTTATAGCCCTGTTATTGTTAACTGCTACCAATAGCCAAAACAGTAAATATTTGCTATGAAAGGTTAAAAATAAGTGGATGCCATTCGTTTTTTCAAACAGAAGAAAAAGAGGATGCTTTCAAATTTGTCTTTGACTTTTCCCCAAATTATGTTTCTAAACAACTGGTGAGGCCTTACCTTGAATGTTGTGTGCAGTTTTGGGTGTTACAATACAAGATATTAAACTATCAGAGAGTGTCCAAAGGAGGGCAAAAAAGATGGGGAAGGGCCATGAAGGGAAGCCTGTGAGGAGTGGNGAGATCTCAACAAGTGTTTGGACAACACTGGCAGGCCCATGGTGTGACTTGGGATGAGGCTGCAGGGCCGGGAGTTGGACTCAATGATCCTGATGGGTCCCTTCCAACTCAGCTTATTTTGTGATTCTTTGATTATATGAACAACAACAAGAAAATTTTTTAAAATTAAATTTTAATTGAAAATTAAACATGAAAAATATCCTCAAGTACTCATATATCACAAGGAAGGTCATCTCAACTCTGGTGATTCTCAAATTGTTTCAGATATATAAACAGTTTACTCACATTTTGGTCCCAAATAATATGCACAATTCTATTGTATTTTTGAGGGTGGGGATTTCAATTGCTGATGATGTTTGGGGGTTTTGTTTTGGTTTTCATTGTTTTGTTTTGTTTTGTTGTTGTTTTGTTGTTTTTAATTTTTTACTTAATTCTGAAATTCAAATATTTCAATGCACACAAGCAGAAGTCTCACACATGGCTATCAGGCTGCAAGGTGTTTGGGACACCACCAACTAAAAAACACTAATGCATAGCACATTATGCAATACAATACAGTCCAATCACAAAATTGAGCAGAATTTATTTAGCCACACAGAAAGCAATATTTTCAGCCATTTATATTTAATTGTTGGTGAGTTAGCCAGCAAGACAGGCAGGTTCAAGCAGGCAGGTCCAAGACTCAGACCCCAAGGTTTACTGCTCTCTGCTGACCTGTTGTGTGTTTTTGCTGAAGCAGGAGGGCTGCAGGTTTCCTGCCCCAGGCCTTTACCATCAGCAGGATGCTGAACACTCAAGCAAGAATGGTACCTTGGGTGACCTTCTTGCAGCCTTTNATGATCCTGATGGGTCCCTTCCAACTCAGCTTATTTTGTGATTCTTTGATTATATGAACAACAACAAGAAAATTTTTTAAAATTAAATTTTAATTGAAAATTAAACATGAAAAATATCCTCAAGTACTCATATATCACAAGGAAGGTCATCTCAACTCTGGTGATTCTCAAATTGTTTCAGATATATAAACAGTTTACTCACATTTTGGTCCCAAATAATATGCACAATTCTATTGTATTTTTGAGGGTGGGGATTTCAATTGCTGATGATGTTTGGGGGTTTTGTTTTGGTTTTCATTGTTTTGTTTTGTTTTGTTGTTGTTTTGTTGTTTTTAATTTTTTACTTAATTCTGAAATTCAAATATTTCAATGCACACAAGCAGAAGTCTCACACATGGCTATCAGGCTGCAAGGTGTTTGGGACACCACCAACTAAAAAACACTAATGCATAGCACATTATGCAATACAATACAGTCCAATCACAAAATTGAGCAGAATTTATTTAGCCACACAGAAAGCAATATTTTCAGCCATTTATATTTAATTGTTGGTGAGTTAGCCAGCAAGACAGGCAGGTTCAAGCAGGCAGGTCCAAGACTCAGACCCCAAGGTTTACTGCTCTCTGCTGACCTGTTGTGTGTTTTTGCTGAAGCAGGAGGGCTGCAGGTTTCCTGCCCCAGGCCTTTACCATCAGCAGGATGCTGAACACTCAAGCAAGAATGGTACCTTGGGTGACCTTCTTGCAGCCTTTCCGTACCCAAAGGGGGCCTATGAGAAGTTTGGAGAGGAACTGTTTGCAAGGGCATGTAGTGATGTAACACAGGAGAAGGATTTCAAACTGAGACTAGGTTTAGACCAGATTTTAGGAAAAAATTCTTTACTGGGGGGGTGGTGAGGCTCTGGCTCAGTTTGCCCAGAGAAGCTGTGGATGCCCCATCCTTGGCAGCGTTCAAGGNTCGGCCCGGCTCGGCTAGCAGCATCTTCCAGCGCCACCTGGTGATGCCCAGCCCCGCTCATCCCTGTCCCGGCTTTTCCAGGCTGCTTTTCCCCGTCGGCATGGTGGAGCTGAGGATGGACTGCAATCCACCGAGTTCTGTTTCTGCAGTGCCCCTGAACCACAGAAGCTGGATCTGCCTCTGCCGTGGGGGTTTTTTGTACCTTTTCTTGCTAAGTTTTCTGGGGGTAATAGAGTTTTACCTCTAAACCAACTAAAGAAGTAGTTACTGGAAATTAATTAATTTCATAGACAAGACCCTGATAAATTAATAGCAGCTTACCTTTCTTTCCTCCTGGTGCAGAAATAGAGCTTCAAATGGCTCCCAATTGACTTTCTAACATGGAAAGGAAAGAAGTCTGAAACCAGATTTACAGTCAGTTGTCAGGAGACGGATGAGAAGACCAAACAAACTGTTACCCTAGGGGTAGATCATGTACCCTGTGCTGATCCGTGTACTTCTGTACTGCCCAGCAAAAGCATTCAGGCACTGATTTCAGGAGCTGATTGTACTCAGTAACTGCTTATCTGATCACCTGATGGATGCCACATCGCCCAGTGGATGGAAGAGGGCATGCACATCCCTGTCACCCTACAGGAAAATAAAGCAAGGTCTAAATCTGCAGAAAAATTGTGTCATGAAGGGAATGAGGATTATATTATAAAAGAACTTAGAGTTTTATTTCATAAAATCATCAGTTCATGAGTTCATGGATTGAAACAAGGTTGTTCAATGTACCACTGATACAGCTCCAAAATGAACACTAAGGAAAGAGCAGGATCTTCACATTTTTACATTTTTCTCTCTATATTAATAAAGAACGTATGTGGAATATAAATCTGGAAGGAAAACAATCACCAAAAACACAACTGCAAAAATAGTTTCTTAAAAGCACTTATCCACCTGGTATACACATAATAAAGTTTAAGATCAGTGAAGTGACTACATTTTAAAACAATGGATCTCTGCAGATGTATTATAAGATATCTCAGATACATAAAAAGAGATGGGTACAGGAGTCTAAGTCTTGCTACTTTCTACAAAATCAAGACTATTGTGGAAAAGACACTAATCTCTTTTAATTAATCCAAGAAGCTATAACAGTAATCATATTTATTGATCAGATTCTACTATAGAAACAAACACTAAACACAAAACCATTCACTGGATTGTTCCACTGAGTAAATGAATACATCCAGGTCTTCAAACATTTCAGTGCTCTGACTGTGAATGGGTAATAAGAAGTCAAGTATAATATGTGAGAGTTTCAAAGTATGGGTCTTTGATGAATGTGTAAACTCAACCAGTTCACCTAAAATAAGTCCTGAACTTCTGTCTAAATGTCCTGGATGTAGTAAACTAGAGTTCCTAGGTTCAATTCCTTCTCCTGTGGGTATATGTCACACAGGCAGAACTTCTCCACAGACACTCAACTGCATCCATTCTTACCACAGACCATGCTGGAGAATTGGGCACTGCCATTAGGAGGCCTGGTTATCTCAAAGTGGAAGTTGTCAGGGCTCAAAAAAAGTCAGCAGAAGGCTCCCAAAGAGGTAAAAAGCTATTTTATTGCACAAGCAGTGGTTTGCTTTCTGTCTGTTTCCTCTTCATGGAAGGTGCAACTGCACACCACCTTGCAAACATTTCCTAACTCTTTTTAAAGGCCTTTTGGGACCTTTAGGAAGAATGGAATGAAACTCATTTTGTGCTCCTGTAAAATTTGTACAGTTGGCCTGTGGAAAATCAAAGACTCTAACTGATTTCCAGTCTAATATCTAACATTGGTGCTACTCCAGCCTTGGCTTTTATCTGTATTCTAGCGCATGTGGGAGTACTTCTGGCTACCCTGTCCAATAAAATGCAAAGAAAATTAGATTATTTTCCCTTGCCCATTTTAGCAAGAGTCCATCATAAAACGTATATAACATTTGCAAACATATTTTTATTCTTAGTATTTATTCCAATGGTTTCTCAGCTATTTTAGCAGTGATCTTCTGATTCTCCTTAAGCTAGTTTTTATTTCTTTCTGTTTAAAATCAAAGATATGTCCTCTCCTAGGCTTCTTCTCACCATTGAAACAGTTGAGTTTGAGGAATGTTAATCATGGAACAAAATCACTGAGGTTTTTGAGGGGCATGGAGAACTACTACTGCCCTTCCTACTCTTTCGGAATTTCTGAGTGACTGCAACCTATAGTTTGTGTGGGCATCCTGCATTACCCCCTTCAAATGGGAAAAGTCCAGTTTATGACTGCTAAATATAGCATAGCAAAGGGTGAAATATTCCAGGTTCTACTAGGAAAACAGTTTTATCAATGCTGAGTATGCCAGTCCCAGTAATACACTTCCATCAATGTGTTATACCTTTCTTTTTTATTGCCTCCCCACGAGACAATCTCTCCAGTTACATACATTCTCATGTTAATTTTTTACTTAATTCTGAAATTCAAATATTTCAATGCACACAAGCAGAAGTCTCACACATGGCTATCAGGCTGCAAGGTGTTTGGGACACCACCAACTAAAAAACACTAATGCATAGCACATTATGCAATACAATACAGTCCAATCACAAAATTGAGCAGAATTTATTTAGCCACACAGAAAGCAATATTTTCAGCCATTTATATTTAATTGTTGGTGAGTTAGCCAGCAAGACAGGCAGGTTCAAGCAGGCAGGTCCAAGACTCAGACCCCAAGGTTTACTGCTCTCTGCTGACCTGTTGTGTGTTTTTGCTGAAGCAGGAGGGCTGCAGGTTTCCTGCCCCAGGCCTTTACCATCAGCAGGATGCTGAACACTCAAGCAAGAATGGTACCTTGGGTGACCTTCTTGCAGCCTTTCCGTACCCAAAGGGGGCCTATGAGAAGTTTGGAGAGGAACTGTTTGCAAGGGCATGTAGTGATGTAACACAGGAGAAGGATTTCAAACTGAGACTAGGTTTAGACCAGATTTTAGGAAAAAATTCTTTACTGGGGGGGTGGTGAGGCTCTGGCTCAGTTTGCCCAGAGAAGCTGTGGATGCCCCATCCTTGGCAGCGTTCAAGGACTGGTTGGGGCTTGAGCAACCAAACCTAGTGGAAGGTTCCTGCCCATATCATGGGGATTGGAACTAGATGATCTTTCATAATCCCTTCCAACCCATATTTTCTGTGATTCTATTATCTGAAATCTCCACTCCAACCCAACTTCCCAGGAAAGTGTCCAGCAGGCAGAATAGCCCTTCAGAGGAAATTACAGCAAAAAGGCCACAGTGATGTCTCTCTCCTGACAGCTTTTCAAACTACCAGAGGTGAGCGAGAGATGCGCGGTGCTCACAGCCCGACAGTTCGGCCCGGCCCGGCCCGGCTCGGCCCGGCTCGGCTCGGCTCGGCCCGGCTCGGCTCGGCTCGGCTCGGCTCGGCTCGGCCCGGCTCGGCCCGGCTCGGCTNATGAGGATTATATTATAAAAGAACTTAGAGTTTTATTTCATAAAATCATCAGTTCATGAGTTCATGGATTGAAACAAGGTTGTTCAATGTACCACTGATACAGCTCCAAAATGAACACTAAGGAAAGAGCAGGATCTTCACATTTTTACATTTTTCTCTCTATATTAATAAAGAACGTATGTGGAATATAAATCTGGAAGGAAAACAATCACCAAAAACACAACTGCAAAAATAGTTTCTTAAAAGCACTTATCCACCTGGTATACACATAATAAAGTTTAAGATCAGTGAAGTGACTACATTTTAAAACAATGGATCTCTGCAGATGTATTATAAGATATCTCAGATACATAAAAAGAGATGGGTACAGGAGTCTAAGTCTTGCTACTTTCTACAAAATCAAGACTATTGTGGAAAAGACACTAATCTCTTTTAATTAATCCAAGAAGCTATAACAGTAATCATATTTATTGATCAGATTCTACTATAGAAACAAACACTAAACACAAAACCATTCACTGGATTGTTCCACTGAGTAAATGAATACATCCAGGTCTTCAAACATTTCAGTGCTCTGACTGTGAATGGGTAATAAGAAGTCAAGTATAATATGTGAGAGTTTCAAAGTATGGGTCTTTGATGAATGTGTAAACTCAACCAGTTCACCTAAAATAAGTCCTGAACTTCTGTCTAAATGTCCTGGATGTAGTAAACTAGAGTTCCTAGGTTCAATTCCTTCTCCTGTGGGTATATGTCACACAGGCAGAACTTCTCCACAGACACTCAACTGCATCCATTCTTACCACAGACCATGCTGGAGAATTGGGCACTGCCATTAGGAGGCCTGGTTATCTCAAAGTGGAAGTTGTCAGGGCTCAAAAAAAGTCAGCAGAAGGCTCCCAAAGAGGTAAAAAGCTATTTTATTGCACAAGCAGTGGTTTGCTTTCTGTCTGTTTCCTCTTCATGGAAGGTGCAACTGCACACCACCTTGCAAACATTTCCTAACTCTTTTTAAAGGCCTTTTGGGACCTTTAGGAAGAATGGAATGAAACTCATTTTGTGCTCCTGTAAAATTTGTACAGTTGGCCTGTGGAAAATCAAAGACTCTAACTGATTTCCAGTCTAATATCTAACATTGGTGCTACTCCAGCCTTGGCTTTTATCTGTATTCTAGCGCATGTGGGAGTACTTCTGGCTACCCTGTCCAATAAAATGCAAAGAAAATTAGATTATTTTCCCTTGCCCATTTTAGCAAGAGTCCATCATAAAACATATATAACATTTGCAAACATATTTTTATTCTTAGTATTTATTCCAATGGTTTCTCAGCTATTTTAGCAGTGATCTTCTGATTCTCCTTAAGCTAGTTTTTATTTCTTTCTGTTTAAAATCAAAGATATGTCCTCTCCTAGGCTTCTTCTCACCATTGAAACAGTTGAGTTTGAGGAATGTTAATCATGGAACAAAATCACTGAGGTTTTTGAGGGGCATGGAGAACTACTACTGCCCTTCCTACTCTTTCGGAATTTCTGAGTGACTGCAACCTATAGTTTGTGTGGGCATCCTGCATTACCCCCTTCAAATGGGAAAAGTCCAGTTTATGACTGCTAAATATAGCATAGCAAAGGGTGAAATATTCCAGGTTCTACTAGGAAAACAGTTTTATCAATGCTGAGTATGCCAGTCCCAGTAATACACTTCCATCAATGTGTTATACCTTTCTTTTTTATTGCCTCCCCACGAGACAATCTCTCCAGTTACATACATTCTCATGTTAATTTTTTTTTAATTCAATACATTTTTAGTGAGCTATTTCATACCAGGAAAAAATTTATTTTTTTTTAAGACTTGAATAAGTGTAATTGAAGTACTTTAGAGAGATAATTTCATGATAGTCAAGAAAAGAAAGCCTTTTGTCTAACAGGTTTGTATTTCATGGTTGGCTCACAGTTTTAGATGAAAGATATAAATGTTACAGCATTAGTTCTTGATGGTCATTAGACATAGAGTAGAGATCCTGTGAATATTAAAAAGTGAGGAAAAATAAATTATTAGGTATCACATAGTCCTCAGAGGACAGTATTCTGCAGCCTCCAGTGACTAATTATGAGCACGGGTCACATGAAATTTTTCTCTGTTTTTTAGTGAAAGTGGAGTTTGTATCATTTCTTTTTCTTCAGCAACAATAATAAAGCCTCCTACCTTTACCTAGATGTCTGTTTTCACAGGGCATGATGGAACTTCATCTCCAGAAAATGCACCAAATATGGCTGAAACCAGTCATCAAAATCAAGAGGAAGTTCTAGTTCTGAGCATACCAACTGCAGTTTCTGAGGAGAAGTGAGGCAGAATTTATACTGTACTGTCCTCACTCAGGGTGTTGGGAAGAGTCAAGCACTGTGTCCCCAACAGCAGATATCTCTGGCATTGCATGACCAGTAAAATTTTCAAAGCAACTGTGAGAGATTTTCAGCTAAGAAGGGAGGTGTCTATTACTTTTATATGCCTGAGTTTTAGGAAGAAGTTTAATACACTGAATTCTGCCATTAATCTAAGAAAATCAGGTTAAAAGTAGTACTGAAAGCCTTATGCTCCATGTGTAAGTAGCTTTTATTGGCTGAACTAGTAAGATGTGAAAGATATTTTTAAAAGAGAAATTACAAACACAAAGACTAATTTGATACTGGCTAATGCCACATCTACACTAGAGAAGATCAGAATGGCCCAGAGGATGAAAATTAACAGACTGCTCCATCCAGCTAAGCATCTAGAACCAGATTTCCTTCCTTATGTTGAAAAGTCCATTTCATGAGAGAGTATAGACAGAAGAGCCCCAAACAGAAAACTTACAATGTAAGCAAAGCATTTTGGCATAAGACTCTAAGAATGCAGAAAGATTATAATTTTGTGACTCGCAGATTTCTATTGTACATTTGTGCTTAGGTAATCTCTTTCCAGATGTACATCTTTTGTTTAAAATGGCTTATGGCTAATTCTTTTTGATTCACAGAAGGATTTGATTGAAAAGAGTGAATAAAGCTGGAGAAACCTTACAGATGCGATGGCTGGGATCTTTCTTTTCAGTTGCCAGGGCAGAGGTTTCCATTGTTTGTTTGTACAATAATTTATCTGGAACAGCAGAGGGTGTTTTAAATGAATGAACCACCTGTGTTACAATATAAGAAACAGAAGAAAGATAGCTTTCAGCATTAGTTATTTGTATATGTGCAAAAAAAAAGAGTTTATCTGTTAAATAACTGGATGACTTTCTGAGGATCACTTGGGAATAGTGTATAGAGAAGTGCTACATCAGTTCTTTTCCATGTGCAAACACTGTGCCAGTGAGATTTCTCAATTAGATGTTCTGTGATAAAATGTTAAGTTCAGTCTTCAGGCAATCATGCCCAAATCTCCTGTGACTAATTGTTCATTATTGTGACTTTACTTGATCATTGCTAAAGTACAGCAAAAGCACATTGAAAATGCCTTAGGCTTACAACTGCCCCCTTCTTTCCTGTCACTTCCTTTCCTAACTTCATTCTCTATTCAGCCATTCCATTGCTAGTAAGAAATAATCTGAATCTTTTCTTATTACTTTAGTTGTGTGAGATCTCTACGTATAATGGGGAAGGAGTGAATAATAACAATTCATATTAAAGTGGAACATTTCCAGGAATCTGATAAAAAAAAAAAGGCTTGGAAAACTTCTAGTTATTTAAAACTCTTCTATTTCACTTTTGACTGCCCCTCAAAAAGGATAAAATGTTTGTTTGTTTGTTTGTTTGTTTTCCAAAATTATACATAAAAAGTTGGAACTTCCATATATAAACCCCACAGAATTATGAACAAATTGAACTGTGCAATCCCTTTCATACCTGAAAATTTGTGCGAAATAACACCTTAATTTTGAAAATAGCTTTAGTCAGCCAGCATTTTATGTATTTGCTCCTATGTTTCCTAACCTCAGTTGCTTACTTGTGGCTTATGTATTTCTTAATGTACTTATCTACAGAGGCATATGGGGTTTTAATCCTCCTAAAACATATTGAGCCTCCCAAAGTCAAAGCAGAGAGCTTTTTTGAATTTAGTACTTCTAGACGCTTATGCCAAACTTTTAAAACTTTGAGAAAAAAAATCTTCCCATTGTAACTTTACACTTTTTTCCTTCAAAAGTCTATCGTGTATAAAGCACATGGTATTTGTGTGCTGGGTGAAAGTTTTTGCATTCTTTTCTTACTTTCCTTCCCTTTTCAGCATGTGAATGAGGATAGTTAAGGATGAAAGTAGTTGTACCGTTCCAAAGGAGTAGTCAGGGCAATGCAGGCATTTCCAGTGGAGCACCCAGGTAGAGGGCTCCAGTTATTGTCATTACTACTGCACATTCATCTGGTGGCCAACACTTGCACAGAGAAATAAAGGGAGGAGAAAAAAGCTGTGATGTGTGTGACCAGTGTGTGAGTACATTCTTCTGAGTGCCAAGTACGTCAGAGTGGGAAGCAGCAAGGAAGTGGAGCATAAAGCCCATCTCACATATACTGGGAGGGCTGCATTTGACTTCACTGCAGTTACTTCTGATTTACTCAAGTGTCAGCTGGAGAAGGACCACAACCCATGCTTTAAAATGTTTTTATATGCTCCTTTGAGTAAAAAACTTGGAGGACTTTGTGAAAACAAGCTACTGTTGCTGATTTGCCAGGTAGGCAACCTCTCTGAGCTCTGGTTGAGAGCTGATCCAAATAAAATGTTTCTCACAGCTATGACTGCGTTGCACTAATTCAACTAGAATAAACAATTACATCAGAAAAATGTGTTTACTTTGGTTCTGGGCCACAGAGACTGGGCCCAAATATGATGTAGAACATATGCCTGTTATTGCTTATAAGGACAAATAATTTTACAGGTGGACCTCAAAATTCCTTCATTTTGCTAAGTATACTCCTCCTGGCAAAGTACCGGAATGTCTGTTTATTGTTTATGGAATTATACATCAACTTTCTTATTTAAATAGACAGTGTAAACAGTAACTCTGAGATTAGAAACAAACAAAGTTTTATTTCTCTCTTTGTTTACAGGTACATGACTATGATCCTTTCATTAAAGCTACACCTGTTTACACCAACAAGGACTGACATCTTCAGCTCCTCAGCAATCTTGCACTGGGGTAACTCAGAAATAAAATAATCAAAGCCAGAAAAATTTCACTCATGTAAAATTAACATAGAGAAGATTACAATCAATTGTGTACTTTTTTACTGAACTCATCAAAGAGTTTATCCAGACAGCCAAAAGCAAAGGGAAAGACCATTTAGTCAGACTGTTGGTTCATGTCATACAATATCATTTCAGTCTAGAATTTTCATCTCTACTACCAAGGAAGTTAAACAGAAACATTACATCATTTTTATTTGCCTAGGTTTAGCCACAGTGTTCCAGTATAAAGGTAAAGGAATTATGAATTGGAGTTTAGTTTAAAAATGCCTGGTCTAAACTATCTGAGTAAAGGTACTCTGTTTATTGGTAAACTTTCTGTTGGTAACAAAGTTGAGTATAAACAATTGTATGCAAGAAACCTCACAGAGTAAATATGAGGGGTACATCTGAATTAGATGTGATATGTACTCAAACCGTTGTAACACAGCAGCTTTTATATACATGAAACAACAAACCACTTTTATAGGTTGCAACTTAGAAATTAAATAAAAAATTGCAGTGAATAAAACTGAGTCTAAAACTCTGCCCACATTTGTCCCAAGTTTGAAGCTTGTTTTAATCTAAAGTTCTGGGTTTAATCTATTGAAGGGATATAATTTGGGCATACAAATTAAAGTTATATCAAAATTGCATCTGTATTTTAGTTTGAGAATATCTTCAACACAGGGAACTAACAAATAGGAATCTTTACCTAGTACCAGTATCATACAAAATTAAGCAATAAACACTCATTGGAGTGGGTGGGGGATTATTGCCAAGCCAAATTGGATGAAATAAAGACACTTCTGAACTTTCATTTTGTTTTTAAATTCAAACCATAATTTTTCCCAAAGTTCCAGAATTGGGAGAAAATAAACGGAATTTCTGGGATATTACAAGAGCAGCTGCTAAAACATTCCTTTCTAGCCAACCTGATTTCTCATAAGAAAGCTCCCATGAGATGCCAACCTCCCAGAAAAAAAACAAAGGCATTGAAATGGCCCACACGAGCTTTTGGAGTGTTTTTGAGGTTCACCTACTTCTCCCACATTTGGAGATCCCTTCCATTTACTTCACTAGCCATGTGTGGGGTCTTATTGAAGTGACTAACAGTGGACTACCTGACAACCTAGTGATGGGTAGTGACCACCTCATGAGGGTAGATGGAACAAATTAAAGTCCTCTAAGGGAATTTTGTAATACTTATCCATCTGTCCTGAACAAACTCAAACTTGGGTCAAAACACTGTGCCTTATTCCCCAAGCAGCTGCATTCCCATGCAGCAGACTTTTAAATTCCTTCCAGAAACCGCCATGCAGCTTTTCAGTGTTTGCTGAAACTGATGGAACAGTCATGAGGGCTTTACAGATCTGATTTCTAACTAACATATTAGGAATATGTATTCGCTGTAGATTTTGAATGTTTTCATTTCTGGATGTCAAATTTTGATATGGATAGAACTTCTTTTTTTCCAGAGAAAGAGCTATATGTCCAAGGAGAATATAAAAGTCTCCTTTGCTGTGAAAATCAACTCTACACAGTCTCCAGGTATGGAGTAAAAACAACTCTAACATGAAGGGGCACCTCTGAGAATGTTGTACTTCCTGGCAGAAAGTGAAGTGAGATCCTCTCGTGCAAAGCAGCAGAAAAATCCAATGTTTTCATAATTGATATGCAACCTACACTGCTGCTTTTTGTGTTGTATGAGCTGCAAAATGGCTAAAATGTTACTGGAAATGTCTTCATTCTGCACATTAAGGAAAAACTTATAATGAGTTATGTTTGTATGCTTTTATTAACCCTTGAACTGCTGCTGAGCAATGCATGTGTTTGAACAAGGGTTGAAAAGCTATTAAAATATTTGCTTAAATACTTTACTACAGCCTAAGAATTGAGCTCCAAAGCCTCTGGGATTTGGAGATTCACAAGAAAGTTAACTGAAGGAAGTCTGGGAGAGGTCAGCATGCTCAAGCACACTCCTACAAAATCTTTCACCTCCCTTTTCAGCTTTAATAAACTTGACTCCTACTTTCTGCTCTTGAAATTCAAAGGACCCATGCAAAAATTTCCCAACTATGTCGGCTGTGTTCACAGCAATCTCATCCTTGCTCTATGAATGTAGAGTCAGTTAAATGTCTAAACTTTGGGCTTATTTGCTATTGGTTTATTCCAGTTTTACACTTTCACA
This sequence comes from Toxostoma redivivum, assembly GCA_013397375.1. Taxonomy (NCBI): domain Eukaryota; kingdom Metazoa; phylum Chordata; class Aves; order Passeriformes; family Mimidae; genus Toxostoma; species Toxostoma redivivum. The sequence continues at coordinate 1,194,952 of VXBI01007448.1, forward strand.
GTTGGCTGCTTTCTGTAGCATTAGGCTACACAAGAAGCAAACCACCTGCAGATTTTATTAAAAATGACATGGGCTGTGAAACTACAATATTACCACTGATTTCCTTTACTCAAATGAAATACTTTTCCTCCTGTGAGACATATCTTTTCTTGTTTTTGCATTTCTTACACTTTAGCCAGATTTATCTCATGCCAAACAGTAAAACAATTCTCACAGCACTGCCTGTAACTCAGTTCACCCAATTCTCCCTTTGCCTATGTCCTTAAGTCTTTAATCACTAACAATTAAATATCAGAGTCACACCTGCTTTTTCTTTCTGGCTCAAGAAATGTTTTCATCTTTTGGCCTGATAGAAATCTCCTGCAAGAAGGTCAGACCCTGTGAGCAGGGTTACAATGCTCCTGGAGAGAGTGGGAGATGTCATTCCAAAATCTCACAGGGTAAAGGGGAGCACAACCATCCCTCTGCCAGTGAGGCTTGCTCACAGTAGGAGCCTTTGTCTGGGGTTTTGAAAGAAAGATGCCATAGCAACATTTTGTCAAGATTCTTCTCCTGTTGGAGCATATTGGTACTCCCTGAGAGGCCTCCAGCATTGTAACTCCCTGAGGATTTGAGAGACATCTTTCTTTTAGAGCTTACTTGAGTTCCAAGCACAAACTAGGTGACAGGCCACTCCTCAGTGTCAAAACTGGACTAGTTCTCTATGTGGAAACTGCCCAAACACAAGCAGTGGGATTCATCTCACCCAAATATAGACCTCTGCAATGTAGAAAACCATGCCTCAGCCAATACACTTTGCCAGATTTTTTTATTGTAAGTGGAGTTTTCATTGTCAGTGGAGTTTTATCACATCTAGTTCAGGTATTTACTTCAGGATGAGACTGCCATCCTAGAAGCATCTGTTTCTCTTCACAGGTGAAAAAGGGAGTGTTGGCAGTAAGCTCAGACAGAGATCCCTGCAGTGCAGATGACTGAAGGTGGGCATGTGAACTCCACCTCCACACCTAAGGAATATTCATGTCAACAACACTGCAGAGGGGGCTCCATTCTGGCCACTTTTGGATCCTATTTGTGAATGGACTTGGGTGTTTAATCCTTTATGGAACATAAAAATTACTTACACTAAAGTCAGAGAGTCTTAAGCACCTTTTAAAATATTAACTTTCTTTTGTTATGGTAGGAGTGGAGTCACCAGGTGGTCATGTTAAATATAAACTTACACATTCCTTTTCTTGGTCTATGAGGAATACATGCACTTTCAAGGAATGTTGTACTGTTAGTTTTTGGTGTTTAGGGTTATGAGGGAGCTTTTGTAAACAGCCGGGGAGTTCAACCTATCTTATGGCCTCTGATTAGATTTAGTTCTTGGTGAAAATTATTTCCTGAGAACCTGAAAGTGGCTTTTGGGTTAAGACTTTCAAGTAAGGCTTTGCCTGCATGCAGTCTATGACCACCTATGTTCAGTGACTGCTGTACACAGTATAAATAAATTACTCTGAGATATTCTGTATCCCTGATTTCTCCCCTGATAGAAAGCTGGGTTGCAAGCCTTCCAAATCCATCAAAACCAGGCAACAGTGTTGTATTTCAGGGTCTACCCCTACTTCCCCAAATGTGCACAACTGCCATTAATTTTCATTGAAATAATTTGAACTCAAATGTAAAATAGATGCTACTTTGGGATGCAGTTAGTTAATATATGAGAACCTTGTGAGCCTTAGAATCAGTCTGGGTTATGAGTGGGTTATTTGTTTGTTTATTTTATTCCTTATTTATAAAAGGGATGACAGCCCACCCAGTGGAATTTTCCCATCAAAAATAGTATGAAACAGAATAATGGAATGCAAGATTGATTAGATGGTGTGCTTGTTGGCAATGGGTGCATGTACTTCTTAATCTTAATGGATCATAAAAAAATCCTTTCATATTTGCCATAATGCATGTGCTAAGTTGTGGGTTCCTAGCCAATGCAAAGAAATATTCTATGATTTCCAGAGATGCAAAGTAAGAATTTCATACAGCACATAAGTGGGGCCTCTTTTTAAATGCATAAAGATAATTTCTTAATTATGGCAGTGATATTCATTAAAAAGCTTTCCAATAGTACATGCAGTTCCCACACTGGTCTCTCTCCCACTGTCTGACAGACAGACAGCTTGGTTACACATGCTCAGAAAGGAGGGTGGGGGCCCAGATTCTTGGCTGTCTTGAAGTGGCCACATCCTGCCATCTGCTGAATCCTTCTGCTATTGGCAAATCCAGGGAAGAATGTTTCTGAGGTGTCTTAAAATATTCTGCACCTCTGCAGAAATATTTTATGTAAGTACAAGTATACAAATGCTTACAGGGAGAGAGAAACCAGCTTAAAACACTAAGAAATAAAATAATTTTTTTAAAAATCCTTAGATTTAAAGAGAAGGTCACAGAATTGCAGAATATTTTGAGTTGTAAGGGACCCACAGGGATCATCAAATCGTTGCCCTACACAGGACAGCAACAACAATCACACCACGTGCCTGAGAGCATTGTCCAAACACTTCTTGAGCTCTGTCAGGCTGGTGCTGTGAGCACTGCCCTGGGGAGCTGTTCCAGTGCCCAAACACGCTCTGGGTATAAAACCTTTCCCTGATATCCAACCTAAACCTGCCCTGACACAGCCTCAGGCCATTCCCTCAGGTCCTGTCCCTGCCACCACAGAGCAGAGATCAGTGTCTGTCCCTCTCTTCCCCTCTCAGGGAAGTTGTACCTGCAGTGGGATCTCCCCTCAGTCTCCTCCAGGCTGAACAGACCAAGTGCCCTCAGCCACTCCTCACAGGCTTCCCCNAGACCAAGTGCCCTCAGTCACTCCTCACAGGCTTCCCCTCACGGCCCTTCCCCATCTCTGTTGCCCTCCCTTGGACACTCTGCAATAGTTTAAAGCCTTTCTTACATTGTGGCCCCCAAAACTGCCCCAGCACTCGAGGTGAGGCTGCCCCAGAGCAGAGCAGAGCAGGACAATCCCTCCCTTGCCTGGCTGGTGATGCTGTGCCTGATGTCCCCAGGACAGGGCTGGCCCTCCTGGCTGCCAGGGCACTGCTGGCTCATGTTCAACTTGCCATGGACCAGGACACCCAGGTCCCTTTCCCCAGCACTCCTCTCCAGCCTCTTTCCCCATTCCTCTAATTTGTCGAGATCTCTCTGCAGGAGCTCTCAGCAACTCCCAATTCTGTATAATTTGCAAACTTTCTTAGTAATCCTTACAGATGTGCTAGAAAGTCTCATCCTGATGGAGGGCTAGTGTCTAAACTTTACCATGTTTAGTTGATCACAGGAGTACACAAAATTTAATCCTTGGGGTCTTTATAAAACTTGTAAGTCAAGAAACAGTCAGAGTTCATATAGTAAAAAAAAGACAAGCACATTTTCCTTGGATTTGCTTTTACTGTTGCAGTCACAGCAACTGCATAATTTTAAGATACATATATTTACATGTAAAATAAACTAAAAATGTCATAATATTTCTTCGTTTTTCTACTCCCTTTTTCTATCTCCTTTTTAAAAACATGAACTTGAGATTTTCTCCAATAATTTTTTTGTTGTCTAAGAATTCACACTGTAGGTTTCTCACTTCTTCTGTCATGTGACCAAGATTATCTTCTGTTCCTTAGTTGTCATTTAAAATGAAAAGTGTCATGCTCCCTAGAAAAAAAACTCTAAATTGTCTGGAAGCATCCTGGAAATGAACAGAAAGTAAAAGAACAACAATAACCCCTCTGCCAGCTGAGCATGTTGCTTTTGCAAACCAGAAGGTCTTAGACCTCAGTGTCCCACACCTGAAGAACTTTTGTGAAACAGGAATACATTCTGTCTAAATGAGGCCAATGAAAAATCCATAGTCCTAACCTCTGCAGTATGGATCTTGTGCCATTTTGTCCTGGGAAAAAATTCTTTGGGGGATGGCCCTCCATTACTTCAGAAGCTAGTATTTTCTAAATTCGGTGTTAGTTTTAGCCACATAATATTTGAGCATTTCTTTTTGATCGAGCAAAATCCCCTCTGAAATAAATGACATCTTTACTTCAATAGGTATGTTCAGGCCAGGCCCCTAATTAATCAGCACTGACATTTACAAGAATCACTGCTCTCTGCTATGCCAAAGGGCTTGGGTTCAACTCCCAGGAGCAGAGGATTTGGACCTATTTCATCATAAGGACTTCTTATGACTACTTTTCTCTGTCATGTAGCCCATTTTTTAATGGAAAAACACTATAGAGTGACGGGTATGTTTACAAAATAGCAGAAAAATGTAACCCTCTGAAAAGAAAATTCTCTCTATAGATTGTAAATGTCCACAAGACTTTTTTTTTTTTTT
>VXBI01007448.1:1199333-1251626 GCA_013397375.1 Toxostoma redivivum
TTTTTTTAACTTTGTGTGCCTCTTCTGGACTGGTATTACAGCTCCTGCTGTAAAGTTTGAAACATGCCCATTTAAGCTAGGATCCATCCTGCAATGTTTTGCAGCATTGCATTATTTTTTCTCTTAATTCTAAGGTGACCTCTAGAAGAGTAAAAACATATGCAGATTCCTTAATATTGTCTAAAGGGAAGCTAGAAACTACATCATGAAAAACTGATCATGTGAAAATGATATCTGACCTACTGTAAACTGCAAACTATGCAGAGTATCTCTTGGAACAGTGCAAAGCCCAAAGCCTGCAAAATTATATCTGCAACTGTGCTAGCAATTTAATAGTAAAAAGTAAAACTAGCAATTATCATCACAAATGGATAATGCCAGGTAGGAGATCTGCTCTCCAATTCTAGTCTTGCAAAGAAAATAGCCTTGTCTACAAAAGAGGAAATGGTTCATGACATTACCTTTCTTTTCTACAACAGCATGGGGAGGGTGACAGGCTGCCTCCATGACCTGGACTATCGAAGAACTGGAGATCCCCAAAGGGACAATCTCTCTGCAGATTTGGAGGTTTGAGCCTGGATTTTCTTCAGTCTTGACTTTCACATACCTCTGTGATTCCACCAGCTGCCAAAACTTCATTCCCATCAGGAGGATTCATAAAAACTGCAGGCTTTCCAGGCTGCCAATTTCTGGGACAAATTGTTCCCTTCAGAGAACTTTTGGAGAGGACAGAAACATAGGACTGATAATTATATTATGAAATAATAAGAATATTTTCATGGGGTTTTTGGGCTAACAGGGGGAGAAGAAATTATAGTGATAAAATCTATGAACCTGAAATTGCACCTTCTACAAAAATAATCTGTAAAAGGCCAGGTATCCACAAACGTGTGTGTGAAACATTGAAAGCCTCAGGATTTAAGAAACATCTTTGTTTTGCACTCATATCTCAGCCCATGGTACAAAATCCAGCGATACTGCAGATGCATCTTTGTTTGCAGCTGCCGATACGCTGTCAGCCAGACAATATATCCTGGAGGGTCTTGTAGTCTGAGCAAATTGTGCTGCAGCTGCAAAGTTCATTCCTGTTCATCTGGATGGGTTTTTAACAATGGTCTCTGCTCTCCCCACTGCCCAAACAAAACTATCTATAAATGGAAAACTCCCTCCAAGGCCCTGAGGTAGCAGAATGAATGCAGCACACATGGTGCTAAGTGTCTCAGAGCTAAAACATGCTTAATACATGCAAATACCAGCATTAACCATTATGAACAGGCATGATTTATGTGCCTGTCAGCAAGACATCAATCATGACTACAGAGAGTCAGCAGCAGTATCAACAACAGTAGCAGGAGTGGGGGGTCAGAGCCAAGATGGGATGGTCCTTCCCAGCCAGCCGGGGGGAAGAGAAAGATGGATGAAGTAGTAAGAATCCCCAAACAGTGTCTTTTAGGGAAAAGGATGCTAAATTTTAAACCATCTCTTGAGACCAGACAATGTCCAAAATTATTTCTGTGTTAGATCTGTAAGAAAGAAAGAACCAGCAGGGACATTTGAAATTGCCATAGGAGAAGGGATCTGGACATATAAAAAAAGAAGTCAGGGTTTTAAAATTGTGATATCTAAGGTATTTAAAGGGATCTTTTCAGAAGACACTTTTACAAGTGGGATCTGATTTACTTTCCTGTCCCTATTGCAAATGTATTTAACTGTGAAACTTTACCACAAATTAGCGGCAAGAAGGAAATTGCATCAGAGCTTTCTTCGTACAGATGATAGTATAATTCAGAGAACATACATCTAATGGCATTCCTTGATAATTAACTTTGGCTTCTGAGTTACCTAGAAAATACCAGATCATGTTAAGAATAAGGTAGAGAACTTGTTACATTTTGGATTTGGGTTTTTTTTTTGGTTTTGTTTTTTTTTTTGGGTGTTTTTTTTTTTTTTTNTTTTTTTTTTTGTAGTTGGTAGGGGAAGACTGAGCTAGAGAAGATGTTGGCTGAGATGTCAGCAAAAACAATGATGTTTTATTTAGATATCTCAGGCTGTACTTGCAGTTGGATGGAGACACCAGATAAAACTACTTAGATTTTACTAATAAACTGATATGGAAGGAAATTGATGTCCCTGAAAAAAATCTGTCAAGGACAAATAGAAACAATTCTGTCTGCATGTGTTAAGAATAACCAATTTGGCATATTTGCTTCCAGTTGGGATATACAGCTGAAGTGTTAAAAAATGTCTCACAATTGCCTAAAAATGGATTGCCTGTCAAATTTACAGGCACAGACAAATGCTGGTAGCATCTCATCCCCAAACTAGGTGGACTATATATCAAATGATGAATAAATTTTTTAAAAGCAAAGGTAAAATGACTCCTTACAAGAATTAAGCCAAAAATACATCCATTTTTTTTCTGTCTTGCATGGCACAAGGAATTTTGCTAAAATATATCCTTTTTTGCATGTCCTCAAACCAGCACCTCAGAGATATTGAGGAAGCTGTTGAAATTTCTCAGCAAAGAAGCACTAGAAACATCATAAATATATTGCAAACTGTTCAAAGAAATATAAAAAATATAGGTATGGAAAAAAGCAAAAGAATGTATTCATTACAAAGGAAGGAAAGAAAATCCAATTGAGGTTGCATTTTCTGAGAGCAAAAATATCCAAATTGTGCTTTAAACAGTTGACATCTTAAGAAATGTGAGCAAGAGCAAATAGCAGTCTAAAGCAGGGGGAAATTCTGATCAAGTCACACAGTACAAAAGACCTAATAGCATATGCTGTTGTGTGATGACAAATATTTTAAGAATTTTTTGCTTGTTTTCTTAATAAATATTGTAAACTGTTACATATTTTCTGGGTTCTGCTCTAACCTTGTCAACTGTAGAGCACTTCATGATATTGGTTGACAGAAATCCACTAAGTTCAATTGCAGTTTAAATATCCACTTCATATGTATACTTTTCTGCAGTCCTTTATGAGTCAAATTCATCCATGTAAATGCAGAACAAAGTTGACGATTTCTGTTTCTCCGTTTCACTGCTGAACTGCTCATGACTGATGAAGCATGTGTGGATGATTACCAATGGAAATACTCAGATTTTTAAGGCTGCAGGGAAATTTCACTCTGCATTACCTTTTGATAACTTCTGTTTCTGTTAGTCTCTCTCACAGCCACACAATTCTGATGGAAAGAATGATAATAATGGAGAATTGATGATATTTATTTGCAAATTTTTTTTCCAGTTATTAACTGCCTTCATTGTTAAGTTCACCTCATTTATAGCTTGATTTGGCTATAGGACTTTTGAGGCACAATTCTCTAAAAACAGAATTAGGAGTGAATTCATTGCTTAAATAGTGCCACAAGACACAGCATGTTATTAACTCCAGATATGGAGAACAGCTTTTATACTTTTTGTAAAATTCTCCACACACTGCTTTGCCTAACAAAGTTAACTCAAGCTAAAACATGATTGCTAATTTATTGACTTATTGATTTATTTTTTCTAGTTTTAATTAATATTTATTCTTAATGGGTTTTTTTCCCATATCTTGCACATATTATCCCTGTAATAAAATAGTTTCTGATCACAAACCTGTTATAACTGAAAATTAGTTTCTTCTATTTTAAATATTGCTTTTTGTTTCAGACTTTCTGGACATATTAGTGTAATTAATCAGATCAATGTAGTTCAGTGAACTCTATTAAAATAAAATGTCCCTTTTTTGCAATCAATCTCCTCAGAAATTTTGATCAGTGAATTAATTTTTACCCTAAATTAAGTTACTTATTTGGATCAGGAATAAAAAATGTATAAAGGAATTTCATTTAGCTCCTTGGACAATATGAAAATTGAAAGTTTGGTGAGGATGGAATTTTTTTATGTGTATAGCAAGATTTTCTGTTAGGTTTGATGTTTGACAGAGAAAGAAAGAACAAACCATGTAAAAGATTTAAACATGCAGTGAGCACCCACAGTTTTCCTTGACTTCATATCTGCCATAAGACAAAGAAACACGTAAGGATACAAGTCACAATTCTACTAGGTTATGAGTTCCCAAGATTTTTATAGCTGAATCTTTTATAAATCTATCCATTGCTTCATTTCTCCTCCTCCTGTCTCCTTTTTGCTCTTCATAAAACTGCCTTCCTCTGGATGATATTTGCAGGTCACTGGAAAGACCTCATAGCTTAGAAACTAATTTTTAGGTTACAAATGTCCTAAACACGTCAATTACATCTTTAGAGTGACAAAAAAATTGCCATTTTTATACAGTATTGTGCTGTGGTATTTTTAAATAGAGCAGCCAAATTAGTGCAATCAGTTGAGCTTTACAATTCAAAAGTAGAAATCCTATGGCAAAACTACTAGAATTAACATGTCTTTCTCTTTGGTGATGAAAGATTTTCTGAAGACCTAAGCTGTCAGAAAATACAGAGATGAATCTGTCACATGAAACAGAAATACATGCATCTTCTAAGAAAAATAAAATAGGTAGTTTTGTATACAATGGATAACCCCCCTGTAATTCTCTTTGCATAAAGGCAGCTGCTGAAGGCCCCTGGAAAATACAGACTCTGAAGAAGGCTTTGCCTGTACTCTGACTTCGTTACAGTAAAATGCATTGTTCAAAATTTTTCATGTTAAGCTACTCTGACAATTTCCCTCACACATATTTTGAGACTAACATGCTGAAGACCTTTAACAAAAAGTTTTTCTCTTTACTCAGCATGTATGGACATTAACACTTGTCTATATTTAAAGAGATTTTTTGGTACAGATCAACCAATGTAAATATACCAGAAAGTCTTTTGCAGTAAAAGTATTTTTTAACACCTTAACTGATTTTTTTCTTATTAGATTAAGATCATAAAGGAAAAGGAAGTGTTTGTCAGTATAACTGCAGCAGGAAAGTAAACAAACAAACAAATGCATACCTATATGTATACCTGTATCTGACTGTTGTCACATTTAAGTATCAACAATACTGATTAAAAGTAAAAGGATGACTAAAAACTGAAGATTTCTGTTCTCAGACACATCAGTATAAAGTCTGAGCACTTAGAACTGATATCTGTTGCTGAGTCATGTCTTTGGAGATGCTGTAGTTCTGCAAGAGTTATCTTTATGAGGGAATGACAGTAACAAGCCATTTCATTTGGACATTGTTATGAAAGAGGTAAAATAGAGTTGGAAAATGCTCCTTAAAATGTTTTTGGGCTCTTAAATTGTAAATTCAGTATGACTGCAAAGAATTTGGGCATGGACCTTGCTATATTTTGAGAATCAAAAAAAAATTGTAGGTAGAAGGGGGTTGGATGCTTCTGAGTGTGTGAGGGGGAAGGTGGCCTTGAAAATATCTTCTTATTCCATATCTGCATATGTCTTCCAGAATATGTTCAAAATCCTGGTCTGTTTATGCATCTTGTGTAGTCAGGTACATTAAAAGTATCTGTGAAACTCTCAGATATACCAGAAATTATAAATACATATTGAAATATCTTCAGAATAGCAATCTCATGAGCACTTGCAATGGACCACCTAGAAATATTTCCAGAAAAACAGAATCTAATCAGAACCAACTGTACGTGTGGACAGATCTTGTAAGTTTCAGGTAACATCTGTAAACTAAACAGTGCCAAGACCCCTGGGCTGGCCAAGTGGCACAGTTTGGCCACATCTGTAAAATTAAGTTTTTTTAGCTTAAATTATAACTCCACCCAGACTGCCTCCTGGCAGTGATCCCCCAGCAATGTTGACTCCTGCACATTATCTAGGAATGCCTGGGAAGGGGTTAGCTGGAGAGGGTCAAAGCCATTCCAGGGTCTGTGCTAACAATTTTACAGTGCAGAGTTTCAGTGTCTGGGAATGTTTCCAGGTAGTCTTTAACTTGCCATTATGGAAGCAGTTTCAGAGCTCCAGAAGTTGAGCTCCTCAGCCAGATGTTATCTGGCTACACCTCCTGCCATATTTCCTTTTCTAGTGTGGTTTGTTCTGTACTATTGGGAGGGGAGGGGAAGGAAAGAGAAAGGACAAGGGAGGGGAAGAAGCTTTTTCTTCAAATTTATTCACTTTGACATCATTACTCTGTGAACATCACAGTTGAAGGAATTCTGCCATTTTCCACCTGTTTATATTAGCAATTGCACAGGAAAGGTAAGAGAATTATAGAACAAAAGACTCTCTTTCTTCAAGATGGTAAGTATTCTTAAGGCTTTAGTATCACATAAATGAAAAATTATATTTTTCTTAACAATCTAACAATATTTTATATGACTGGATAAAGTTAATAATAACAGCATCTTTTATGTCAAATATACTCAATTGTGTAAAGCTGGAATAAGTGTTCCTTTCTCGCTCTAGATGGTGGCAGAAATTTCATCTTCTGTGTTGTTCACAAGAAACCTGGGAAGTTCAGTCCTTACACCAAGAAGGTTCAGTGTTCTGCTGCAGGTGGTGATGTGTTTCACTTAGAAATACCTTTTTTCTTCAGTTTTGTATCTTCCTCTGGCTTTGTCAGAATCAAAGCAGAACACAATCCTAAGGTTAGCTATTTAAAAATTAACATTGAATAACATTATCTAATTCTGAATTATTCCTAATGGACTTCTGAGAGAAGAAAGAAAGAATGCAAAGTGACCTATCCAAGACAATCTATAGAAAAGAATCTCAGTGGGATGGGAAAAAACTACTTGTGTATTTCTGAGGACTCCTAGCTTTTAAAGTGGGATGGCTGTGCACAAACCAGTTAGTGGAATATTTTCTAACTCCAAGACCATGCCCAGTGATCATTTAGGGAAAATATTAAATTACTCAGGCAACTACATCAAGCAGCACACTAGCAATCAAATGTGAGTGGTGAAGAAATTTGTGTATTGGAAACACCATCTGTCATGGTTTAATTTACTAGTGAGGCGTGGCCATTAAGAGTGATATGATTTAGAATTTTCATAGAAGGAGAGTTGCAGTGAAGCAAAGCAGTGGAGTTCAAAGATGTAAATAAGGTGAGAGCACTGGTAACACAAGGAGTATCATGATAAAACATACCAGCCTTCAACCCAGTAAGTAATTGCAGTAGACTCATTTAATCAGATGATTAATGTTACATCTTGGATTCCTAGTTGGGAATGAGTTATACACAAAGTTAAACCATTATGGTTCAACTAATGCTTAAAAAGTCTTCAAACTCCAGATATTGTTGTTCTTACCTTCCTTTTCTCCTCAGTAAAAATACTGAATTTTTTGTGAAACAACAACTGAACTGCTACAATCTAAATTTTTTTACAGCAAATTAAAATTAAAGCTAGTTTACCTTGTAATGCTAGACTCTAAAGTGCAGAATTTACTTCACAAACAATTATTTTTCTCATACAACAGGGCAGGACAGAGCATTCAATGCATAAGCTTTATGAGATTTTCTAATATCTTACTTATGAGTGAAAAGCCTTAACACATGGTACATGGTAGTCATACCAAGAGCTCACCCGTTGGTAAGTGATGACTGACTGGGAATATGTTCCACTAACATTCTAGTGTAAATCATGTGACCTCAAGCTGTGTTTTTGAGAACATAGAACTCATTACTCTAATACCACAGTCATTCTATAACTCTTATTTATGTTTCCAAGGCTTCAACTGGAAGCTGTATCTATAAGACCTGTAAATGGTGAGATAAAGCAATGTTGGAAAAATGGTTTGCAGCCAGTCAGAGGGATGGACAGGAGATGTTGAAAAGTCAGACACAGACAGGAGTAATCCAGGGCCAAAATTTCCAAGAGATGAATAGTTTAAGCACTAATCTTAGAAAATCATAAAGAAAAAACAAATCTTTGTGACCAGTCTGAAGTGCTATCCAATATTTCCTGAATACTAGCATACTTGAATTATTCCTATTCATTTTCTGAAATAAATCTTCTAGTGCTGATCTATGAAAATACCTAAAAGCAGATAAAATCTTGACATCCCTGATCAGCCTCTCCACAGACAATGCTGGTAGCTTTTTTTGGACTGGAAAGCCCACTCCTTAGTGAAGCTAAAAGCCATAGGCTTTAATGATGGGAGACCTCCTTCTGCATGGAGCCATCTGCCCGAGGCACACTGAGCCTTAGGACTGTTTACCATAGATAGATCTACAATGCTCTACACAGTAAGATGCTGGCACAGTGTTCACAGTATACTATGAACACTAGGAAGCCATAGCAATATTGGTCAGTCCTTCATAACTTCATTTCCCAAATGTTCATAATTAAACAGTTTTTATTTAAGTAATCAGCATGAAATCCTTAGCTTTGTTTTTGCAACCGGTATTGTGTTTATGGAGCCAAATATTGAAAACTTTGATACTGAATACCTTGTATGTGTTAATTTTGGCAACCTTTAAAGATTCTGTAGATGCCTTGCTATGTTACCACCACCCACTCTTCAACCCCCTGGCCATCAGTCCCTCCAAACCACAGAGACATGTTTCTCTTTTAATACTTTCTTGCAGTATTTCTCATGAAAATCACAGGGAATCGTGTGTGATTTCAGCAGAGTGAAACTTGATCTCAAAGTGTCTGTAGGACCAGAAGTTTTTAAAGAAAACATTTCTTAAATCTTGTGTTCACTGCTGCTTCAGCAGGCCAATTAGACTTGATGGGAATTCTAGAAAGCTGTCGCCAGGCATTGCAGCAGGAATAGCAAACAAGGCCCAAAGCAAATAAACGAATGGGTAAAGTGTGGCCATCCTCAGAACCTCCTTGCTGATGACCTCCTTGTCTTTGCAAAGGGATGCTGAAGGTACTGGATGAAGGGACTTCAGGTTAATTAGATTTGACATTAGTTAACAGCAGCAATTACTAGAGAGTAATTAATCAGGGAAAGTCTCCAAACAGAAGGAGAATAAATAAACGTGTGGTAACATTCTGATCCATTTATGCCCCTAGATAAGGATGTGCCCCAGGTGTCAGGCTGAGGTGGGACTAATCTGTCTTGCTCGGTTTCTCCCTGGAACTTGGGTGACTCTTCACACATCCATCTTCCTTCACATGGAGACAAACAAGCATTCACTAAGCCATTAATAGCACCATTCCTATAAAAACTCAGGATAGAAAAACATTAAAATTCCTCTGTCCTTCCCACATTTTTTCTTTAATCCCTCCCTTTTCTTAAAGAACTCTCCAACAAAGTTCTGAGAATGCAAATGATATTACTTTCTACTATCATTAGAATAATTTCAATATCCTAGTAGTAGTGGTTTCTGCATCCACAGCCAGCAGTTTTTCATTGCAGACAATACCAAAGAGTTTTAGCTACTGTATCTGTATCTGTATCTGTATCTGTATCTGTATCTGTATCTGTATCTGTATCTGTATCTGTATCTGTAAATAGTTCTCTGTATCTGTAAATAGCAAATTCTCTGCTTTTCATTCTTATCCAGGGCAATGGGAGTAGGTCATGTGGATATCCTAAAAAAGTGCAGCAAGCACCACCAGCTTATGTCAGCTATGGCCTTACCACAAGCACAGGCACTTGCACTGCCCCAGAGGCAGTTCAGACTGAGTAGTGATACTGCTCCTGCTCCTCTGCACTGATCCACAGGAGCCCTGTACCTGGCACAGGTTATTTCCATACCCGTGTGCCAGCTCAGTTCTGCTGGCTGGGACAGCATGGCAATCAGATGCAAAGCTCAGAGCAGTCTCACTTAGATGGACCAGGACCAACACCACAGAAGGTGCTTTCCCTGGCACAAACAGCAGAAAGATATGAATACTCCTTGCAAGAGATAATTTCTGAGCCCTTTCTGCCTGAGGTATGAACTGAATTCCATCCTCTCTGAGTTTATAAGGACAATTTTTCCCTCAGCACACTTTTGAATGTAGAATGACTGAAAAGAGATCAACAACTTACACACAATACTAAGGGCATAATATTCAGAGTCATATTGCATTTGGTTACTTTATTGAGTATCTACAGGTATTGTTAAAGTTATTGAGACGTCTCCATGAAGATATCTTGGTCTTTACCATAAATAAAAATCCCTGAAATATTCATACAGAACCAAAATTCTGAAATAGTATTCTATATATTATGGACTATACAAATTTGATGTAATTCTGTACAGTGCATATTTTTTAAACAAACCCAATAAACCCTTTTAAATAACTACCTAAAATAATAATTAAATAAATACCATTTGATTGTTTAGCTTTTACATAGCTGACAACATGTTTGTGGGAAAGGAGCAAGCAAAATTTTAATTATAAAAGTATGGTTATTTTCAAATAGTTTACTGAAAAAAGGTAAGTTTATAAAACTTTGAAGAAGTCACTAAAGCCACTATAGAAAATAAAAAAGGTAAGCAAAGAAGAAAGAACTTAGATGAAAATAAACATAATAGACCAAGTTATGAAAATGAAGGGTAATATATCTAAATAACTGCACTATGATTAGCAATTAGTTTTTGAACCTACTTTCTACCATCAAACTAAAAAAAAAATAAGCAAACAAAATAAGCAATGTAGATTTTTGGAAGATGAGAACACATCACAAGAAGGTTTGTGGGTGAAAATCTGGCTCCTCTGAAGCCAAAGGCAAAATTGCTATTGACCGTAGCAGTGCTGGAGTTTTCTCTATACACGTAAACTCCCACTGACCTGGAGTGCAGAAGCCAACATTTATTCCCTTTTGCCTTGCAGATTTTTTTTCTTTTATACAGTTTGTCATTATCAAAACTTAGATTGTATATTGAATGGTAACTTAGACAACGTGTTACAAAACAGTGTGCAACACATGAAGGTTCAACAGTTGACCAGCATTCTCTGAGTTTAAACAATCTCTGCCAAGAATTGCAACAGGGCAACCTCAAGGTTTGCTCATGCTTAGAACAAGTATAGAATCTGATCTGTATGCTGACACGTCTAACCTGGCAGAAGTAAAGAAAGGGAGTGCTAATCTGAAGATGGGTCAAGGTATTTGAAGCATTTAATTTGTCTTAGTATACTACTTAAATTATTTTGGCACTGCTGTTCAGTGTATCAGTGAAAGGAAATGAACAGCTCAAAGGCTTTGAGCTAAATGGAGGAAGATTCTTCATGTTACCAAGGTGATTACATCTTCCCTGGACTTTCTCTGTGACCATAGGTGCATCACTTAACCATTTTTGTGCCTCACTCATTTGTAGATACTTATAGTATTCTCTGCCTAAAGGGGAAGTTGGGTTAGTGTAAATGCAACAAAACGTGTGAGATTTTTAGAAAAGAAAGAAAGATAAGAAAAGTACAATACATGATAGCTTATTGTAGATGCAGAAGAGTCCCACTCATATTGGTGGAGACATGCAAGGGTGTGATGCAGGGAGAGCCCTACTGGTTTGCAAAGCATATCAGTTCATTTGTGCAGAGCTGCATCGAGAGAAAAAGGTCTCAAGCAGCTTCAAAGAGGCATGGTCATGGCAAGGCATGAACATGACTGTCCTCTTTATGGATTCCTGTCAGTGTGTCTGCAGGGTGCTGATACACACAGAGACTTTACTGACTTCCATTTCCATGAGCACAGGCTTATTTGCCTCACTTCACTGCAAATGTTGACATGTCCTTAGGTTTAAGGAATGAGTGATCAGAGATTCTAGGTGTAAAGTACTGAGGGCTTGGAAGATTTTGGGAGGTATTTGTAAATACTGCAAGAGAATTTTTTTTCCTACTTCATTTTAAGTGCATTGTAACAAAAGAAAAATAAACGTTCCTTTTCCTACAGCAGTGTGAGTTGACACAAGGCACAAATACAAAGCTTGGTTTGTTGTTATTTAAAACTTCTTTAATCCTGATTACTGGTGCTTGTGGAGAAGGGAGGCATAGTTGGAGAGAAGCCATACTTTTTCAAATTGATTAAAAACACCTTTTGAACAATAAATAGCTGGCTGACCTCTAAAGCAAATGATACTGCAAAGTTCTGCAGTATAAAATAAGATTCCTTTTCCCAGCACTTTTGAATGTTGGCTTGTCAAGTATTCCTTTTGACAAGCTTCTGCCTAAAAGTTCTGTTGTCAAACAAATATGCTTCCAGTAGACTTTACAGGTTAAAAATATTCAAGAGAAAACAACATATTTTTGCTCAGTGTGGGTAACTTAAGTGCTGTTTGATCACATATAGATAACACTGGAGAAATTGCTGGCATTGTTTCATGTCATCTGATAAAACAAGGCAATAAATTCTACTGCAAGTTGGCAGCAGGAAGAGCTGCTGCAGGTCAGGTCTGAGGTGAGCACTACTTTTATAAGTATTGAAGGAGACAGTGAAATTAAGTCAGATTACAGGAGCTGGAGAAAGCAAAGAGCATAAAGGCAAGGATTTTGACCTAGGTTTTGTCTTTGTTTTCTAGTTTGTCTTTTATGGTTTTGGTTTTTTTGGTTTCTTGTTGGTTTTTTTCTTTTTGTTTTCCTGTGCAGAACTGACCGGCTTATAAATTGGTGCCATAGACATTCAATTCACAACATCTGTCAGTCATTTAAAAAAAAATGTAATAATTCAGAAAAGCTCAAAAAAGTACACAGGGTAGCAAGAAAGTGACATAAATGAGCAAGGAAAAAGGCATCTGGTATGAAGACACATTAGTTTACCCTTTGAAAGGATCTCACTCCACAGGGATCTCACTTGCTTGTAAAGCTTGGCTGCCTAAATGAAGAGTCTACAAATGAAAAATATTGTTATTTTCACAAATGTCACCAGGCTGCAAGTGCTTGCCTACTGTTAACCCAGCTGTCTATCCAGCTCTTCTTGCTTCTTTTTTTTTTTCCAGCCAAACATAAACTGATATAAAAGGTCTCCCCAGAAAAAAAGATTTTATTTCCCCTCTGTCCTAATGTATCAAGTTTCTAACTGTTTTCTTCAAGTTCTGAGAGGACAGGATAGTTCAGTTCTTCTCCAGCAAAAAGCTTGCTGAAGCCTTTGTATTTCTCTACAGATACTCCTTTAGCAAATAGTTTTTATCACCATATCTGCTGGAATTTAAGGTGAAGGAAAGAAGGTCCATTTATGCTTTTTATGAATTTCAAATTTCATATGAAAACATCAGTCTCAAGCTCTAAGTGTTGAATTCAGTATAACCTTCTCTCTCTCAGCTACAGCTGAAAACTTTGGAGCTGCAAATGTCCTCCATGGGTTACCAGGTTCCATTGCAGTTTACAAAGAAAACACAAACATCATTAAAGCAAAGTATTTTCTTCGAAACTGTTTATTCAAGCTCCCAAGAGTCCTTTACAAGATGTGGGAGTGAATCTAAATTTCAAAGTCAAAGCATATGAATTTTAACCTAAGCATTCAAGTACTGCAATAGGCCCATTGCTTCTTGCAAGAAAAGCTGTTTCACAGATATTGGAAAGTTTATTTTTCCTTTTAAAAGGATGCAACAATTATTAAAAGTCATCTAGGAGCTTAAATCTGGTGTCAACTTCTGCCTGTGAAACATGAAGCAGTAATGAATCAAGTCCAGAAATCTTAACAGCTAATTAATTATTGTAAATAAGTTGCATCTTCATATCTTGCAGTGAAAGAGGTCATTTGCAGAGAAAAAGTAACTAAAAAGGAATCATATATGTAATTGTGACAAACTGTCTGAATTTATCTTCTTTTTGTGATCCCAGGGAATGAATAACTTTAAGCTAATGTGATGCATCTTAGAGTGTGACACTAGAGGAACCGGGACATCCTTTTACTTACCCCTCATGTAGACACTGGAACTTTTCAATACTTGTCATAAACACAGTCTTCTTTTAATTTATGTAACTTCTTTTATAGGTTACTGGAACACTTGAGATAGACACACTGAAATCTGTCTAATTGCATTAACAATGAATTAATTTTATTGTATTAACTGTATTACACTTTCAGCAGAACAGAATTATTATCTACAATAAGATAATATTTTATACCATCATAGTAATTTTTCATGAACAGGTGAACATTCCAGAAAGTTTAAAAACCACCATTGTAACTCATAATTTTATCTAGCATGACACAGGATTCATATCTCTACTCTTAATAAAATGCAAATGACCAAGATCCTGGAAGTTGAAGTGTGAAGTTTATTGCACTGGGCATGTCCATTACACAAGACCAGTCTTCTGAAAGTTCCTTACAACTACTTTTGCATTATGGAAAGAAAGAAAAGAAAGAAAAGAAAGAAGAAAAAAAAAGACATAAAGGAAATAAAAGAAAGAGAAGAAAAAAGAAAGAAAGAAAGAAAGAAAGAAAGAAAGAAAGAAAGAAAGAAAGAAAGAAAGAAAGAAAGAAAGAAAGAAAGAGAAAGAGATCTTACCAATTTTGTTTTTCATACAATGCTCAAAAAAAGGAAAGGAAAAATTATTTCTGCTTTTTCAATATCATTATTTTGGGTGAATTCTCAGTTCTCTTTAGAATTGTGATAAAGAACTGTGATTGCAATCCACAACATTTAAATTCTTGATTTTAGTTTAAATTTGTTGGTTTGTGGTGGTGTTTTTTTTGTCAACACAGCAAATTTCAGTGAAAAATAGAAATATGTTTTGTCTTAATTTTTCTTCTAAATTAAGATATTTCAGACCATTATTTCTAGAATATTTGGGTTTATATAGAAATACTGTGCTTCTTAAAAAGTGACATCTACTTCTATCTGAACATTTGCAAAGCTAGTCAAAGTTCTGATATTCTGATCAATTAAAAACTGAACTTCAGTAAAAAGGAACATTTTAATGAAAATATATATAAACCACTGCTACTGCAGCCAGCTTAAATCTGCACCTTCTTGAGCTAGAATCTGTTTCATAGTACATATGAGGTTATTATTCCTTCAGCCATGACTTGTCTATCACCATCAGAATAAAACAAGTTTAGTACATCATTTGTAGAAGAAAATCACTTTTTTTTTATTCTGCAGTGTTAATTTGAGTTAGCTAATTTGAATATGAAAAAATAGTCGATGTAATAGCTCTAAACAGAGGCTATTCACATCCATCTCCACTTCTGTTATCATCTACAAGGCCTGATAAATGGAAGTAAACAAATTATTTATTAAGATGAGTTTATTCAGTGGCTTTGTTCACTTTCCATTCTGAAACTGTGACTCAGTTACTTTAAAAAAAGGAAAATAGACTTTTTTTATAGTTAGTTTTAATGACTGGAGGTTGTTTGTGTAACCCTTGAGAAACTGGCACTTTCAGGGTGATCAATCTGTCGTCCAGTGACCCCGTGGTGAAGTGTTAGCCCAAGGTCAGTGGGGACCAGGAGGGCTGCCAAGAGCTCAGCCATTTTCCCTGGGATGTGGGAAGCACCCAGAGAGGCAGCCCTGCTTGTCAGGAACAAAGACAGTTCCTTTTTTTCCAGGTTTCCATCTTTGCCTCTGTTATTTTAACATTACCAACAGCAAGGAAAGGAGGGATGCTTAAGTCTTTGAGAGCTTCACTCCTGCCTGCTTGAAGGGTTTTCTAGGTGGCACAGCGGTGTTTAAGATGACAACTGTGATACTCCTTTTCTGATATATAAGTTCAAACTGTACCATTTTAGTACAACAAAACTGACCTTTCTAGGTTAGACACTGTTCAACCTATATAAAAATACTTATATTTAAAAAATTCTTTTCAGTATAAGAACTTTTCCATGGTAAAACTCTCATTTTAGCACAGTACAGTTTTGTGTTTCTAAGTACACCACAAAAAAAAAAAANNNNAGGAAGGAAGGAAGGAAGGAAGGAAGGAAGGAAGGAAGGAAGGAAGGAAGGAAGGAAATTTTCTAGGCCGGTTAAGTATGCCTTCCAAAGAATAATTTTAACAAGTCTTTATAGTTAAAAGCAAATTTTAAAATAAGTAACATTTAAAAATATTTTGGAATATAACAAAATTAATAGGTTTGGTCTTAGCAAAATAGCTCTAAAAATTTCCTTTAAAAACCATTTCACAAAAAATTTTCCCTCTGTAGAAGAAGCTCTTTGTGAATCACCAATTTTCCAGTGCAAATATATTCTGTGGGAAAATTTCCAAAAAGCTCTGGCTGTAAATATTATCAATTTTATGGTACCTGTACAAAACAGCAAGCAGTAAGTGAGAGTATATATATAAATATAAGTAATATACAATTTACTTGTTTTTCTTTAACCAAGATTTTGAGAGAAAATTAGTCTTTTGCTCTTTTCTTTTTAATAGGCAATATGTGCTGAATTAATTTATATTATATTCTGTTATCTACTAGCATTGCATACACCTTTTTTTAATAAAAATTATTTATTCATTTCTGGGACCCACATTCTGCTACTTGTTTATAAAAGTGTTATCAAAACATTGGTCCACATTTCCTGTGTTATGAGGTTGAGTCTCTGTTCACACAAACATGCACATGCATGATGGTGAGTTCAGCAGTGAACCTCTGACAAGTACACAATGAAAACTGAAAGCACACTAAGATTTACTAAGGCAAAGTTTTATGTGCGAGCTAATAGGACTCATAACAATGTTGGTCAAAAAAGAAAAGCAAACAAGAAAAATAAATGGATTCAAATGTATTTGCCTGCCTAATTTTTTTTTAAAGTAGTACTTTGCTTTTTTTTTTTAACCTGAATAAAAGAAGCAATGCCTCAAATTTTTCCCCACAAATTGGTCATCCAATTACAAAGAGCACCATCACGTTTCTTTCCAAAGATCCTTGCATGCCCTGCACAGAGCAGTGAGCAAATTTAGGTCTCTACCAAACTGGAAGTACCTGACCAGCTCCCTCCCACATCTCCAGTCCCATGAGATTTCTGCTGTCTCTATTTTCTCCATTTTGTAAGTCCTTTAAACATAAAAGTAGAAATGAGGAAAAAAGCCTAAAGATGTGAGAACAGATGGGGAAGAGGGGATTGAACAGGTTTTTGAGCAATGCACATGTTAGCACATGGTTCACATTACAGGCCAGTGTGTCCAGAGCAGACCACCACACCACGCAGGTGGAAGTGTGAATCTGGGATCCATTGAAGTTGGAACACTGAAAATTTTCCCAGTGTATCACAATTACAGAAACATCTGTGCTAAACAACTTTTGTGCCAATCTGCTGTGAAAATTTGGTGTTCAGGAGCCCCCAACATTTCTAATTTCTTACTTGCTGTGGGGTGGTCTCGTGACACAGTGATCACTGGTTTCAGAGCTATGAAATGGGCTCTTTTTCACATCTTCCTTTTATGTGTGTGCTTACCAATTCAGAAGACATTCTGTTTTCATATATAGCATGGTGTGTACTTAAAGATAAGTAAAAATTAGATAAAAATATATATTTACAAGGGAAAGGTATTGTGCTGGATTAAACATATTAAATACCTGAAAATATTAATTCCAGGGTTACAAGCAAAACTGAAATTCAAAACTGATCTAGTATTGCCTAAGAAAGTGAAGGTAGGAATGAAGGCAAAAATTTACCACTTTTTAAAGATAATGTTCCATATTTTATAAAAGGTCAGAAATTGACCTCTGTGCCAACTAGGGTACTTTTAGGTAAACAATAAATAGCACTAAGAGGACAGCAATTTCCACCTGGAATGTGGCAGAAATGAGAAGAAAATGTTTCTGAGACCCAGTATTTGTAGAAGCTGCTCCTAATTATGTGAAGCATATACAGCTTCCTCACATGTCACCTGTCCCCTCTCACTTCTGTTAAGTGACATGGCCAAATCGTGATATTGTTGTAATTGAAAAAGGATTGTTTAATAAACTGCTGAATTCAACCAATAGATTACGTCTGACTGCTGCTGACATTGAAGAATCTGCTCTGGGATTTGTCTCACTGACTTTAGCAGTTTAAGGGTTAGATGCCTGCAGCAATATATGAACATCTCTCCAAATCTCAAGGAATCAGAAAGGTACCTTCAGAGGAAGGTGATACTATCCTGTATCACTGCCATTATCTGAAATCCCAGATCACCATCCAAAAAGATTTGTATCTATTTCTCCACTGCCTACACAATGACTTTAGTAACCAATTTAAACCAAATGCCTAATATTTGAATGGTTAAAATCAGATGTTAAGGATTTCACTATCTATAATGTTGTTGGGTGAGAATTTATAGCAGTGACAAGATTCTCTGATATATTTTTCAGCTTCTACTCCAAACCTGTTCTTTACTGTGCTGGTCCTTAGCTGACAGGTGGCTAGAAAAGCCCACAATCTACTTTTGGGATTAACTCTGATCTCTTCCACCTACAGAAAACCAGTAAAATTTTGCTCAATGATAGATAGATGAAGACAGGAACACCTTTTCTAAATCTTTATTTTTCTAAAATAAGTGATGCTGAGAATATAGCTGGGGCAAAATCAAACTATTTGGTTTGTTTGCCTAACATTCCTCTCAAAAAAAGGGATCTGATTATTTGTGCTGTATTTACCATTACATATTTGGTCTAATTGAATCCAGAAGTCAATAAATGCCCAAATATAGAGTGAAGAAGAAAAAGATAGCAGAAGTGGAAAATACTACGAGTGGTGATCATTGACCATTCAATCAAGTCTTAAGCTAAATTTCTTTTCTTAGTTTAGAGTAAATGCAAAATCCATGCAGTAATTAAACTTTGAAATATCTAAAATGTGGCCTACTGAGATGAATCCATCCATTCTTTTCAGAGAGGCATTTTGGTGATGTTGGATACTCTGTCAAAGACTTGTTTGCCTTTCAAGTTTTAGGAAGGAAAAACATCTCTTTAACCCAAATTTTCAAACTGTTTCTCACTCATTGCACAATTAGTTCCCTGAGTAAAAGCTCATAGCTACATGCAAGAAATATACTCCATGCAACCAGAGCTGAGTTGTCAAAGATTCCCATTCTGGTCAAAATGTAGCCAATGTTCACCAAACCACTTTGTCTCAAAAGAGGCCATTTCCATAGCAAGTTATGTGCCAGATTTTCTGCACATGAAAATGACCACCAGTCCCGTTTTTCCTATCGACATTTCCCCATTTGTAACAACAAAGTATTTGGCTCTTCATCCTCCTCCTCAAGCTATCTTAATGAAGGCTGTTCTCAAAAGACAGACTTTTTGAGTTATTCTTTTTATGGGAAAAATAATGGCTTTTTTTGTGGGATTGTTTTGAGTTTTGAGTTTTGTAGTTTTGTTATTCTCAAGAATTGCTGGAACATTTTTTACATAGATTTTCACAAAAAAAAAATCACTTACAGACAGGAACTATGAATACAAATGTTGGGAATGTATAATGATCAATTAAGAAAACTATGAGTGAATTAAAGAACGGATAGAATGGAAGAGTTATGCAACTTTAATTATATTTGCCATTGCTCTTCCAGCTATCAGCATCCCTAAGTAAAAGTAAATTATGAATCTTTTTAACATTAATTTATATTATTGCTTCACATTATTACTCTTTGGCTCAATGATATAAATAATAAATGCAGAAGAATCAGTTTGTGTCTGAAATATTGGTTGTTTTAAAGTAGGATGTTACTAATCCAAGAATATTGAACCAGTCAGGAAATTAATTTAATATTTATCATCATTAGAGTCACAATATCCATTTTGGCTAATAAATATTCTGGAAGGATTCTAAAGGAGTGTTAGGATACAATATACAAAAGCAGACATAGCAGCAGATTGAATGAGCAATGGTAGGAAGATGCACAAAAGGATAAATGAAATCTAACTGTGTTTTAAGGCTAACTTTTCGTCCTTTTGTATCTTACATTTTAATTTATAGGATTAACTTGGAGGTAAAAAACAGCATGAAATGCACATCCACATATGCCCTGCCCATAGCAGCAGAATTGAAATTAGATGATCTTTAAGGTCCCTTACAACCCAAAATATTCTCTGCTTCTATGATTATGTGAAATGCAAATTCTAGATAAAAGATAAGAAAATAAAAACTGTTTTAAAAAATATGCGAGCCAAAAACAATTATCAAGGAGAGCAAAAAGAACATGGTTTTTTATCCTTTCCCTATGTAAGACTGTGGTTTCTTTCTATAGTTTCAATAAAAATAGTCAAACTTATGTAGAGCACTGTAGGGTGTTCCCTCACCTCAGTGTAAACACAGGGTCAGTGAAATTGCTGTAGGGTAAAAACAGAGTTGCAGGCAGATTAGAAAGATTCCAAAGATGCAGAAGGAATCACCCATGCAATCTTCAGTGCAGAATCAGAGATTGAAACAATGGTAGTTTGAGTTGTTGCTGGGGAGGGGGGAAAAAAAGACAAAAAAAGAAAGAAAAAAATAAACTAATGAAAAAGGAGAAGGAAAAACAAGAAGGAAAAAAATGGGGAAAAAAGAGAAGAAAAAAAAAAGGAAAGAGAAAAAAAAGGGCAGATATTGTGATTGCATCTCACTGAGTAAAAACTGGAGGCCAGTCTGTGGCAGGGGGCCAAAAGGACGTGGCATGACTCACACTCTCACCACATCAGCATTGCTGCAGCCAGATCACTCCCCAGACCTTGCCAGGCACTGCACAGGAGCTGCTTGCTGGCCAGGGCTGAAACCATGCCCAAAACCATGCCCAAAATTGTGCTCACAATTTCACAGCATGCCCTGGCCATGTTTCACTCATGAGTACTGACACTGCCACAGGGAACTCGTTTGAGGAGGAGTGTTGGAGGAAGGCTTGTATAGAGAAAACCAATGCTGTGACTGTATGAGGAGCTTTGCCTGTGAGTTTTTGCTACTCAGCTGAAAGGCCAACTTCCAGGGCAAAGCTGAACACATTTCAATAGAAGATCAAGTCTCACAAAGGGTTGCCCAAGTTCTTACTGACTAATAAAGAGTCAGCAAATTTATGTTGTAGTAAAAACAATTGGGAGTAAAATTCCTTTAAAAAAATACTCCATTCATCTGACTACAAAGTGAGTTGCAATAAATACAGTATTGAGAAACAGAGCAGCTTAGCAGGGTTTTAAGTAGTCTCTGCATTCTCGCTGCTGCTCCCACACATGCACACACACAGAGGCTGCCACACTCTCCTCTCGTGCTGCTAAAAGCAAACAGTGGATATGATGGACAAACATTGCAAGCACAGATGTGTCCATTACAACCAGCATGAGCCATGCTCATGAGGAGTGCTGTCACTTCTGAAAACCCAAGTGTGTCCGGCTGCGAAAAAGCAGTGGGGTGTGAGAACAAAAGAAAGAGATGTTGTGATTAAGACAGGGCTAATGGTTCATTAACAATATCCAAGGCCTGGCTCTACAGCTTAGAAGTTAAGGATATATTTCAAAATTACCTTTTTCTTCTTGTTGTTGCTGCTCATTTCTTTTCTCTGCCTTTTGAAAAGGATTTGTAGCTTCCTTTCTTACCCTTTTGTCTCATGGCTCCTAAAATATGAAGCAAATGAAAACATAGATGTAGTGAAAACAATATTTTTTTTCTTTCTGATCTCTTTTCAACTCTCTCTATGATGTATGAGTCTAAGGCCAGGATGGGGGGGAGAGGCTGCATTCCTTGGTTCAGTGATGGTCCTACCCCAGCTGTTACAGGTCCCACTTGGCAATCTGAGGGCTTGTGTCTAGGCTGATAAATTAAGAAGGCCAATGAGTGGTCTTTGGTTGCAGTAAGGCTGCTGTCAGATGCCTAGGGACAGTCCACAAATTAACATGTGCCAAAAACCTTAGGTCAGCTAGGTTTTGGAAGAGGTTGCCAAGGCAAGTTGGGCAGTACCCATGCTTGGAAGTTTTTGATTCTATCACAGAATCGTAGAATGATTTGTCTTGAAAGGGACCTTAAAGACCATCTCCTTTCAACCTCCTGACATAGGTAGGGAGACCTTTGACTAGACCAGGTTGCTCAGAACCCCATCCAACCTGGCCTTGAACACTTCCAGGGATGGGGCATTCACAACTCCTCCAGGTTAGATGTCTACATGCCTCATTACCCTGACAGAAAAGAACTTTTCCTAAAATCTAAACTAAACCTGCCTTCTGTGAGATGGAGAGCTGAAGTGGTTTCCTGTGAAAATTCTTGTTTCAATCCATGGATAAAGTAATTTAATCAACTCATATAAATCACTAAAAATTTGGTGAGAAGTATTGCACTCTTGCATTCTGTCCTTTCTTCTGCCTACTGAGATTCAAACTTTCCAGTGATCATGTCCTGAGATGCTCCTGGAGGCCAAGGGACATCCAGAGGATACCTTGTACAGAGAGCTATTATAAGATATATGGGTAATGCTTGTGTTACCAAATAAAATGAGAGGAGGGTGCTAGCTAAAGCAGAGAACAGCAATTGCCTGTACTCTTTAGCTGTTAACACCCTCTCTGTCACAGCTGTAGCTCCTGCCAGATGCCACTCTCAAACACAAATCTTGGCAACATTTAGGGACGACCTTTTTTGGGCAAAGACAGAAAGCCAAACTGTGTGATTGCAAGCTATGCTGTCCTGCAGATTGGAGACAATCTGTAACAGGCAGTCCTGCTGCCCTAACCATGGCCAGTAGACAGTCCTGAGCAAAACTGGTAGGAGTGTAATCCTTTCATGACCACCACACTTCAGTTTATAAAATCTGTTTTATTTTCCTAATAACTAAATGACCTTCCTGTGTTAGCTTCATGACTGGAGATTAATACACTCTGGGATCACTGCCCAGTCAGTTCTGCCAGCACAGGAGCCATTCCAGGAGACATGTTCCTCTGACTCCCTGGTTAGATTTCAGTATATTGCAATTTTCCATTTGTAGATTATAATTTTTTCCAGCCCATGGTGTTCTTCTAACGTGCTAGATCTATTGGAAAATAGAATCAGCAGCACTTTCCCATGTTAATTTATCTGCCACTGTGGCAGTATCTAAATGTCCACTTGAAATCTCCCTGGATAAATAAATCTTCCCCTATTGTAGGGAACTGTGCAGTGATTTGTTCTTTACATCATCCTGCTTTAGATGTTTAGCAGTAAGGCTGATTATTAGAGAAAAAATCTGTCATGAAACTGCACAGTACTTATTTGGCATCAAAAAACTGATCACAAACGTGAACAATGCATCATTATGAATCTGATCCTGCCAATTCTTCATATATTTTCAACTTCAAGTTCCTGTGGGAATGCCTACAAGTTTATTTTAAGACACAAATTAATAACAGATACAGGCAACAAACATACAGGCACTTCCCAGGCATGACTGGAGGCCACCATCACCCATCAGCTGAGCAGATCCCTTTCAACTGTTAAGATGACACTGCCCAGTTTAAAGCAAGAAAACCATGAAGTGATACAATGGGTTAAAATCTCTCTAGGCTTGCCTGGATGTGAGGTAGAGCCCTTTTGAGTACACTTCCCTACTCCTAGTCCAGATGCCTTTTTACCAAATATATGGGCATCCATATAAATGGATCAGACAATTTTAGGATGATAATGACATGGAAATTCTTCAAAATTAGTATCTTAATCAACAGCTCAGAAACAATTCCCTTCAATCACAGTAATGATGTTAATTTTAACTAAATTATTCATACAAGAGGTCATGATATGTGGACCTTGAAAATTTTTTTGCCAATGTTAGCATGCAGTTCTCCTTTCTTTTATATAAGTGTCTCACTGATATGGTGAGAAAGGATTGCCCTGCCAGAGCAAGGAGCTGCGGCTGACATTGTTCTGGCTTAGAAATAAAACTGGCTGTGACTCTCTGGGCTGCTGGCACTGATGCACCATTCTAAAGCCTGCAAGAACTGCTCTTTTCAGAGCAGCACTAGCACAGGTGTGCAGCAGGACAAAGCAAGGTGCATGGGATAGGGACAGCAGCATTCCTGCACACCAGGAGGATTGCAGTATCCTGGGGTGGTTTTTCAGGATGGGTGAATAGAGCTAAACAAAGGCTTAAATGGGCTTGACAGAAAGACCAGCCAGCTGAGGGACACAGGATTGGATCCTTTGGGGACTATAAAGAAGATATGAAGACCATATCTTCTGCTTCTGAGGGCAGCTCAAACAAACTCCATTTAAAAAATACCTGGTTTATTTTACAGGCTTCCTCCCACCACTGGTAAGCAAATCAGAGCACCAATCCTGTGGATGCTCAGCTACAAATTAAGGACAAAATTTGCTGCCAGGATGGGGACTGACATTAGTGACATTAAACATGTGCACACGGTTTGGGTGCTACTGTGATATGCATAATAAATAATAACATGCATAAAACCAGACTTACCTTTTAGCAGCCATATCCCATCTATATTTGTAGATCCACAGCCATAAATATTTCAGCTATATAAATATATCTGAAATTGCCCAATGTATATTGAGCACAGATATTCCAGGATGCCATAAAACACATAGAAAAACGTGAATTGATTACATAAGCAGCTTTTTTTAAATAAATAAGTTCTATGAATTTTATAGTATTCCTCTCTCTCCAATCTTGTAAAATACATGGAAGTCTTAATTATAGCTGAAGATATCTGAACTGTGTTGGCCTTTGATTTTATAATACAATATGTAATTTCTGCTCACATAATAAACCAATAAATTCAGTATTTGTTATAAATTAGTTTAAATTTATTAGACTATCAAAATACCTCCTGGCTCCTGTTAATGTTTAGGAAACATTTCAGAAATGTTTCAGGTTCCTGGCTGATACAATTGCATCACTTTCTGCTAATCTTCTGTTGTTCCAAAGTCTTGGAGTAATCAACATATAAAGGTAACACACATGCAAATGTTGTGTATGTAGGTGAGAGAGGTATAGAAGGAATGAGGGAAAGCAGTAGTTTCTGTGTGAGTACTTTCTCCAGTGAGAGGTTTGAATCCAAGAGGCCCATCCTGAGCCAGTTATAAATCACATTTTGCTTCAGAAGGTATGAAATAGATGGGCTGCATTTCAAGTAGCACCCTCAGATGCCTGCAGGTCTTGGCCATGGACAGAGTTTTCTAGTGTACAGCCAGCTGGTGAAATTCATGCAGAACTACTTGGTCACGTGCTTGGCTTTGCAGCCTCATGTTGGGACTTCAGCTCTTGGGTTTTGGTCAAATTCAATCAGCACTCATGTGAAATGAGTTCTACTTCTCAACATGGAGATAATTAATGTCTGGCTCACATCTAAAGGAGCCAAGAATCAGGTGTTGTAGCTGAATATGGTTTAAAAATGTTGCCTCTCGTTCTATGAGTTGGTGCCCCTCGACGTGGCTCCTGCAGCTGCAAAGAACCAAACCCATAGCTGGAAGAAAAGTCAGTAGGAAGAGATGTGACTTGTTTGCTTGTCTTACCAGGTGAAATATGTAAAAGGAAGAAGTATCTGATTCTGCTTTTAAAACTCAAATTTAGAGCTTATATTGACATAGTTTTGTAATGTTTTATGACAGAAAACCGGTAAAATTTTTTGTCAAAATACTAAATACGACATAAAGGAGTTACAGATGCTGTATTTAGGTAGATTAGCTAAATCATGGCATAAACTGTAGTTTCTTGAAATTTTATCCCCAAGGCAAAACAAAACTGTTCAATTGATGGGTTTTTGTTGTTGTTGTTGTTGCTTGTTGTTTTTGTTGTTAAACAAAACTTTAAAAATATCTTTCTTATAAAGTGTTATATCTTCTAAATTATGCTGGCTTTTGGCTAGGTGCATGCTTTCTGCTGAAGTTCACACCATAGCCTGAGACACGTTAATTCAGGGTAGGCGTCTACACAGTCAGCTGTTCAGAAGAACAATACAGAAATATCCATTCCAAGCCTTTTATTCCCTGGAAGCCTGAGGAACATTTTGGATATTGCCTTTCAGCACTAAAGCTGGTCAGCTTATGGTAGCGTTTTCACATTTTACTTTTTGCAGGTCCAAACCACAACGATCCACAAGGGGATTAAAGCATATATTAATGAGCTTTTTAGCCCCTGCAGATTTTTCCTTCTAATTTGCCAGAATTTTATGTACCCCTTTCCTGACCCTAGAAGCGATATTTACTTCCATCTGGAATGATTGTTTCATGTTAATATGTTGGTTTGAATATAAAACATAAGAATGTTGGTTAGCACAAAAACTAATGAAGGCTCTGGGGTTTTAGCTTTTTGGCTTTATTTATTTTTTCGTTAAAGAAACATTACTCATTTGTTCAGGCCAAGAATGTAAGGTTTCAAATGTTACTCATGCAAATCTAATGTAAAACACAAACATCAGGCCATAAATCCATATTTAGGCACCTAAATAAGCAGCCTGATTTGACACATTAACATTCTGGTAAAAACCTATATTTTATTTCCTGACCCCTGTCATCTGAATTCAGTCATACTTATTAAGAATTCAAACTCCATCTCATAGGAGAGACCTGTGTACTAACTGTTATAACCACTATTATGACAATTAGACTGGAATGAGATCCCTGAGAACATTAGAATTGGACAAACAGGCAATATTTTATTTAGGTCTCTTGTCTTCTAAGTGACCATTGTAAAATGGAACCATACCTCTCACCAGATAAAAATTCAGCTTGTCCAGTTACCCATGCAACTTATTCCAAAGAGGGTCTGGTAGCTGAGTATATTTGTTATTTGTTCTCTTGCTGAGAATTTAAATTTGGTTTTGTTTTTTTGTTTTTTTGTTTTTTTTAGTTTTAGGGGTTTTTGGGGGGGTTTTTTGTTTTGTTTTCTTCCTTGTGTTCTACTTATTACAAAAGAAAACTGTGAGTCTTCCCTTGAGTTAATTTATAATCAGTAATGATTAGGCCCACTGAATTTTTAACTAAGAAGTTCTGCAAGAGCAAGAAGGAAAAAAAATATGCAAATGGTAAACACAA
Source organism: Toxostoma redivivum (assembly GCA_013397375.1). NCBI lineage: Eukaryota > Metazoa > Chordata > Aves > Passeriformes > Mimidae > Toxostoma > Toxostoma redivivum. Next base: position 1,226,030 of record VXBI01007448.1, read on the forward strand.
AAGTGCTGAAGTAGATACCCATATTTGGTAAAACAAATGAGTTAAATACAAAAATATTTGGCAGAAACACATGACAAGAATCCCTGTCCAGAGCCAAAGCCTCATAGACAAAGGGCAGATTTTACCACAAGCTTCCCTATCTCAGCTGCACGCAAAGCACGTTTCTTTTTTGGATGCATCTGGACCATCATCCATTATGCATTCCATATGACACACATCTCAACAGGGTTTTCTTTACCTGCTTTCATGAAATGAACCTTATTCTTCTTGCTCTCATATAATGAGAACATTTGCTACTGAATATTAAAATGTGTGCAACATGTGGCAGACATCTGTGGTGTGCTGCCATTGCACTTGACTTGCACAACAAAGTGAGCCATCTCACCTTCCAAAATCAACCCTGCCCCCTTCAAAATACATCTTATTTCACAAATGCAGGTGCAAGGCAACGCACCTCAGCAAACACCGAACATTTAAGAGCTTCAAAGAGGTTTTGTTCTGCTGAGTTTTGCTTAGATGTGTCATGAAACAGCACAGGAATCAGTTTTCACTTGGTCTATTCCAGGACCTTTCAGTCAGCTGGGCTTTGGTTTTTCTTTTGTTCTCCTTTCACTCATTCTTTTTTCACCAAAATTTAAAATTGCCCCTAAAAATGCAGGTGACTGTTAATGGAAGGCAGTTTTATGGGTCCACACCAGTGTGGTCCCTCAGCCAAACCATGGCCATGAGTGGATTCTTTAAACTCCAATGGTGAGAGTGATGTGAAATGTTTGATCTTCTTTTACAATAAAAGGGATTTGTGCAAATACATCTTAATTCAGAGTTCCAATGTCTTAAGTGGATGCACAGCATGCACAGCTACAGTACTTTGTAGCTTGTGTTCTTTTAGGAATCAAAGTAAGATAAATAGAATTGAGATCCTTTCCTGAAACCTTTTCATTATCCTTACCTAATCCACTCTACCATATCATTCTTACCGAGCATCGTTGTCTCATCAAGTTCTGGCTTGCAGGTATGGAAAGTGGAAAATCTGCCACTGCTCTTAGGCTGCATCCAGAGAAGATGTATGTGCAAATGTCAAGCCTCTCGTGCCCAAATGTCAGCATGTGCTGCCTCTGTTCACATAACTTGGAGTAATCACTTGCACCTGTGCTGTATGGGTTCAAAACTCAGGGATTTCACTCTTATTTATTATCTGGCAATGTATGGACTTGAAATTATATTTTTTTTTAACATTGTAATCGACAAGGTAGTATAAGTGCATATTAAAATAAGTTCTCTCTCTCTCTCATCTATCATCTACCTTAGTGGTATACATTTACACTTGCTTTGCACTTGCCTGGTCACCAACCTGAAGGGAAAAACTCAACCCATTTTGTGTAGAAGCTGAACTTTTGTCTTGTATTACTTTCCTAAGGTATATTGCATCAGAAATTCTTCCCCTGATCAGATGTAAATGAAAAGGTATTCAAAATTTGTTCATCTTGCATTAGAATGAGAAAAATCACAAAATAAATTCAAAACAGACAGGATTTTTGGAATAAGTTCAAGTAATTCAAAAGGAAAAAATTTCCAACACATAAGTAATTTCCATGAACAGGTTATGGGTCATTCCCAACTGGTGTATGCAGTTCCAGGATAGACAGTTCCAAGCTCACTGTTCCAGGATAGCTGCATCTGCCACCTGACTGTAACCCTATGTTTGTGCAAGAGGAGGTGATGCTCTGACTGTTCACAGACAGGAACAGGAGCCACTTGTGTGGGTACCGTGTGCCATGAGCTCTGTTTCAGTACCAAAGTCCAATGCACACAGACACATATGCAGTAAAATATTTATCCTTTGAAAAACAACTGAAGGAATAGCTGACATTCATCTGGCTCTGTAAGGTTTACCAGTGTGAGCTGTGTCATGAGTATTGCAGGCATGGAACATTTGCAATGGATCATAATTACCATCATTAAATTAATGATTACAGAAATCCAAAGCAATTTTGATTGAAAAGGCCTTATTTTAATTCACAATTGGAGCACTTCTACCACCCTTGCAGCACAAAAACACTCTTAAATGGATATAAGTAATCCATTAATCCTCATCACTCCCTCTCCAAGGGACATTTATGCTGTTTTAGTGCAGAAATGAAAGTTTAGGCTGAGAAGAATTATGTGTATAAAGCACTGGCTGTTTGGACCCATTGCTGTTTTTTCTTTGATGGCAGCAATTCGGGGCAAAGTACTTTGATGATTCTTCACAGCTTCAGCTTATCAAATTCAATATAGAAATAGGCATATATTTCCTAGAGAGATAGTCAATGCCCCATGTCTGTCAGTGTTTAAGAGACCTTCGGACCATGCCCTTAACACTTTAACTTTTGGTCATCCCTGAAGCCATCAGCCAGTTCAACCTGATGATCATTGTAGGTCTCTTCCAACTGAAATATTCTATGCTATAGTGTGTAGGAAATTAATAAATCAATGGAAGCTATATACAGCCAGATCCAAACTTGTGATACAGTAAAGTTTTAAAATTACCCTAAAAGCATGGTAGAAATCAGAACAAATAGTGAAAAAATTGCACAGAAAAATTAGTCTAGTCTAAGTAAACGTGTATTTACTTTAAGATACTCTGAGGCTTTATGATGTCTGATACCACAGTATTGTCATGAGGAAACCATTCTCTAAAATCTCCAGTATGAAACTTCAGGCATCTCTGCATTGTGTTTTCAGGTGAATCCGAAGTTATCTGTTCCTTAGGTGCTGTAAACACTTGCACACCTTGTGCTTGTCACAGTGTAAGCATGAAAGAACAGTGCTTGTCTCTGTTTCCCCTGTCAGCCTGCACTACCTTTTGCAGTGGCTAGGCCAGCTGTACGCTCACAGCCATAGGCTGTGTGCCAAGTGCTTGTCTTGGTGGCTGTGAGTGGTCACATTTGGCCACAGAGCCACAGACCAGCCCTCACAGCACTATTAGATGTCTGTAGTTTGATGGGCACAGGTGGGCATAGAACACAACAGATGTGTCCTGGCTTCCCTTGGTGTATGTACCCTGCACAGAGCACCTCTGAGTGGCACCATCCAACGATGCCTGGAATAAAACACAGGTCTTTCCCAAGCAGCTAAAAATCTTTAGGCACCACCAGAGGCATGAGAGAGATGGTTCAGTGCAAATTCAAATGCCAGCGTGCGTTTGACATTAATGCCAGACATTAATCTGCTGTTTTAGACAAACCCCTATTCCTCCTGCTCTATTAGGATGTGCACTATTCAAGGCAAAGTCTTTTACTGGATGCCAATTTGCCATCTAAGTTCATAGAGTAGAATCACAGAATGATAGGGTGGCTTGGGTTGGAAGAAATATCATCCCATTCCAGCTTCCCTGACATGGACAGGGACACCTTCCACTAAAATAGCTTGCTCAAAGTCTTATCCTGGCCTTGAACACTTCCAGGGATGGGCCATCCACAGCCTCTCTTGGCAACCTGTTCCACTGCCTCACCACCATTAAAGAATTTTTTCCTATATGGAAATTTATTGATTTTTGGTAAATCCAATAAAGAGGTCCATATAAATGCAGATATGGTATCTAACAGGATACCATGTGTAGACAGGGCGTTTTTGTAAGTCCCTGTACCACCACACAGCAGAACTGAGCAAGGCATGGCAAGGCTTTGCAGGAAAAATGATGTGGATGTTGGAAGCAGCAGAGCCATGTTTGCACATTGAACTGCACCTGAACTAATAGTGCTGGCACCTGAACTAACAGTGCCATGCTGAGGTGATCACATCCTGATGTGGGCAGAGTTAGATCAGTAGTTCTGCATTATACTTTGTAATGTATTTGTGCCACAGGCTGTCCTTCCTCAGAAAAGTCATCATAACATGGCTGGCTCCAAGCTTTAAAGAGGGGCACTTTGTCTGTTATTTGACTAAGCAGGGAAGATGCCATCTGTCTGTGCTGAGGGTACAGCTGTAGGTGGTGTTGCTCATACCACACCAGGGAGGAATAGCTTCCCTGAGGATATCAGAGTCAGAGAAATAGGGAAAGTGAGATGTGAATTCAGTTGCATTCATTTTTCCCTGTCCCAGCTGATGTGTGCAGAGAGTGAATGATCCTTGGCAGCAGACCAGGATGAAGGATATTGAGATCAAAGGAGTAACCAGCACACTATTCTGTACTTCACAGAATAGTATGTATTTGGCACAGAAACACCTCTGATAAGCATTAAAAATATCTTTTTAATGGATATTTTATTCTCTTTACAGAGACTATTTAGATTTGAAAGTGACACAAAAGTAATTTATCCTCACAAGTAAAAATGCACTCTGCAGATAGAGATATCACATTAATTTTACTTATTCATGTAACACTCTGAAAATTAATCTTGGGTACCTCCCTCAACACTGTAGAAAGAATAAAATTAATTGACTTGGGTACAAGGCAAGAAATTAATCTCCACCTGCTTTACTTTGAGATTCTTCTTTCAAAGTAAAAAACCTAGGTCATCTGCAAACAATCATTTGTTTCCTACAAATTGTGTTTCATAATATATTGAAGAAGTCATTTACTTATTAGCACATTTGTTCATTAATTTCTATTTCACAGCACACTTCACAGTCCATCATGTTTTTAATTTCTTCAGTCATCTGACATACAGTACATAATGCAGCCATGGTTGTACTTTATATTTATATACTCCCTTTCAACCAGAAGAATCCCAAAGCAAGTTCACAAACGATCTTCTATGAACAGGCTTTAAAACAATGGTTTAGGACAAATGTAATTATGAATCTGTTATACCTTCATATACATTTTTCCTGTCCTTTTCTAACTGCACGTGGAATCCAGATCAGTCATGACACTAGCCATTTAATACTTCTTTTTCTTGCTAATCAGGAAACTTCTTCTCTTCTTCACTCTGAACTTTCTCTTGGTTACTCCTAGTGTTCTTATCAGAATTACGAAGCATGGAAAAATTTAGCCAGACATTGCAAAATTAGAAAAACTGACAGTGAAGGCTACAAGAGAGACCATTGTATGCTTTCTTTGCAAGACTTCATTGCACCAAAACCAAAACAGAGGCCTGTGTTTAAAAACAGAAGTCTCCTTAAAGGAAGTAAATCGCAGTTCAGAGGTAACAAAGGTCGGAAATTATTGGAATTGCATATCTCCCACAGGGCAAATTTCAAAAGCTATTTAAACAGCACTGTGAATTATCTAAGTCTCATGGAGCAGAATGAGAAAGCTGCAGTGTGATGTGTTTCATTGCCTTTAAGACAGATGGACTCAAAGCATAAACTAGTGGCTTTTGCAAGCTCCAGAAAGGACAGTTCTATCACATGGAGAAAAGACAGTTTTGCTTTGAAGCAAGATTAACAACTTGTGTTACATTCATCTATATATAAAGCAACTGAAATAAGTATACTCTTATTTCAGAGTATTATTTATGAAATAAATATACTTATTTCTATTGCTTATTTACTCATAAGTAAATAAACAATAGAAATAAGTATACAGGCATATTTAAACACAGGACTGCATCCTTGGCGAATGGATCATACAAGATATGTTCTCTCTGAAATGTATTTTGGAGACATGATGTCTCTTGGACAATATTAATGACAACAAAACTTTTTCATTTATTTTTTCATAGAACCATAGAATACACTGAGTAGAAAGGGACCCACAAGAATCACCAGAGTTCGGTGCCTGGCCCTGCACAGGACATCCCGAGAATCACAACATGGGCCTGAGTAGGTGAACAAACACTTCTTGAACTCCAGAAACAAAACAAAATTTTAGGAAACTGCTTCTGAAATTATTTTGGGGAGCTCAAAAACCAGCAGTTCTGATGCCAGCTGCCTTCCAGCTCCTCAGGCTCCAAAACCAGGCTACATTTTTTAGTGATGCCCCTATTTTGTCTGCTCGGTGAGCTGCTGTGCTGCAGTATGGGAACCTTTGTAGTTTTAAATGATGCCTTCATGAATAAACCTCTCCCAGGGAAGAATAAAGTCTTGAGACACCCAGAAACACCTCAGTAATATTTAACAATATCTTTCTTTGTTTCCTGGGCTACGATTTAAACAAAAATCCATCCTTTTATAGGGAAAGCCAACACTTTCTTCTACAGGGCTACATTTAGAGATTAAAGACTTGAAAATATTAGTCTGGGAGATTTTTTATGAACTATGCAGGCCAATGAAGTTCAGAACTACCCAAAGCTTTCTCTACTTAAGTTTTGTACCTTTTCTCTGAGTCAATAAGTCATCCAGCAGCTGGTCACATACACTCCCTTCCCTTTATTAGCATCACCACCAGTAGATATGTTGGATAAAGTTCTTGTCCATGAATTTTGACTGTATTCCTAATGAAACAGGGCTAGGTACAGGAACAGCTAGGTACAGTCCTATGATTTTCCTTGACATTGAATTCCTAAGGTGCTTCAAGGTACAGCTCTGGATGCAATGGCTCACAGTGCATGAACACAGCTTGGAAACAACACAAACCAAGCAACATTCCCAGCCTGGACAGAGCCACCCTCTTCAAGGGGTCTTGTGGACAGGAATCACCCTCTGTCACTTAGCCTCAGGAGCAAACAGTAGCCCTGCCTTATTTTATTTAAGAGTATGGAAGTCATAGTGGTTAGATGAATGATCCTACAGGAGTTTCCTCCCATACTTCTGTTGAGATGCTGTGAACACTCTTCAGCAAACACACACTTGGGAAGTAGGACAAATTGGCAGCAAAATGACTGACGGTATTTTATGACTTCCCACAAGTTTTCATGTTGCAGCTCATAACAATTACCCTGTGAGTCTAATACATTTTTAGGTGTCAGGTTTTCATCCTCCAAGTTAGGATACATGTATCCATCAGACATAATTTATTGGTGAATATGATTCTGTTATTAACCTGTGATAGAACTTCCAGGGTCTTCATTTCATGTATTTAGCTCTGATGATCGTCAGTTTAACCCACAGCTACCACTCTAGTATATTAATCTTCAAATGTTGATCTTACACCACTGTTAGTTTCTGAGATGAAGTCTCCTGGCTCTCTAATCTTACAAGGATCTGATTTCTCAATAATCAGGTTATGAGATTTTCATGTGAATGTTCTAAATAAAAGTATCACAAAACATTCTCTAATGACATTGTTACTTATGTGAAGTTATTTGGCTATTTCAGTCACTCTTAAATTACTTTATTGTGTATGAAAGTATCCTTTCTACACCAAAAAGTGCTGAAATGCAATAAAGGCATATGTGCAGAGTAGGGTTAGATGAGATTCATCATTCGTGCATTATATTTCATAACATATATACAGGGTCCACTGTCTTCTGTGGCATTTCAATAAGACTTGAACCATTGCTTCTAGTCAGATTTGTTGTGCTGTTTTTCTGAGCAGAAATGGGCTTACATACATCCCCCATTGGTCTGCTGAACCAGCAATTCTAGGAGCAATTAGTATCAGCATTAAGACCCCCACCAAGACATGACACCGAAATTCAGCAAAGGCTGGATAAAATTGCAGCTTGCATTCTTTAAATATTTATACAGTACATCAAAACAAATGAAACTGGAGATTCCATTTCCAGCATGAGCTGCAACATTGCTCGAATGGGGTCTCCAATGTCATGCCACTTATTTTCATTTCTTTGATGATTTTTTCTTATGACAATTCTACTGAATTACTAATCAGGGACAAGGGACAGAGTCATACTGTTTAAAATCTTCAGTATTCCTAAGAATAAACAGATATCCAGTGAAGCAAGTTGGAGTGAGCTTTAACTCTGAATTATTTTGAGAGCATGAAAGTCACTTGCACAGATCAAATTTATCACAGCACAGAAAAGACATATTTGTATTAAAATTTGTATACTCAAAAAAAAACCCAAAAAAAACCCACCTAAGAAAAATCTACTTTTTAAAAACAAATTCCTCATTTAATTAATCAGGCCTGAGATACATAATTTCTCATGGAGGTTAATACTATTTCTGCAGGGGAAAAAAAGGCTGTAGATTTTAATAGCAAGAATAATTTATCTATTACTTTATTTCTATATTTTGATGCAACATGAATGCAGTAGCAGATCAGCTGTAATATGAGTGACTTTTATGTGAATATGACATTTCAAAATATTAGAAAAAGTATTTAAATAAAATATAGAATAGTAAAGTTTACTCCTGTCACAGTGCTCTTTTACAAACTCTTGAACGTTGTGGTTACACAGAATTGTGGAATCCAATCCAAAGCAATGGTCTGCATGGATAAAGTGCTGCACACACACAAGTTTCTGCTGTTGTTATTACTTTTAATACAGATTTTTTCATTACTTACATAACATAAATTTATTTTACTAAAGATAGAATGGATTATCCAGAGCAAGGTCTTATCCCAAATGTGAATTCAGCATACAATATAAAACTCTAAAAGAAGGGCATAATAACATATGAAATTCTGAAGCCAAGAAAATGAGAATAGTACACTTTCTACTGAGGCTGAACAGACCAAAAATAATAGTATGATGAAACTGAAACATGGAAAAGCCATGTTGGGCCTTAGGTAATCACATTCAAACAGAACTAAAATTTCTGGGGAAGTCATAAACTCTTCATTATTGAGGGTCTCTAAAACAGATTAGACCTACGTCTGTCAGAAATTACAGAAGTACAACCCTTAAAGGCAGGAGAAATGTGAGTAGTTTCTTGAGATCATTCCCAGGTCGGTGATTCTGTAAGCAGTTCTTGTGCTGGTGCTTGGAGGACATGGGATGCTCTGAGTTTTCATCAGAATGGTGTCTTGAAGTTTATCCAGTTGCATATTGGAGGAAATGTCATTATATTTTTTTCTCATTAAAGAAAACAAAAATGTTTGACCAAGATCTCTTGGGTTTTTTCTTCAGTTCCTTGAAATGTAGAAGCAGAACACTTCCATCCAGCTTTTTGAATAATGATGATTTCTACAGGAAAGAAAAACACGGGACTAAGTCAAAAAACCTTCAGCTGGTCCAGTATGTGGACTCCAGTAGTGACCAGTAGAAAGATTCACACAAAGCAACAGAGAGTACAGCAAACCATCATTCCTTTTTGCCTTTTTCATTGCTTCACAAGATTCCATGGACCTTTTCCAGTCCATTTAGTTTCTTTCACTGTAATGCACCTTACTGCCCCATTTTGGAGAAGACAGACAAGGGAGAAATTATGGCTTTACTCTTTTATTCTTTTTCTGGTAGGAGTTGAGCATTTTCAGTGGCAATAAGACCATTAATTGTAGTGAGTTAACACACCTTATTAGATGTTTGAAACCTTTGACACTGAAACTCTGCAGCCATGAATGTCATTATTTCCCTGCATAGGAAGAGTAGCCTTAGATTCTGTCCAAATTCCACAGCTTATTTTCTAAATAGTAATTTAGAATTCATGATATGCCAGGAGGATGACTACCTACCTTACAAATCTTACCTACTTTACAAATCCCATAGATAAGATGCCATATTTTAAGCCTGTATTTAAAAAGATCAAAATTTTATTCTCTTATTGCAGTGAAAGCAAATTGTTTCTTGCAACTTTGTTGATAAAATTACAGTACACACAAAACTATCCAGAACTGTGCTGATCCAGAAATAAAATTTCAAAACAATCTTCCAGATGAAGTGTATTTTCCCAGCAAGGGTGTCTCATGTAAACGTGATCTCAGAGCACCAAAACTAAAAGCTATGAACCCCCTGGCTGAACTCAACTCTAGAGTAATTCCCATCAATATGAATTTGTGCTATTCCAATGCCTTATAAACTTGTGCAGAATTTCTTCAAGCCCGTGTTCATTCAACCATTTAAGCCTGAGTTTCAGAGTTTCAACTTTCAGAAACCTCTCCCTGCAAATTCAGAGCTAAACCAAATCCACCAGCTGAATCTTGTCTGTTTATGTATTTATTTATGCATATGTATTATTTATTTATTTATTTATCGATCCTAGAATAGAAAGGGTATGAAAACCCCTGACTGCTACTAGATTTTGTTAAACACCATCTGCTTGAGCCAGGCTTACTAAAGAATTGCTAGGGCTCATGTTCTGTCCTTCCTCAGTTCATTTCAGTAGTGGCCAAAGGCCAGTTCTTTCTTTCTTTTCTCCATTTTCTTTCCCCAGAGTCATAGCAGCACATTACACTGAATTTGCAGTGTCTCCCTCTCAGTGTCTCGCCCATGATCTGAGCATGCTCATGAAGTTTTTAGCTCTCAGATTCCTGAAGAAAATTCTGATTTGGCACAACTTCAAGTTCTACTTTTAAACACAAACACTATCTTCCTTGCCTTGGCACTTGCCTTGTTTTTTCTGTCAGCTTTTTCCCCCTCCCTTCCTCCTTGCTATGCCTGCCTTCCCCCTATGTCTCACTCAACTCCTCAGTGAATAAAGCTAACACTCTTAGAAATATCCATGTTTGTACAGTGATTGTGTTAGCTTAGAGCAGTGCTACTGGGCAACATCATAAATAAAACACTGTTACAGGGCACTGTTAGACAACCCATATCTTGCTCTTTCCTAAACTTGTATGTGTTTCTCTCATTTGGAAAATTATTTTACTTCTTGTCAATGTTTCCAACTGTTCTAATTTTGTGGGTTTTGAATGATGCTGCTTAAGGCTTTGCCTCACTATTGCACTGATTTTAGGGAAACTTTAGAATTCGAGACTGAGCACTGCAATTTCCAGCAATGATGAAGTACTTCTGTATGACCTAAAATTTTCTGTGGTAACTAGGTGCTCAGAAGAAACATCTGTATCAACATCAGGAACATCAGTGCAGACAGACCAGGAGCAGCTGAATGATAGTTGAGGCAGTTCTACTCCCAAAATGGAGCATTCTGCAGTATGTGCCCAAGCTCCCAGGGAGCTCTGAATGCTGCTCTTGCATCTGGGAATTAATTGAGAGGAGAAAATGATGTAACTGAACTTTGCCAACCTGTTACACAAAAGTCCTGACAGAAGGAGGTTGTTTTATGCCTTCCCAGTCTTTCTTAAGTGCACATGACCATGCATGGTTAACTCTCACCTAGTGATACAGAAATACTGCTGTCCTTGCATAAAGAATCCTTGCCTAGTAGAATTCAGGCTGGGAGAAGCTGCTGCTCTGACTGATAATTTCTGTGGTAATTTTGCAATTGATCTCAACTGCGTGGGGATTTTCTTCTTTGATTAAGATAAATGAGGTCTGTGGAAAGTTCTCTGACGGTGACAGACATTTTATGGGCAAAATTGAACTTGCAAACTATATTTGGTCTTTTAAATATTTTTCTGACATGCATACTAATTTACTAGATAAACTGCATTAAAAATAAATCTGCCTATATACATATTAATGTCACTTTTTAAATAGAGTATTACCATGTATTAAATTACAGATATATCCTTCTTGTGCTGGTTTGTTTTTCTTTTTCCTTAGGGGCTACATCTACTATTTATGATGGTTTCTTTCATTTACATTTTTATTTTGTGACTTTCACAGGAGCAACTTAGTGCTGCATTCATTGTGATTTATGTGCAAAGGGAAAAATTCATAAGTATATAATGAGAGCCCTGGAACATTAGTTTACATTTTGCTGGCAATCACAGTGACTTTGGCAACAGATTTTAGATGACCTTGACATTCCCATCTAAAACACATAGATAGCCAGTTTCAGCCTTCACCCAACCGTTGATCTTTTAAAACAGTGAACATAAGATAAAGATCTGTTGTGGTTCTCTTCTCAGCTCTCCATAACATTTCATAAATAGGTCAGTTTTAGCATGTTTATATAAATTGATTCCTCTTCTGGGAATGCTTGGCTGTGATAAACAGTCCTTTCCAATTAGGTTGTTTTGGGTTTTTTTGTGTTTTTTTTTTTTTCGTTTTGTTTTTTTGGGTTGTTTTTTTTTTTTTTGGGGGGGTTGTTGTTTTTTAATAGTGATTACTATTACAGCTAAAAATGTTTTAAATGTAAGTATCTGCTAAGTCAAGAAAATTTTTTCTGTCTATTAGTGACAGGTGAACTGCAAATGCCTGCTCCTGTTCACTTTAAAATCAATATTTCAGTCTCTATGCATGTGGGCATCACTTTTCTGACAATGCACAGCAAAATGAAGATCTAGTGGGCAGCACAGTGCCCACTACCATGAACCATTTTTGCCATAAGGAAGGAATGATTGAAGCCAATGAGTCTTCTTTGGCTTTTAATCCCTGACTTTAACAAACATCTACAGGATGAACTGTGTTTAGTCATATTTGCATTAGAAGTCATTCTGTTGGCTTACAGACTTGTGCATTCCTTTAGACACCAGCCATCCTTTTAATTCTCATTAATAGCCCATTATATTTGATTTTGTTGTCAAGTCCATTTCTAGAAACAATTTGCATGGAAAGTCATGTCAATTGGTGAATCAGTTATCCAATAATCTTCATCAACAATGAGTGGCACAAGATGAATCAGATGTAAGAAATGGTAAGAAATCATCACACAGGACACAGTGGACTTCTAGGTTTTCAGCCGTTATTACTCATCTTGATGATTATATCTTTCTTCAGAATACTTAACAGAAAAATGGTGACAAATCTTGTGCCTTGACTCCTACTTTATCATATCATTGAAACTTCAGGGGAGAGACAGAGGCTCTGAGTGAGCCTAGCTCTGCTGCTCAGTTTGTGGTAGGTTAGATCTGACAGCAGATGGAATCCCTGAGACATGTCAATTTAATTTTAGGTTGTGTGTCTAATGCACATGTTGCCAATTACAGTGGTGTGTGATGCCTTTCTAGGGAGGAGGTCTTTCTCCACCCCACTGGGTGAACATGCTAAAGATAAATTTTGAAAAAGTTTTTTTTTTAAATCTAGGCTCAGTCATGTTTTAACAGCCCACATGAATAGAGGAATATCATTCAAAGATTATTTCTGGCTCTCTAGAAACAAGAGATGCCTCTGCCTCTACTCTCTTATCCAGTCTCTTAGCAGTAGTGCACTAAAACTCTCAGAAACAGACCAGAACCTCCAGGTTTCAGATGGACTTCTGTTGATGTGGTTCTACAGTTTAGATCAAGCAAGGAACTTCAAATATCATTTTCCAGCATTCCAGGACCACACATAGGAGGAAACAAAAATCCCAAAATGGGTTTTCAAATGAGGGTTCAGACCCAAATTGGTGCTGTCTGGCTCCTCAGTGGAGAAAAATAGAGAAGAGACAGGAAACTAATATTAATGTCCAAGTCAATCTACTGTTAAATGCAGGAGAGATTCTGACAACACTTTTCCTTGGGAAGGAGGAGGAGATGACATGTCCCTAATCCAAGTTTCTATTCTTGGGAGCAGTGAAAGGAACTCTGCCTAGCAGAGTGAGGCAAATCCTTTGCCAGAGAAACCGTGGTGATTATCAGACTGCTAGGTAATTTGTTCATTGAGCAAATGAACAAAATTTTAACAGCATGTGAGTTAGATGTTTTTGTTGTATAAGCAATATTTAAGTGTTCATTGTAACTGTGCATTCATAAGCTTGGAGTCAAGAGACCCATCCCTGACCTGCTTCACAGGCTGGCACCTTTGTAGCTTCAGAAGCATTTTGTCTAAAGAGCTACCAGCCATGAGCAGTTTGGATGTTACCCTTAAGAAAATACAGGGCATTGAACCTGGGCTTTCTAGGGCTCAAACCTACCATTCAACCTTTGAAATAGCAAGAAATAATAAACTTATATGTGCAACATATAACTCATGCTCATGCCAACCTACACACACATCATGTCCACAGAACACCTATAAAAAATTAAGTAGAAAATTTTGTATTTGCGTGTAATGTAGATGAAAATGTCAAAATATTTAAGTAAAAGTAATTTATCCTCCTTTTCAAACTGATTTTTGCAACAAAAGCCTGGGTGTGGATGTTGACTCAAAAATAGATTCTGAGACATTCCAACTTGACTGTAAACCCTTCAGCATGATCATGATTTTTTGCTTCTGAATACATGGATATTTGTTTGACCCTGGCAAGACACTTCTCTGTGTCTGGAATTAAAGAAAAAAAATAAGACATCTGGCCTCTGATTCGCTGACATGAGAGGAATGACCAAGCATCATCCAGCCACCATATGAGTACAATAATTTAAGCTTCACCTCTGTTGCAAAGTCTAACTCTAAACACGACTCTTTCTCCTGCCAAATGACCCCTTTCTACAAGTTCCCAAGTTTCACAAGAAAAAGGGCAAGATGCAAACTGTATTCAAGTCCAACTTGAATCTGACCCAGTTGGAATAAGAGAAGAGACTAAACTGCCACCCACACACAGTTTGCAAGCAGGAAATAAAATTCAATTGTTTTATTTATGCATATTTATTTCTTTATAAGTATCTGCATTGTCTATTACAAGAGAACGGGTGCCTGGGTGTTAGGCTAGGGAAAACACTGCAATTAATTTTGTATAGAAATATCCTTTTGCTGTTTTATTTAATTAATATCATCAAGCCACAATTTCCATTAATTTTTCTGGCATAATGGATTCAGACACCACATTTAAAGGAGTCATATATGAGTATCTGTGGAACCCAGAACTTAAAAATATTAATTGGAAATATTACTCGCACATCTAATCAGGAAAAAGGTATATTTCCAGGCAGCCAGTCCAGCTGGTGACAATTTGAAAAGCAAATATTGGCTGTCCACACACAATTTACGTAGCAAATATAATTTGGACAACATTAACACTAAAATACTCTCATATAGTAAATATTTGTTCATCAATTTGACTAATTTTGTTCTATGCTTTAAATAAACATTCTGAATATATTTTTATTTTCCCCACTTTTGCCAAACTTCTGTTACAGATTGCTGTATCTCAGTTATGGACTTAAACACAAAGCCTCATACTATGAGGCTTTGTATGCTGTGCATACAGAAACATCAGTGCTAAGTAAAAAGAGTGGCTGGTTTGATTAAAGTGTTTTGATTAATTTTCTAATTCATCCTAGATCACAAATACTCTTGATTTTGGTATCTCTTCAAGGCTATCTAAAACGTTGACTTCATGTGGGTGGATATGGGACTGTTGAGTTGTCACTGTGAACTGTTCCATGACAAGGAGATTAAAAGAATACAAGAAAAAGTTCTCAAATTGAAACATTATGAGGTGGTCTATACCATAAAATGATCAGACAAACCTTTGGTTTGTGATCAGACAACCAACTCAGGGTTTTAAAGCCAATGCCATTTTCCTTTTGGCAAATTTCCTTTTGGCAGATCAATCCTCACTTCACATCAGCAGAAAAGGTTTACCTTCCTCAATTAGCTCACCAGCATTTTGAGGAATTAATCCTTCCCAAGATCCAAAAATTCTTGAAACTTTCCCTGAAGCAGTTGAGAAAAACTGTAAGCTCTACCATTGTTGGGGGTTGAATAATTTCTTTTATTTTCTGTGGAATTTTTCCCTATTCTTATGCTAATCACTCCAGGNTTGTCAGTTTTTATAGCTGTTGTTGTTGTTGCTGTTTACCTTGTTAGATATATTAGTAAAGAATTGTTATTCCTACCCCCATATTTCATGCCTGAAAGCGTCTGATTTCAAATTATAGTGATTAAAAGGGAGCGGATTACAGGGAAAGGGGCTCATCCCTCTCCTTGGCAAATACCTGTCTCTTAAACCGAGACATCTATCAAGACAAGAAGTTCCCCACAGGTCAAAAATGGTACATGAAGGCAGCCAAGGAGCCGTGCATGTGCCTATTCACACGTGCACATTCAGACAGGAATTACTGCCCTCAGCAATGCCAAATGCAACAGTAGTTCATATTCTCAACAGGATTTGGTAGCTCTTGCTTCTGAGGGCAGCAGCACAAAAAAACTCCTGAGATGGATACATACTGTTTTGGAAATTGAGAGCCAGACTTAGCATGTCTTAACCACCTTCCAGTGTCCAATTTATTGGTTTTTTTCAATCAAAAGTACAGGTTATAAATTTAGGATGTGTTGTTTTAAAAGTCCTTTTTATGCCTGTAAAACCAGGAAAAAGAAACACTACAATATTCTAGATAGTGTTGAAATATCACCATAAAGTGAATAATTTTACCCTAAATATATTTAAGCTATATTTCTGCTTCATTTATGTGATGTATTTTTTTATATAAATTGTCAATTTTTCTTGCATTTAAAAGTGTTTTAACATTTGAATTCTTTGTAAACTCTTCCATTTCAATCTATTACATAAAACTTTTTACCTGTATTCCAAGAAGTTATTCTGCAATGAGTTCTTGACTCCAGATCAGTAAAACAGCCTTTTTAAGGACTAAACTGATTCATAGTTTTATTAAGTCAAATGTGTTTATTTTCACTTTTTCCTTGTTTTATATCTTGACAGCAAAAAAGCAAAAGTAAGGGGGGACACAGAATTCCCCATGGAGATCTCCACCCACCATATGAGAAATAAAATACTATTTACATGAAGCACTACTATCAGTTTTTGGTCCACTGAGATTTTGATAACCAGTTTAACAGTTAATAAACTTTCCTTCCACAGGGAGACAGCATATGGAGAAAACATCATCTCAGAATTTTCTTTAGATTTTACAATATTGCACTAATGAAGTTTACTGAAGAGTACAAGCAAATACATCAGTATTGTAATGAGAGCCTGATACAAAACTTTCCACATCTCAGGCTGACCTCCCAGTCTTTTATCAGCATAACATCTAAATGTGGGAACTTACAGTGCAGTTTACATGACTTCTCTTACCGTGGCTAGAAAAGGGCTAGTTGATGTTTTGTGGTACTGCAGCTTGCTTTCTCCTTAGCTGGGTTTTCATTACAGCAATTGCTAAATTGACTCATAGGGCTCAGTGTCTGAATTGGGATTTGAGCCAAAGACAGAGTTGCTGTGCCACAGCTCCCCCTGCAAAGCAGCAAATGATGCTGAATGCCTGGACATTTTGACCTTAGTGAATCTATGGCATTCGTTTGTTAGCATAAGATGTGCTGCTGACCTAGTTTGCTCATTAAATTAATGGAAGTTGGAGAAACTAAAAAGAAAATCCTAGAGAGGTTTCATTTCTATGCCTACTTGGTTGGATCAGTAATTCCTTTTATTTTCACTTCTTTTCTCCTGGCTATATAACAAGATGAATTTGTTTTAGATTATTTTCCTATTAACTAAAATTTCCCAGAGGTTCCTGGTATTTGCATTCAGCTATTTCAGTACCAGATATAACATTGCACTGGATATACCATCTACTGAAACAATGAAGTTGTAAGGAAATCAGACACATGTTCCTTACAGATGTCTGACCTAAAGCATATTGAGGTTGCCAAATCCACCTTTGGGTCATGCCCTTCTCCATCTGGAGATCTACAGACACTGGTCCAAACTCAAGGGGTGATTTATAAACTGGGTACCCTACTGAAACTAACAATCATTAATTTAAGTTCCAAATCAGTTCTGTGAGTGCTAAACACTTGCAGCCAACAAGGACTTTAGTTGGGACTTTCTGGCACTTTGTATCTCTGAATATTGGGACAACATGAGTTTGGTGCTTATATGTTAATTTTAGAAGTTTGGTTTTGGAATTGTGACTTTCAAATCTCTGTTCACACCTCCAGGGTTAGTCAAGCCTCTCTTGAGCTTTTTCTTCCATATTGTCCACAGTGGCAGGAATTGGACTGAGAAACATGCCAGGACCAGACTGACTTGTACCTGTCATTTCTACTTCCTTGTTTGGCCATGGAATTGCCCAGAAGAGGGGCTTGTTCTCTCATTCAGTCCCTTCTGATGCATCTCATTGCTCTCACAGGAGCATCAGCAGTAATGAGAGTTTTGTCCTTATGATCAGCTTTATCCGTGCTCATTCTACTTTTGCAAAATTACTATTGAAGGGAACTTGGTAAGTCTCCTGCAATCCAGAACAGGACAGCATACTCTATCCATCCAAGGATAAAATGCCTATCTTATTAAAATCATGATAACTGTGTAAGATGGATATTTCTCCCAAACTCAGAATAAAAAAGAAAATAAATCCCTATCCAGTAAGGAATACAAGACATCAGCAAACAAGATAAAAAGTCTTAAGCTAGGTTTTAGACTTAAACTGTGCCAGAGGAAAAGAGAAGGAGGCTTTGTGGATCACAGCGTTTCTGAGTAAAAGGCACCAAGCACTGAGTCTTTCTTGCTGACCGTTTTATACTGAGTGAAATCTTTGCAGGAGCTTAGTGTTATTTCCATAATGTGATAATTGAGCTGATACCAGTTCAGTGGAAGGGTTGTGTTCCAGAATATTAACTCCATCTGATTTCCCCTTCTATTCTCTGCAGTGGAGGGAATTACTTTTATTACCCTTCATATAGTTTATATACTTGATTAGGTACACTGGAAAGCTAAGGAAACTGAGCCATTCATTTGAGCATTGAGGTGCAGGAAAAAGGGAGTTTGATGAGAACACTGTGTCTCTGTGAATATTCTTCCTTCCCCATTTTGAAAATCTAGTTTTCATTTTTTTGCAGCACTTTGAAATAGACTTATTAATCCGCTGAGAGAAATAAACAGCTGGAAATAAATGTTTCCCAACTGCTGGAGAGACACTAACTGTTTCCTAAGCCATATCCAAGTGGTCACCAAATAAAAGCATAAGGGAAAACCAATTCTTGGCCTGGATCTAAGTCTGTGCTAATGAAGAAATCAACAGTACAGGGCTGGGTGAGTCATTCTTCTTTAAGGATCATCAAATATCCAGCTTCTTAATTATTTATTGGTTGCTAAGACCAGCAGCCAACACTGTGCTCAGAGTTGTTCAGGGCATTCACCACACAGTCTAAATTTGGCATACCAGCAGTATCCAGCAACTCACTGGATGTTCAGTAGACATCCAGCAATCACTTGAGGGGTGGTGAAAGCCAGAGATGTTTGTAAAGTGTTAGAGAAGTCGTTTTCCAAGTGAAGTGCACTTTAAGGAAGAACACAAAAATAAGTACACAATAGGCACCAAAATAATTAACGGACAGTTCAAAGGGAAGTCATGGAAAGTGGCACATTCTTGACAGTCTGTGATTTCTCCTTCTGCCACAGATTATGTTATTTCTCATGTCCCTTTCAAGAATACTTACATAAACCCAGTTTCATACATGCAAAGAGATAGGGATAAGAGCCTGCCAGCCTGTAGCCAGTATAGTTTCACTCATAACACAAAATTTCCCATTGAAGTGAAAAAAAAATCATCTTGGGAAAAAATAAAGAATTTTATCAAAGTTCAGATCAAACAATTCCAAAGCAAAAATAAAAGTGTGTAATTAGCTGTCCTATCACCATGCTCAGTTACAATAAAATGCAACTCATAAGAAAAAATACATCCTTAAGCCCTCATGATAGTATGGCCAGATACAGTAACCCTTGAGCAGATCCCAGGAAGACCAGCTGAATGTCAGACTGGAAGAGGCACCAGCATGAGGCTGCAGGTGCTCTCTGCATGCAGCAGAGACATCCAGGAAAGAGGAAAACGTGCAGAACAGAGGTGGCTGTGCCTGAAACACAGAAGTGGCCTCAGAAACCTGTGTAACTTTGGGAAGAAACATGGGGAATTGTTATTCTTGAAGTTTGAGAGTTTGACTAATATGAGATGGAAGAGCCTGAAAGAGACTTTTCCTGAGCAGAGGAAGAGTCCCACAGCCCTGTAGAGCTGTGTATTGCTGACATCCTGCTTTGTTCCCTGACATGCAGTGCAGTCATGCCTCTGGACGTGTGTCTGACCAGCCTCAAGGGCTGTGGCAGGTGAGGAAGGACAGCAGGGTCAGGAACACACTCAACAATGTGAAGCTATTCTCAAAGGGTACCATTCAGCACACAGACCCCTCCTACCTCCTATAACTTTAGATGATATCTGCTTTTACCTATTTTTATATTTCTTTACTGGGAAGTTTTCTCCTCTCTTCTCCGAAAATGTACCTGAGACTTCTTTTTTTTAGCCTAGTACTGAACTCCTGGAAAATGAATAGATAAAAAGCAAGCCTAAAAGAATTTCCAAGACAAATATAAACTGAAATATCTTTACATACATTTGGAAAAAAGCCATGTTGTGTCTGGACAATCCTTGAAAGGATAAAAAAGTTGTTAAATAGATTAATCATTCACTCATAAAATGTGATTTGAGCAGCTCCAGATTGAAACCAAGAGGCCAGAAAGAGATGTCATTATGAGAAAAGGCTGGAAATTATGAGATTGTTTGGAAAAAGTGAAGAAAGCAAGAGGATTAAGAGATTAATTAATTCAGAGACTTGGAAAAACAAAGATTTTTTCGTGAATTTCATTCTAGAAGACACTAAATTGAGCTTGATGAAGAAGACCAGAGGGTAGCAAAAAAAGGCCAGATTGAAGTAGAATCATCAGATCCAGTGATGTGGCAAATAAAAATAAAACATGTAGGCAAATTAAAATGGAGCTGAATAAGAGGCAGAATCACAGATTGAAATAGGGAAGACAAGAGGAAGAAAAACATGAGAGAAAGATGTATTAGAAATGTGAATCAGGAAAAAAAAAAAAAGTAAAACAAAATTACCTGAGAAATAAAGATTGAAGAAGGGAAAAAAAAAAAAGAAAAACTGAGTACCAAGTCTCTAGTACAATTTGATGTATCCTGTTGAAAAGCTAGTAACTATTTCTTTTTTTTCTCTATCCTAAATGACATACAGACTAATAGGGACAGAAGAAAAAGTGGTAAATTAAAACTTAGGAAAATTTAAAATAGACAAAAAAGTGGTAGTTGGTCTCAATAGTATGGATTTTGTGGCTGCGGCAAAACCATTACTAGGCCTAATTCACAACTTCAGCTATAAAACTAGAATAGCTCCATTTGATTCAGTCAAGTCGAGTTGCTATAAAAGAGATGAACAAGCCCATAAACTCAGATTTCATCATTATACATATATAATGTAAAGATATTGAAAATTAAATGTGATTTCCATCACTCAAAGATCTAGTAAAGACAGAAGGCACATTAGAAATCAGGAAAAGAGGCATGACATTCATCCCTTGGGAAAGAGTTAAGGTCCCTCGTATGACCAGAACATATGTTCCTCTACTCACACTTAGCAATACAGTTCTCTAGTTGTTCAAATTGACTTGTTCCTTTGAAGATAAGAAAACAAAATGAACTGACCTTGCAAATAATTTAACTGACAAACTCTGTAGACAGACTTTTGTTAATCACTGATACTGATCAGATTGTTGATTTATTTTTCAATAACCACAGAGTCAGGAACTATAATGCTACTATAAACTTTTGTGTATGTTTGGTGCAATATGTTTGGTCAGACTCCAGAAAAGCATAGGGGTGAGGTGTAGTGGAGTCAGCACCAGCATCCTGACCTGTTGCTCACAGGTGGAGGACAGAATGCCCCTTTTCAGTGATCTACCTGGTTCTCATCAGGTGTAACTGGCAGTGGAATTACAGAGAGCAGCATAGAGGGAGATGTGGACTGGAAGGAGCAGGGACGTTTGGGCATGACAGGGACCCTGGAAGAGCCAGATCTGGTTAACGACGGAGGGAACAGCCCCGACACAGCACCATGCTGAAGCCTCTGCTTTGCTCACAGGGGTTCTGCTGGTGCTCCTGCAGGGCACTGCCCTCTGCCATGGAAACAAGTCTGCTGGGGATCAGCGGGACCTGCACTGAGCCTGTGGACAAATGCAGAGTTCCACCAAAAGCTGGGAACATTTTAGAGCAGCTAGGGTGCGGTGTCTTTGAAGTTCTGCTGGATGCTGAGCGCACTTCAGCTGCTCCTTGAGTTTAAATAAGGTAAACTTGACTGTGCAAAACAAATCAATGTCTTTGCTTGTGTCTCCCAGACTGAGAAGTGATTCTTCCTAAGGGAAGATTCCTTCACTCCTGCAGCTCTCTGAGCAGTTAAATATGCATGTGGTCAAACTTGGTCCTTGTAAAACCCAATTGACTTCATTCAAAAAACTCCTATAAAGATGACTGATGTCATTGGAGTCCCACCAGGGATGAACTTGGCCCATGCCATTCCTCCTGTGTAGTCACTGGATAGGAATGTAGAGAAGAAAAGCACACTGGGCTCTAGGACTCCATCTCTCAACAAAACTGCCAGGGCTGGAAAAGAATTACATGTGAATATAAATTTGTCGTACACACTCCATTAGATGACCCAGATCAGCCGCTGCTTTCAGTTGCCCTCATACAAAATGGAGTTTCTCCTTACTACCGAGGGTTGAGCAGGAGTTTCTACATGAGTGTGCCAAGTCTCCTGGGAATAAAATCAGCAGCATGACCCCCAAATTTACAGATGAAGAAACTGAAACAGGGAGCTGAAGTGATTTGCTTCATCTTACATGTGGTGACAGAGGTAGAAAAAGTATTGAAACTACTTATGGCTCCTCGCCACTTAGGCCATGTATTCCTGTGATATATCTTTTTAATTTCCCTCTCCTTTCCCCATCTCCCTTCTTCCCTGCCCCCAACCCCATCCACATTGTCTCTAGCCACACAACTGGGAAGCTGGGATTAATCCATCCCTGGGGAAACTGGGATTAATATACAACTCATGCGGAACCTTTAAAAACCCAATGATTTGTGGTCCCCTTTTCAGAGGCGCATGCAATCCACAGCTGAAAAGTAACTATTTGCTGTTCCAGTGCACATTCTGAGAGAGGCTTTTGCTCTGTTCCATGAATGTACACTGAAGACCCCATCTGACAGGATTTCTTCATGCATCCAACAAAAAAACAGGCTTAGTAGGCTGTGCAGAATCAGGCTCTTGCAGAGTACTAACAGTTTATGGGCAGAAAAAGAATGACTGGAATGCAAAGGGGGGGAAAGAGAGCAAGAGATGTGCCAACACATCTTTATGTTTTCCTTCTGTAACTGGAAATGGTTAAAAAATAATTAAAAGGAAAAAAATCTGTGTTTCCCTTATAAATCTTGCAGGAAGAGGCAACTAGAGTCAGGTGCCCAGTTTTTTACTCTTGCAAACTCCCATTCAGTGATGTTTTTATGATGAAAATGCAAAATTTAAAGCAACTGTGAAAACAGAATCAGCTCTCGATTGGCAGACAGAGGCCTAAGTAAGTTTTATTCACTGCATGAATGTCAGATTAAAACACATGCAAAGATAGAAAAGAAAAAGAAAGAGGGGGAAGGCAATTAATCATTTAAATTGTGATCCTGATTCAAAAGGCACATTTCCCATCTAATTCCTTTCATTTATTTTGGGGTTTAGTACAATTTATCTCTTCTGACTGTCATAATTTCATCTCTACTTTGCTTTCCTTGGAATTGCTGAACTGATACTGGCTAGCAAGTTTCAAAACACTGGAGGGAAAAGGCAAACTGTCCCCCCATACAGCTGAGAGCATGACCAGATAGATACCCTTTCTTAGCACCAGGGCAAAAGTGGCCTTCTGGGAGAAGAAAATACACTCACATTTAAGTGTTATACAAGTGACATTAAGAGGTTATATGTGCATCCTGTGCTTGGCATGCCCACATAGTTTTAATACATCTGTATTTCTAATTATGTCAGTTCTGGAAATTTGTTGTTTTTTGGGTTTTTTTCTTTTTAATTGCACATAAAAATGCAGGTCCCAAGGAATTCTTGGCAGTCAGATTACCAAGCTTCAGCTTTTCAAATGAAACGCTTCTCATGCCCAGCTGGGAGGAGTGGTTTCTCCACCTTTGCGACCCCGCAGCTTTAATGGTTCCCAGGAACCCGTTACTGACACGGTTTCTTACCTCGCCACGGGTGTTTCAGTTTCTCGGTGTTAAGAGACGGTGGAGCGACGGTGGAAAAGCCTCGGTGGAGTGACCTGAGTCCCTTCCTCCCTCCCTGCGGACCCGACTCGGATTCCTGCCTCGTAGTTACGACCCCTGAAAACCTGGTTCCAAGCGACAGTGCCCTTTGCTTTCTCGCTCGGCGACAGGATCCCGGGTGCATCCTTGTTCCCTCACTTGGTGCCAGGAGCGACACAAGAGGCACGGGGAAGTCCATCGGGGATTTTCTCTCTGATTCTCCGTTTAGAAGGGTGCGGAGGAGGATGAACCACCCAGCCTTCAGGCTGTCCCTTAACGCCGTGTCAGTGCTCAGGGCTGCTGGTCCGCCCTCGGCAAGGCGCGGATGCCGTGCCCCTGCCCGGCACCGGGGCACTCCAGGAGCGCTCCGAGGCAGCCAGCCACGCCGGGGAAAGGCGACCGCTCCTGCGGTGTTTATGCAAGGCAATCCCTCCAAACCCCCATGGAGGACCGGGGAGAGGCGCCGGAGACACCTTCAAATTTCCTCCGAGAAAAGCTGCCGAGCAAGCATCCCGGCCCGGCTCGGCCGACGCCGCGAAGGAAGGGATGGATGGATGGATGGATGGATGGATGGATGGATGGATGGATGGATGGATGGATGGATGGATGGATGGATGGATGGATGGATGGATGGAGGGAGGGATGCTCCTCGCTCCAGCCGGGCGGAGCGCCGCGCATTAGACGCCGGCGGAGCGGCGCGCAGGGCTCCGCGCTCGTCCCGCCCCCCTCCCGCGCAGGGCCAGCCCCGGCTGCCTGCAGGTTACTGCGGACTTCACCCCGCACCCCTCAACTGCTGCTTTTCAGATGCCAAAACCAAAAGCCTTCGCGCGGCGTGGGAAGCAAAACCCAAAAAAGGCGGCTTCAAACTCTGCCCATGCGCCTAGCCCCCGGAGCTGGATGCAGGCACAGGCGACACTTCGCATCCCAGCTCCCCGAGGGCCTTCCCACGTTGGAAGTGGGTCCGCAGTCCGTCCTGCAAGCGCTTTTTCATTAGTTACGGTGCGCTCGAGTTACGGTGCGCTCGAATGGGTGTCCAATAAACAAGACAGGGAGAGAGGTTTCTCTCCCCTCCCCTTACATTAAATGTAATACACCTTTTTTCCTGTCCTTGATAGGATTTTTTGACCACATAAAGAAATAATTACTAGAAGCGGCAAGGGGGAAGGGGAAAGGAGCCGCCTTGGACAGTGCGGCTGGCGTCGGTGAGCATCGCGCTCCGGCCGAGCATCTGCGCCGCGGCCGCGCAGGAGCCGCTGGGCAGCTCCGAGGTCACCTCTGCCGCATCGCTAATTTGCAGAAAAAGAGGCTTCTCTTATCGCGGGGGCACTGACTTGTGACGGGAGGAGGAAGGTTTAGGGTTTGCCGAGAGGACGAGAGAGGACGGCGGCAAGAGGAGCTTCAAAGGCTCAAGCGGATGCCCCAGCACTGAGCTCTCTCTCCCCCGTCTCGATCCAAAGAGGATTCGCAGTGGAATAAACATCTGTGATCTAAGACAGCTGCCGGGAATCAAAGGCCGCCCCGATCAGCGCGGAACCGTCCGAAGATGTGACGGAAGAATTCCCGCTCCTGACAAACGCAGGCATGGGGGTGCGAAGGCGTCTCTCCCCGCAGCGCCTCTAGGCACCGAGAGCAGCAACAGTTCACCCATTACTCATCTGATTTGTTTTATAACACTTCTGACACCTAATCTTATCAGCTAATACCCACGATTTAGTTACCCAAGACGATTGTTTTTTTCCCTCACTAGCAGCAGAATTGTTTGACTCTCCGTAGATGTTTACTTTTGTCAGCCTTACCAAAAAAAAAAAAAAA